>CM039088.1:50543959-50953558 GCA_022113865.1 Chimonanthus praecox | reverse complement strand
GATTTATTTATTTTAAAAAGGTCAAAAGGAAAAAAAAAATTTACTTCTGATTTCTGAGTTGTGGAAATTACTTCTCTACAATTTCTCATATCGTGGGCTAAAATCTCGTATGCGGTCCTCTAATATTAAAATGAAAAACTCCGTGGAATTCTCCAAGAGGCTGAGCTCCGAGATTCAAGAACCGGTGTACTCAACACCAACGTTTAAAATTGTTTGACGTCTCTGACAAGTAAGAGTTTGATTTACATAGGTCCAATCACATAGACATTTCGTTGAGAATCATTAAATAGTCCAAGTAAATATAATTGAATTCTAGTCAATTCCCAAACTAGCATGATGTACATGTGTTAATTTGACTCCACCAAGTTTTAGGAACACTGACAATTATAAATTGTCTTAAATTTTATTAAAATTATTTGGATTTTATTTTACCATATAAACTAAATTATTAAATATTGTTTTATTTTTTTCCAAAACAAAGGCTTTATTTGAATGAGCGGTAAATTCATGAAGTCAATTCTAATAATATAACCTATAATAATATTATCTATTTTTTATAAATTATTTTTCATAATTATAATTTAAAATGAACATTTGCATTCTAATATTAAAAAAATAAATAAATAATTTTTTAAATTATTATTTTAAATCCCAATAAATAAATAAAAAATATCTACATATCTCTTCATAAAAATTATAATTATAATTTTTTATATTATATGAATTTAATAAAAATATTAATTCTCATAAAATTGTTAATATGTTAAGTTACCCCTGCTTACAGTTACCCCTACTCCTGGATAACCCCTGCAAAATTTACCCCTCATCCAAATGCATCACATTGAAAATATTGACAAATTTTTAAAATAAATATTCCACAAAATAAATTGCTAATTACCCTAAAAGAGGTTAGCATGAACAAACTTTTCCGAGTTTCAAGACCCTTTCAAAATTTGGACAGAATCACTCCTTAAAAATAGAACATTTTGATAATTATGTTTCATAAAATTTTATTTTTATTTTTAATATTATATGAATTTAATAAAAATTATTAATTCTTATAAAATTGTTATGTTAGATTACCCCTGCTTATAGTTACCCCTACTCAAGGGTAACTCCGGGTAACCTCTATAAAATTTACTCCTCATCCAAATGCATCATGTTGAAAATGTTGACACATATTTAAAATAAATTTCAAACAAAATTAAATTGCTAATTACTTGAAATATATTATTTTTTTAATTATATATATATATATATTGAGAGATTTTAATTTTATAATATATAATTGATAAAAAGAGGAAGACAAGGGGTATTGAGGAATAGGGTATTGTGAATACCCCAACCTCTAAAAGGATATTAAAAAATGGGATGAGAGGAGTAAATTTTCAAATTTTTACCCTCATCCCCTTGTTACCAAACGAGGGTAACAAGGGGTAACGGGAGGTTACCCCCTCTTACCCCCATCCAAACGCAGCCATAGAGTTGACCTTAGGATATGTGTTCTATTACCTGTGGTGTAAACCTGATAAAATTTGACAAAATTTAATCATCTAAACTGAACTCTAACATTTTAGATGAGTTTGATTTAAAAATGATATGGGTTTCAAGTTTTGTGTCCCAGATTTAAAATAGATTCAAAGTGACTAACTTATTTAATGAATAAGTAAGTAATGGTTGAGAGTTGTTGACTCGAACACGAAATCGACTCGATCGACTAACATATTGCCAAGTCTATATTGAATAAGACTTGACAAAATTTGACCCATCCCCATTACTCGAATCGAACCCGAGTAATTTAAATAGATATGGGTTTAAAATTTTGTGATTTGGACCCACAGTAAATCCAAATCGACAACCCTTTTAATAAATAAGTAATGAATTGAAAAATGTTAACCCAAACTCAAATAATTCTCGATCTAAAACTGAGCAAACCCATTGCCAGTTCTACTAATGTGAGAGCCTAACCCTATTCTTTCCCATAATTAATGGGATGGCTGGGTATAGAATTATGGTCAAGGGATGATTCAAAATGAACATATTTATATGAGTAAGTGTTAATCTAACACTTCTAGTGATAATATTGATAATAATAATGATGAAAGGTAGAATTCTCATTCAACATATAATCATCTCTAGCAAAATGTTTATTTTCTGTTAAAATTAAAATACAAATAAGAGTAATAAGGGTAATGATTTTTGCACCCCTCATTTTTTTCATAGTGCATCATTTAAAGGAATTTCCAAATTTACTCATATTTCTCTCCTCTCTTCTCTTCAACTCTTTTCTAAAAGCAATGGCAAATTTGAAAATTCCTTTTAAAAAAGATTTATCATGAGAGAAAATGAGAGTGTAAAAATCACTACTCAATAAAAAATCTTTTATTTTTTAGCAACTCGAAGATAGTCAAGGGAGTTAATAGTGGTTTCTAATAAGTGTTCCAATCAAATGACAGTAAAACCCCCTATCTTCTCATTCTCAAGTTAAATAGCAATTGATTAGAGGATATTGTCATAATATATCAAGAAATGCATTAGTAATTTTAGAATCTTCTTCTCCTCTAGAAATTTATAAACTGTGGACTTGAACTCTTAAGAAGAGATCGAATTTACAGAGATTATGGTGAAACTCTCCCAACCTAGTTTTGGGGTTGAGTGTTTGTGAGATTATGTGTATCTTTTTGGAAGGGTATGCTTTGCCTTTTTCCAACTAACACTATTTTCTTATTGAAAATGAAGTCATTTTTCTTTTCTTAAGTTTGCTTGATCCCCATTTATTGAAACTAAAATGTACTCTTTTATTTTCCTATGGTTACTCAAAAGAAAATGTCTTTTTTAAGTTTGGGTGAGAAAAAAATGTTTTTCAATCCTTTATAAATTGGTAAATGGGTTTGAGTTGGGTTCATTGATTTACTTCTGGAGCCCACTTGAAAAAAACAATTCGTTAGAGTTGACTTGATCTTAGGTTGGACCCACTTTAAGGCCTAAAGTTGTAATGCTCGAATTAAAATTAGGTTGGACTAGGCCCAGTACATGAAAATTCAAGTTTAACTTGATAGCCAAAATTTGAGCAATAACTAAAAAAAAACTAATTTTTTTAATTCATATTATGTAAAATATACAATTTACGTAATATAGATAGAATAATTTATATAACTTACACCTTTTAGGCTTGAAATCGAGCTTAGTTCCTACAAATACAATTCGATTTGGACTCGATTTTGACTAATTTAGATTGACTTGGGTCCCAACTCAAGCTTAGGCTCTTTAATTGTAATTCAAGCTGGGTTCAAGTAGACCCAAAACCTACTTCGGCTTGCACGAGTTGCAACTCTAGTAGGATAAGAGGCTCAAGGGTGGATAAATGTTGATTAGACTTTACTTAAAATACGAGACAGGGGCAAAGAGGAGAGAAATGGAGGGAGAGGCAGAGGGGAGAGACGAGAGACTGAAGAGGGGAAGAGAAAGACGGACAAAGAGGAGAGGAGAGGAGAGAGACGAGAAAAGTGAGGAAAGGAGATACACATGAGAGGAAAAGAATGGATAAGATAAAATGGAAAGACAAAATAGGAAAAATGTCACGCCTTGACCCGATATGGGCTCCAAACGCAACTAATTTTTATTTTTAAACCAACTAAGTAAACAACACTTAATGAGCCTCTAACCGAGCTCAACTATAGTCCATAGAAAATATCACACGTGCCATCTTATGGGGATTAGCTTGGATCGGGCCAAACTTGGACTTTTCAGACAATCCTCTCTTTAATCTTCATAATTAACATATTACAGTTATACTTAATGACTCGTAATCACACAATTAAGCTTAAATTAAGGTCGTGGTATTACATCTAATCAATTTTATAGTATAAGATAATCAATTTTTATAGTGTAAATATCATCACCCATATTTTTTTTCCTTTCTTTCTCTTGTATGTATCTAACCTTTTATTTGACTTAGGACTTTAACCTTCTTTTGTTACACAAAACTCAGGTATCTTGTATTGATACCTTGACTTCCCGTCTTTGCTTTTTCTTTATTGCACAATTAAGATCTTGCACCATCCTTTCTTATTTCATCTCGATAACTGAGTTACAATGGTTGCGTTTGGATAAAAGCTAAATTTTCAGGAATACATCTAGAGGTAAGGGTATTCAAAAAGTGAGAAAAATAGGGTAAAGAGATGTTATCCTATTATTCTTCAATTACCAAACAAGGGTAACAAATGTTTACTTTACCCTCAATCCAAACACAGCCAATGTGTTTTACTTTTACTGGGTTTTGTTGCTCCATATTCATGTTCTAGTATTTTGTCAATTCTTATCACCAAAAATGAAACTAGATCGTCTGAATGTGGATTTCTCACTTTCAAGAGGTGAAGAGCATCTTGACACATCATCAGATGAGAGAGGGTCCTTTTCACCAATACGAGAGAATGGTATGTGGAAGTCAATTTCCAAATGATCAGATTCCACCAAAATTACTTGGCTCCTAATTCTCTATTCTGTGACAGATTCATTAGCCTTTTGAAATGTTTACATTTCTTTATTCTTTTTTATATTATAAAGTCTTATAATGTTGAACTTAGATAAGATACAATCAAGAAAAATCGCATGGCTTTGAAACATAAACTTAAAGCCAAAAATCATTTAAAGCTCTTTAATTCAATATATTGAGATATTATTCATTAATCTTAGTGCCTCAAATTAAATGATTAAAAGAGACTTTAATTATAATATTATTTTTTGTATAATGCTTAATTCTAATATAGAAATATTGGGCTACACCTTAAATCTAATTTAGATATAGATGTCTTTATAGCGCACTATATATGTTAAAATTGCGCAAATTTTAATTCATTGAAAAGGTCTTTGAATAAGTTTTTTAATGAATTTAATTTTGTGTAGATCTTACTTCCTTTTATACATCAAATCTATTTCCAATCTAAACTAAGAAAGAAAGTTAAAAAAAAAAAAAAAAATCTCTAAATACAAAGGTATGAACTTGGTTATTTACTTATTTATGAATGAAATTGACAACTCGTCTAAATTTTGATCTAAAATCGAGATTAGACTTGAGTGAGTTGAGCTTAGATTGAAAGGTTCAAGATAAATGGGTCAATCACACGAGCCAAAATGTGACACAACTTATGGGGTATATATAAATAGTTGAAAGTATGAAACGTCAAAACTTGTCAAAATAAATGGGTTTGAATGCAAATTTTAGATCTATTTAAATTCAGTAATCTATTGTTTTTTATGCCAATTTAAATATATTTGGACAAATGACATAAGTGTAACTGAAATATATAAAGAGAATTCACATGCAGTATTAATAATATAGTCTACAAAAGCTAAAAGATAAACCCGATATTTTTTATCTCCGTTCTTAAGGGTAGTAGAAAAAATAGTTTAGATGTCAATTATTGTAATTCTCATCTTTGACATTTGAAGATTAATTGCAATTAGGTCCATTTAATGCCAATAAATGAGTAATATTTTGAAATAAAGAAAAATGATTTTTGCATAAGCCACTTAAACTAAGATCAATACACTAAAATGTGTAAAGACAACAAAAGTGGGTATTAAATGATATTTTGTCCTTATCTAATCATCCCAGTCTTATCCAATCAGATACAAAGTCTAATATTTTATAAAATTAAACTTTTAAAAATCAAAATTAAAAAATTAATATTTTAAATATGGATAAAGTTAAACTCAAATCCTTTATACATGATCAGCTACACATTCATCCATTTTGTTATCAGTATTGCCAATGTGGACATCATGCACTATGTATTGTTGCAATAGCTTCTCAACGTACATAAATTTTACTTATATAGGTGTAGTTCAACTAGTTACCTTCCGCATCTTTAGGAAGCAAGAGGTTGGAGATTCAATCCCTCATGGCCTAACCTTGGTATGCCGTAGGAATAGTGGGCTCATCCATAGAGATTTTATACTAAGTATCCCGCGGTTTTTCACACGTAGATTCAAAAAAAAAAAAAAATAATGACTATATGATAAGATAAAATTATAATTACAAAAAATTATATAAAAAATTCAAAAAATTTGAATATGAATGAGTTAGATCCCAGGTTGAATAAAATACAAATTTAAATTCCACACTGGAAATTAGAATCAAAATCTAATCCAATTTAAATTTAAATTCAGATTTTACCAATTAGTATCCCCAACGAAATTTCATTCTAGGAGATCTCGTGACGATAATTTCCTTTCCACCAAAGCCTTGGCCTATAAATACCCTTCTTCTCCGTCTGTATTTTTCCTTCATTGCCACTGAGACACTTTATTCATTTGCAGGAGTGGCTTTCTACACAAGCTTTCATTTCTTCCTCCTCTATTGAAGGTTTTCTCTCTCTCTCTCTCTCTAGAAGAAGCAGCATTAGATTAGGAGATCTTTGATCTTCTTCTTCGCCATCTAAAGCATGATGGCGGCGATTTCGCATCAGAAAGAAGCTCGGCCCTCGCCGATTCTGGTAATCTATCTTTGCTTTTGCCTTTCTTTGATTCAGATTCAAAGCTAGGGTTTCCGATCTGTGTTTTCTCAAAGGAATCAAATCCAAAGGGTTTTGATATGTTTTCCGGGTCCGAGCTGTTTTTCTTTCTGATCTTTGCTTTCTCTCGTCTTTCACGATGCCGATTTCGTCTAGTCCAAAATCCTAGGGTTGCTGCAATCTTGATCTTGTAAAACCCTAGTTTCTTTCCTTTTAGGATCGGGAGATGCCGAGCGTGGGCCCTGATCTGTCAGAGAAGGATGCGGAGCCCTTTGTTGAGGTTGATCCAACTGGCCGATATGGCCGGTACAGTGATCTTCTTGGTTCCGGCGCGGTGAAGAAGGTGTACAGGGGGTTTGATCAGGAAGAAGGGATTGAGGTCGCCTGGAACCAGGTCTGTCTCCGGAACTTCAGTGATGATCGGTCTATCATTGACCGCCTCTATTCAGAAGTCCGGCTGCTCCGGACGCTGAAGCATGAGAATATCATTGAGTTATATAATGTGTGGACGGACAAGGAGAACAGGACATTGAATTTCATTACAGAGGTGTGCACATCGGGGAATTTGAGGGAGTATCGGAAGAAGCACCGGCACGTGTCTCTGAAGGCACTGAAGAAGTGGTCAAGACAGATACTGAGGGGATTGGAATATCTGCATGCTCATGAGCCATGCATTATACACAGAGACCTCAATTGCAGTAACATCTTCATCAACGGGAATGTCGGACAGGTATACGTTTACTTTCTCTTTCATTTTTCTGCTTGAATGTCCTTTCTCATAGTTTATTGAATTGTGTTTTAATCTTAGTTTTTTTAACAAAATTTTCCAAATGAAATTTTGTTAGTCACTGCCCTTTTCCCCTATTTTTGCTGTTTTCCATGGTAGGAGCCCTCCTACGTTGTATTGTGTGGTACACAATACTTTTGTACCTGCTGTTCTATTTTTATTTTAGTTTGTGTCTTAGCTGTGACAGTAAGATCAATGTGATTATTATTTATTTTGTGTGACCAGGTAAAGATTGGAGACCTTGGACTAGCAGCATGTGTTGAGAGAAGCCATCATGCTCACTCGATCTTGGGTACCCCAGAGTTTATGGCACCAGAACTATACGAGGAAGACTACACAGAGCTTGTCGACATATACTCGTTTGGTATGTGTTTTCTGGAGATGGTGACCCTGGAAATCCCTTACAGTGAGTGCGACAGCATCGTTAAAATCTACAAGAAAGTGATGACTGGGGTGAGGCCGCAGGCCATGAACAAAATCAAAGACCCTGAAGTCTGGGCATTCATAGAGAAGTGTCTTGCTAAGGCCCAAGATAGGCCATCTGCTTCAGAGCTTCTTAGAGATCCCTTCTTTGATGGCTTGGACGAAGCCATCTGATGTCTGAAGCTCTGTAATTGGAAGCATTGCTTTTACTTGTTTTCTTTGTGTCTGCTTTGATTCTGGTTTCTTCTTGATTTTCTCTTCTCCCTCTCTCTCTCTCTCTCTTTGTTTTAGGTGTGGGGAATTAACTGTAGAGAGAAGATTTCATTCATTCACTGTAGATACCAACATAATATACGTACTCTTTGAAAGATTTAGAATGGAAGAAAGGGATTATTTATTTTTATTTTTCAACAATTGTTTAGGAGGAGAGGAAGATGTGTTCAGGGCGTGGCAAAGAAGAATTCATGGGCCTTGACATATCTACTTAGTGGGTCTGTAAATGGACTTTGGTTATCCAGTGGGCCTAGCCCCAACTTGTTTTTTTTTGCAACTCTAAATCTCCAAAAATAAGAATTTACAGTCTCTAAGAGATTTGAGTCATGGGGGTATCCTACATAAGTTAAGGACCCCTTTGATCTTTATGAACTTTTTCTACACTAACAACAATCAATCTTTTCATTCTCTAGGAATTAAAAGGGACAAAATTTTAATTTGACCTGATTTTCTTCTATTGTCTTAAATTCAGAATTTACAACACCAAAATCTATCAGGTACTCAACACACACAAGGGTCGGGATGGATTATTTATATACCACGTTATATTCTATTCGTTCCATTTTAATTGTCTCATTTAAAATATTTATATTTTTTAAATAAGACCACAGGTCTTTTAGAGCACCTGATTGACTTGACTTAGTGTGCATTGTTTATTTTCTATAGCTGAATGACCTTTTATGAAGGGGACATCGTATTATCATCCATTTTCTATTAAAAGCATTTCTCATATCATTTTTTTTAAAAAAAATTGCTATTGTTTTTCAAAAATATGGATCAAATTGAGTTATTTAGGTTTGGGTCGAATTGAATCAAGAAGTAAATTTATTATTACCTGTAACTAACTTAGGGGTGGAGGGTGGGACTGTTCATAGGCTCAAACGCAACTTAAGCTCCTTCTAAATGAATGGGCATGAATATATATGTATTTGATCGATGGGTTGAGCTTCTGCTCATATTTTTAGCCCGTTTAATATATACACATACGTAGGCTTTTAACTAATCCCATTTAGTCTACGACTACATATTTATATATTGATTGTATTAGGTGAATGAGCATGTTTAGAGATAGAGATAGATGATGGGAAATGAAATGACATAAGCTGCCGTCCAAGAATTACCAAAGAAAAGAAAGAGAAGTGATCTGTGCACCTCCCATTTTACCAATAGTGCACTCCTATAATTTTTTTTTTTCAATTTTACCTTTCACCCACCTTTTCTCCATTTTCATTATTTTTTAGGTGGAGGGCAAAATTGAAAAAAACAATTAAAAGAGTGAGATGGGAGTCAAAATTGAAAAAAAATAATTAAAAGAGTGCATCATAGATAAAATAGAGGGTGCACAGATCAATTTCAAAAGAAATATATTAGAATTCAGAATTGACAGAGGTCCTTTGTTTCTAGTTTCTACCCCCATCTTCCCTTTTGGAGCTCCTCTGCGTGCCTCAACAATTACTCCATTAACGTTGTTTTAGCTTCTTTATCTTCATTAGCCCTTGCAAAAGCTCCTTTGCTTCTACGCTCATCTTCGTTGGTCGGTTAATTAATTTATGGTTAACGGGGTGTTCTTAATTGTATACTCCCAAGTGGTCCCCTTTGCTTGTTCAATGGTTAAAGCAGAACAAGATTTAATTGTAGAGGTATCATCATGCAGAAGGACTAGCCCAAAGGCCCAATCGGATTCAATAAGAAGCCTGCCAATCTCTCAACAATCAAAGCCAACTCGACATGCCCTTGCCTTTGCTCCGATGCTTCAGTTCTACACGTCAAATCTATAAGAACTTTTCTGAATTCGATCAAACGTTGAAGGACCTTTGCTTCTCTGGAAGCTTTTCCAAAGCAGTTCAGCTCTTGTGCTGTAATGGGTCCCAAATCAATCCTCAGACCTATGCATTCCTACTTCAAGAATCCATAAACCTGAAAAACTTGAATCTTGGCCGACGAATCCATGCACAAATGATACGCGTTGGATTCATGCCAGATGAATATTTACAGACTAAACTGATCATACTTTATGCAAAAAATGGAGATTTGGAGACTGCCCAACAATTGTTCGATAGAATTCTTCATCGAAATTTAGTTTCATGGAATGCAATGATTTCAGGGTACGTCCAAATGGGTCTCGAAGATCAGGGTCTGAATATTTATTACTCAATGAGACGGGCCAGTTTGAGACCTGACCAGTTCACATTCGCGTCAGTTTTTCGGGCCTGTGCAAGCTTGGCTATGCTTGAGCAGGGGAGACGGGTCCATGGAATTATGATTAAAATCCAGGTTATGGACAATGTTGTTGTCAACAGCGCCCTTGTAGATATGTACTTCAAGTGCAGTAGTCCTCATGATGGTCATCGTGCCTTTCACGAGTCATTGCAGAAGAATGTAGTTATGTGGACTGCTCTGATATCTGGTTATGGACAACATGGGTGGGTTGGAGAAGTTTTCTTGTTCTTCGATCGGATGGTAGGTGAAGGTTTTAGGCCGAATTACGTTACGTTTATAGCAGTTCTTTCAGCTTGCAGCCATGCTGGGTTGATTGATGAAGGTTGGAGGTATTTTAATTTGATGACAAGAGATTATGGAATTACGCCAAGAGCAGAACATTATGCAGCCATGGTTGATCTCTTGGGGCGTTCAGGGAGGTTGGTTGAGGCATACAAGTTTGTTCAAAGCTCACCTTCCACTGACCACTCAGTTACTTGGGGTGCTTTACTTGGAGCATGTCGAATGCATGGAGATCTAGAGCTGGCAAGGCTCACCGCCAGGAGGCTCTTTGAATTGGATCCTGAGAATGCAGGGAAATACGTTGTGTTGTCAAATGCTTATGCTGGTTTTGGATTGTGGGAAGATGTCAGACAGGTCCGAGAAATTATGAGGACAACAGGGATGAGAAAGGATCCTGCTTGGAGTTGGATTGAGGTTCGGGGAGAGGTTCATACATTCCTTGTTGGTGATAAATCTCATGAAAAGACTGGACAGATTTTTGAGACTATAAAAGAACTGACATGCATCTTAAAGGAAGCTGGTTATGTTTCTGATTTGAAGAGCCTGGGATAAAATAATTCTGTTGATTGATCATGTTCATTGTATAGCGGCGGAAATTGGCATCGACCATTCGAAATGATTCCTTATCAACTAATTGTTAGCTCACCTACTTCTGCCACTTCACACCAAATGGTACAATTCATCTCAGAAAGTAAAAAACAACAATTGGAAGAAAGGATTCCCATGTGAACTAACGAATGCTGAATTATTTGTTCCATTTGCTTAAGTTGAAATGGCAAATTCTATGTCGGTATGGAGCTATTTCGGAGTTGCTAAATAATTGCTTGCTGCTTAAAAGATCAAGTTGTTTTAAATAACATGAGTATGAAGTGGGACTAATTCCATGGATACATGAAATCACCCGCAAGTTTTGTTTATCAGGTAAGCTCGAGAGAAGTCAAACCCAAGACCTCTATCAATGGATCAGAATGAGGTTTTGAGATGACTTCCACGCAGCAGTTGATGAGATTGGAAGTGCTATTGCAAGCCAAACAATTGGTGACTAGCAGCACTTTATGCAAACGCATTCATAAGGCCCTGTATTCATCCCAAACTGCAAATGAGTCTACTGAATCGAACCATGAAGTCTGAAACTATTAGAATCTTCTAAGACTTTTATAGCTGCCTGTCGATACAATTTCCTGCAAATGCTTATGCATCGCCTTTCTTTCAGCTTGACTGGTATTTCTAGGACTTGAGTCCAATTTTTAAAGTTGGAAATGAATATATAGGTTTATTTGGGTCTAAAATAGAATTTTTTTATATCATTTTAATAAAAAAATATTGCATAAATTTTACATTTAATTACAATATTAATAAAAAATAGAGTTTATAAACTCTAGCAGCTTTTGGGTCAAACATGGCTTTCTTGTACTAGGTTCGATGCGATTCAAATTCTAGTTCAGGCCTAATATTTTAGGCTCAAAATTTAGTCAGATCTCCCTTTTTTTTTTTTCAGGTTTTTTCATGTGAGCTTTGACCTAAGTTGCATCATTACGTTTTAGTTCCGTAAAACATAAGTGGAATTCACACTTAAAAATTGGCTTGAAAGGAAAGGGTGTTCATGTGCTTATAAACTTCAAGACCCAAAGGTCCCACTGGTGATGTAGGACTTTGCTAACACTCCTCCTCAGCATCAGGGCTAGAGACACTCGGCTCTCCCCTTGCTAACACCCAGCTCTCCCCCTCCACACAAGGCTAGAGTTACGAGCCCCACCCATCCCTGTGGTACCCCATTCTGATACCATATTAAAATATATGAGTAGGACTCACCCTTAAAAATCAGCTTGAAAGGAGAGGGTGTCCATGTGCTTATGAACTCCAAGACCCAAATGTCCACCGACGACGTGGGACTTGGCTAACACTAGCAAATCTAAGATTTTATCTGCAGTTTGTTAATGTGTTGCTGAAAGAAGAAAAAATTTAGCAACCATTCTCCTTCCTTTGTTGTGTTGTTGTTGGAGTGTGGAAGCAGTAAATCAAGTTGGTTCATATTGTCTACGATGGGTTCACCACATGGGAGCAATGTGCTGTACTGTGTAGTGTATTGAGTATGATACGAATCAAATCTCAGAACAAATTTAGTTCTATGGATGTAGTAACAGACATAGATTCAATGTTTGGTACTTAGAATCAATGGAAACAAATCCTGCTGCCTCTGCTGGGAATGTATAAGAAGCGAGTCTTTTTCCAATGATGTTGAAAGATTTGCTTCTTGAAATCCTTACGTCAGTTTGCTCCGCTTCTGTATCTCCAACATATGTAAATATCACATCTCACCACCACAACTTTCTCCATTCGGTTAGGACTTGGGCTTTAAGGCCAAAAGGCTAGTCTAATTCGGTTAGGACTTGGGCTTTAAGGCCAAAATGCTAGTCTATTAGGTGAAGTAATTCAAGTTCTTTATACATCGCTAGATCTCCCTCTACATTTCTAATGTGGGATTCGATCACAGCAGCCACAACAATCCCCCCTCAAATGTCTCCCTCTGGCAGAGAGAGTGACACTGGGCATCCAGTTCGCCTGGTGGATCTCCTGAGCCCACACGAGGTAGCCTGAGACCTGACTCTGATATCACTTGTTAGGACTTCGGCCCAATCACTTAAGCCCAGATCCTAACAAGACCCTAGATCTCTCTCTACACTTTCAATATGGGACTCGATCACAGCAGCCACGTTGAAGGCTTTTGTAATACCAAATTCTTTGAACCTGTCTTGAGAGAAACCGTTGTTAAGGCGGCGAACTTGAGGTCACCTCTTACCTGGATCAGGCCCTTGAACAACTTGACATTGAACAAACTGCAGTTGACCATATTTTTCATTCTAATTGCTAAAAGAGCTCAAGTGAAACTAATATTAGTAATTGGATTAGTGTAACTTACTCAATCTTGAATTTCCGGCCCAATAACTCAAGCCTTTAAGAGTAGGCATGGAGGGTGAGCAATTCCTCCAATCTCTTTTAAGATTGCGCCGAATGCATTTTCTATCATTCCTTTAAGAGGGGTACATTGCTCGCCCCGGGGCTCATTCTTTTTGCTTTTTGAAATATGGGTATTCCATCTTATATTGGAAGTGAGACTAATCTCACAAACATATGTCAAATCATTCTTAATACAATATTTTAAAGAACATGCATATAATCAACTTACTCAGTTAGACAATGGCATTTATGTCGATACTTTAGTACAGGGTTTGAAATTCGGTATCGACCCATATATCAGCCAATATTTTTCTCTCTCATCTTTTTTTTTCAAAAACGACCGATATCGGCCGATATGATACGGCCGAAATATCGGCATATCAGCTGATATTTGGACCCCTGCTTCAGTATAAGAACACCCTTCATTAGAGGCACCATAGATTTTTTTTAGTGCTACAATGCTAAGACGATCCAAATATCATAAAGTATGTATTAATGATTTTTATTATACCACTTCAATATCCAAGACCATACTTATATGTATGCATGTGCCATCTAGAGCCTACATTAGGTGTTGCCTTGGAAGCACCCACCTCAATCTTGTCTGGGAGTTTTCTTTAATAATTTGATACTGTGACATATTTTAGAACAAACTAATCATATCAAATAGAATGTATACATTTTATTTAAGCACAAAATCTTATTTTTAAAAATAAAATTTTATCTATTTGATAACAAGACATAAAAATTGGATAGTCAAATCTAAAAATAGTGCTACTTAAATTAAAGCAAGGAGCTTCAATCTTATCCATTCATTTTTCACATATTTAAATTGAACTCAAATGGCATATGAATGTAAAGAAATTTATATGTTAAAATGATTTAAAAATATATTTTAGGATGATGGACCTCAAACATGCAACCAAGAGTGTTCACAGGCGACCATACTCCTTGACAATCCATAAACATTTCTTTAGACGGAAGGAAGCCTATCGAGCTTTTCAAGGTTAAAGTCCAAGCCCGCCTTGTTAGAATGTAACTACTCAAATTGAAAATAGACATGATGAACTACTAGGAGACCAAATTTGACCTCAAAATTTAATTTTGAACCTCTTGATCAGTGGTAACTCACCAAGTGCACTGTATTGGTGATTTTAAACGTCATTTGATGACTTTGACAATTAAGATCAAGTGATTAAAATTGAACTTTTAGTTTAAATTTACTTCAGTTGTAAATCATCATGTCTACTTTCACTTTGAAGGTACAATTTTCTAATTAATTTTGAAAAAAAAAACAGTACGTATGCACACATTTAATGGCTAAATGGGCCAAAAGCCCAACAAGCTTTCATGGGCTTCTTGTAAAAGCCCCAGCCTGCCCGTTTAGATTAACGTGCTCAAGAATTTAACCCGAGCCCAGCCCAATAGCCTGGTACATGTGTACAAACCCATCTATTTATTTATAACAAATTCGGACTAAGGAACAACCCTACATGCCCCTGTCAAATTATCAATGAAAAGCTCACCACACCAGAGTCATCTTCACAAACTATCAAGGGTTGCATCCAAGAACCTAATTCCACCATGATACTTGAAAATATGTGCTGGTGATTTCAGCTTCATAAGAATGGAATTGCAATATCACTAGAATGCTGATATTGTAGGTACAAGTGGAGAAGAACAAGTTCCATAGATTGCTACACTCACATCTCATTTAATGTTGGTTTTCTATTCTTAATAATGAATATCACTTTCCTTCCTTACAGTTTTTTATTGACTTTGGAATTGAAATGTGTATCAAAAGCTTTTCTATCTATCTAACTTTGAAAATAGGAGAAAAGAAAGGAAGAAATCCTCAACTTCACAAGTATTCACACCATGATTTTTTTTTTTTTTTGGGTAAATAAGACAAAGGTTTTGTATCATAGCTAGTATCTACTACATTCATCTGGCTTGCACATGGTTCATGTCCTTTCTTCTGATAGAGAATGCAGACCATTATAAAAGATAATGACAATCAGGCCCTGTAATTCCTTCAGAACTTTTCTTGACACTTCAAGAGGATCAAACTTGGGAGCCCCAACTAAATATACAGTTGATTCTTGCATTTTCTTTTTCTTCTTTCGATTCTCGACTTCAAATAAATTAACAATGCCAATAAATACAGTCCAATGCACAATTAGATTTGCAAGTTAGAAAACTCTAGAACAAATCCAAAATTCAACTCAGCTTCACCCTGGATGCATACCGAATGTATAACGTGGTGTGGATTCATCCGAAAGCTCAAACCAATTATGTTGCTTCTCTTCCAACGGAAGCATTTCCATTTCCCATTGGCATAAAGCACCAGTTGCTTCCCAAACATCCAAACTGTTACTTCTCCAAGGAAATAGTGGAGCATTAAATTGAGTTTTCTAGTCGAAACCTTTCTTGGACTTGGATTTGTCAATGCGTGCTTTGCGTACAGCCTCTTGAATCTGCCTTTCATGTTCCTTAAGCATATCATCAATGTTGCCACCTCCTGAAGGGAACAATGGTCCTGAGCAGTGGATTCTGTTCTTCTTGTTTGCATAAGCCTGGTGTCAAAAGAATATAAGCGTGTAAGATTCTACAGAATGAACAAGCGAAATCACAAGCGGAATTTATAGGACTAGGTTTACTAGTTCATTTCTTCCATAGGCATTACAAAATCATTAATGGTATGGAAGTGTCTTTCCAAAGTTCATATCACATTAATCAAAAAAAAATCCTATTACTTCTTTCAAAAATGAACCAACAAATGACATGGTCATTTACAAGCAACGGGACTGTAAAACAAGATTTTCAAATGAATAATCAAAATCAAGAAATAAAAGCACCAATATCAAAGAAACAAAGAATTGAAAAGCTTGGTGCCCCAACAAGGAAAATGTATACAGTATGGGAATGGAAAATGAATATCAAAATTCTTACTTCAGAATTGTCCTCAAGACTCGAAGTGCCTCAACTGTTACTTTTGCTAACGGATTGGCCATGTGTCAGATGGGATACCAGTATTGTTTCTTTCATTTGTTGTGATATAAAATGCTCTAAACTATAATTAAATTTATCTATATATTAATGAGCATCATAGTATCGATGATCTTGGTTCCTATGCATCTCTTGAATTAGCCTCATGAATAATCCTAAATCTTTTGAAGCTCAAGATAGCAGGAACTTTCAAATAATTACTTACCCTTGCAGATTCCTTGTTAGTTATCCTTTCACTCTTTTTATAGTTGGAGGATGGTACCCATTCCTGCTTTTCAGATGGCTCAGAAACATCCAGTTCATTGTATCTATGAGTGGTGCTTCTTGATGTAACTCCAATTGATGCAGACCCCTGAGGCAAGTGCGATCTCTGAGTTCTTGACGTGTGTCCAGCAGCTGTTTGTATATCATCCTCCCTTAAGTTTTTATTCCTTGAAGATCCAAATGTACCAGGCTGCATCAATGGACCAGAAAGGGAGAACCCATTCTGTGCACCATCCTCTTCGGGGATGTATTTTTCACTTGTGCTTTTTGGATTTGGCAGCCCTTGTCTCTTCTACATTATCCACAGAAAACAATAAAAAAAAAAAATTATATGTAAAGGAAACATGCAAAAGTACCTTTCGAAAAGAAAAAGGGATATGTTCTTAAAATACTGAATATGCATTCAAACTTTTGATGCTTGGACGGGGTTCTCAATTTAGATAATTGGGTCAGACTGGACTAAGGGCCTGAAACACCAAATTCGGCAGTCTTGAATGGGTATGGTGTGTCTGAATCTATTCCACAGAATAATAAAACCCTTGAATTCTGAAAGGCTCCTTAAAGAATTACACAGAACTCATTTTTTTTTCCTAGAATGATCCAAAGCGCCATGATTGTTGAAGTTTCATACGTCTGGTTGCAGGATATACTTTTAAGAGTTCCTTGAGTTATTTAAACACAAAATCTATCCTGGAACTCCAAAAGAAAGTTGTATGCATTTCAGTCCTCATTTAGGATTGCTTTAAATGACCAACATTATAAAGAACTTGCTTCCTATATCTTTATCATGTAAATGCTACTACAGATCTGGGAAATGCCAGAGCAATATTTGCAAAGCATATTTGTTCATGGTGCAAGTTATCTCTATGAATTTTTCCTTTTTAAAGTATGAAATATAGATACAATACATCCATGTTGAACATGAGAAGTGGAATAGCTGATATACTTGCACACTGGACTGAGGCGCTGCTGCTATTCTCGAGTCTCTTGGTTCTCTTCTTATGGATTCAACTCCACATCCTTTCATAGATTCTGCTTTTTTCCTGGTATCAAGTTAGAAAGTGCAGAATCAGAAGCAATAAGCCATCCAAAATAATAAGCGCATCATATTATGACAATTTTTTTATAGTCATTTCAAAAGGAATTGAAGAAATCAAGACCAGACACTCACTAATTACAAAGATGCACATACCAACACAACAATAAAAGTATCCATTTGAAGTGAAAAGGAATCTTTGCTGCTTTCTTTTCCTTTGTGCCTTGCAAGGCATTGTTGATATCAGAACTCAAATGATCCGAGTCCTTGGATAGCCTTGTAGACTGGTTTATCCTGACCATAACCAATGTACCTCCCCTCAAATAACTCTGAAGAATATCAATTTATTGACAACTCAACCATCCTCCCAAAAAACCCCCAATCAAGATTAACAGAGAAATGAGATGAGATGTAACAATTTGAGTCATTAAGCTCATTACAAAAACAAAGTTAAACAATAATCAACCAGTGCTAGTTTTAGGTGGCAATATACAATAATCTCTCTCTCTCTCTCTCTCTCTCTCTCTCACAACCAGTCCTACTTTTAGTGGCAATACAGTTTATTGATTCAAATTGTTACTGTTTATCTACCTATCTATCTATATGACACATTTTAATCACTTTTGTCCCTCTTAGTCCTACAAACACATACAGAGACAGACTTTGACAGATGCATACATCTCTGAGTCATACAGACATTTACTGATTAGTAACTTCCCCCCTAGTCCTATGAACACAAACTGAGCTTTCATTTTTTGAGATAATGGTATAAGTGAACTTTTTCCTCATTTTTGACATTTGGTGCAAACTGAATCCCTATTTTAAGATAGGGACCAAGGTGATTAAACTGAAAGAATGGATGCTTTCCTCTGTGAGGCACCATTGAGGAAAATCATCTCCACCTTTAAAATGGGACCAGCACACAGCTTGAATGTTGTGAATTTTATGATCATGAAGCATGCTGTGCAAATCCATTTGCATAAAGAACTCTATGCACAAAATAGAATACTCTGCTTATAGATTTGTGTCTTTCTATATAATCTCAACATTTCTTTCTAAAATTTTCCATCCACATTCTACCTTGACATGTTCTGATTTCCTTAAAAGAAGTTCCACTCACCATTCCAGCATAGCTACTAAGCAACAAACAACATTTATGGGGTTTGCTATTATTTTGAAATTCATAAAACTAGAAACATGTTTTGCGATGCAAAAGAACTCAAATAGATAGATGATTAATTGCATACCTTCTAACTTCCTCATCTCGAAGTTTAGCATCAAACTCCTTGCTTGGTGGATATTTAGGCAGACTTGAAGGATCACAAGGAAGAGGTTTCGTTGTGAAGAACTGAAAATGATAACTTAAAATAAGGATTGAAGAAAACAGCCAACATTCATAGGAAAGAACTTGCTAAGTATTCTAACATCCCAAAAGTAATTTGAAAAAAAAACAAGAAAAATCTATATATAATAATATCCCAATTTGTAATGTACATGAATAAAAGCGTAGAAACAGAATGTATGTATGCATAAATCTGCACACATACAGGACTCAAATAGACACCTTTCATGAAGAGCCCTCCCATGATCAATCCAAATCCTGATCAGGACATCATGGGACGACAAGAAAAAAGGTTGCATCGGAATCTAGATTTTACCTCATCATGGTTGGATGATGATTTTTTGCACAATCCCTACATATCTGACCAGGGATAGAGGCAAATCCGGTCATGGATAGTCCAAATTGAGCATAGAGCTGTGATCAGATTGCTTGGACGGCCTGATTTGGCTGTTATTTCACCAGATCGGGTTTTGGGAGCTATTTTGCCCGTGGGGTCGTGGTTGGCTTGATCCAAACCATTAAATGGATCCAGAGTTTTTATAGTAGTTGACTTGAGAAGTTTATTTTATTTGTGTAGCAACTATCAACTTTATGGGATGTAATAGTTAATTTGAATAGCTTGTATCGTTCACACGTGTGTATCTCTAGGGTTACTTAGGTTTACTTATAACTACTTGTAAACACTCATTATTTCATAATAGAATACAAATGAAGAAATTTTCTACATACTCTCTTGAGAAGACTGATGGTGCGACTCCATCTCTCCTTTGGTGCAAGTCTAAGGAAATCAGGTTCTTTCTATCCTTTCTCTTCCTCCTATTCTTGATGAGACCATCACGGATGACACCAAAGAGGATGAAATCTTAGCCATTGCATTGGATTTCTTTGATCATTTCCACGGTGGCAAAGATAAATTGAAACCGACTAATGAGAGCTACCAATTGGCGAGTTTGATGCATGTAGACCCCACCCTTGACAATCAGGCCCACTTGGGATCACCAATGACCCCACTTGCAAGTCCACTGAGTCGAAACCCTAGGGAGCATGTGGAAATCTCCTTGGCTGCCACACTCCTAGTTTCTCTCCATTGGCCGACTCCCAAACCCTAGTCTCCTAACGTTTCTTCTCTCTTTTGTGCAAGACCTACAATCTCTCCATTTGGCCCAACTTCCCTTTCTCCTTTGGCGTGTGGAATGCTTTGGCAAGTGAGATTGGACTCTCATTCTCCATGGGACTCACACCCATGCGCATGAACAAGGAAGCTTCTCATTGGTGGAGACACATCATCATCCAGAGTGTCAAGAGCTCATTGGTGGCTTCCTCACTTCCATGGTCGCGTGCAACTCCTCCTCTCCATCTCCAACGTGTGCAAGGAAGCTTGGCGCAAAGAATGAAGATTTTTTAGTTCACTTAGAGTCTTATGTGTAATTTTCTTATTGGTTGTAGTTTTATTTCCTTTTTTCCCATTGGTTAAGAGTATTTGTTGAATTAGGCTTGCATGCCCTAGTTGGTCTCTAGTCTCCATGCCAACTTGGGTTGGTTTAGGCGTGGTTTAATGTTGGTTGAGTTAGGGTTTGTGGTCATTGGAACACTATAAAAGGATGTGTGTAGTGGCCGATTGACCACCAATTTGTACACGAGTTTGGAATTCCAAATTGAAGTTCAAGTTCGAGCAAGGTTTAGAGAAGAGACTCAAGTATTTTCCAAGTAAGTTAACCGATTGGCTAGTTTAATTCCTTTTCATTTTCGATTGGATTGAATGAATAAAGCTTTCTTCTTTTGTTCTTAGTTAAGTGCATTACTAAGTCGAGTGCATTTTATTTTTATTTAATTCCATCGAGCAAAGGCTAGTCCAATAGAATTACTTTTCCTTAAGGCTGCGTGTTAGGTTTCATTTTGGATTGGAGCAAATTCGGTTGACACTAAATTAGCCTACGTCATGCCTGTGTGGACCAAGGACGCTTGTTAACACTACCTCGGGCTATATCAATTCTCTTCTTCTTCTTCTTCTTATTTTCTTTCTTCTCCAAGTTTTCCACAATTTTCTCATATTTTTGGAACCTAAACCCAAGTATAACCCAACCAAGGCCAGATATGGGCTTTACAGGCTGCAACAACCCGAACCCACCCGGCCTTATAACCATCTGTATGGCCAGGGTCATTTTTGTCATGTTTTTGGCTTATTATGAATCCTCGCCCGGTTCCGTACCCTGCAACCAAATTTTTTATCCAGAACCCCTCCCCCTCCTCTTCCCACCACCACCAAAATAGCTCTTTTCTTACCTATTTTAAGTGTTTTGGGTTTAGATTCAAATATGACTTTATTTTTTATTGAGAATTTGTATTTTTTCAATTGTGTGAGGAATTTTAGACGTCTTGAAATTAATCTTAGGATATTTGGAGGCCCTAATCTCAATTTGTAATTACTTCTAGGGTTTAGTATGCTTACATGCTATGGATCTCTTTATTTCTTTTAATTTTGTGATGTCATTTGCTTAGATCTTATTTTAATCATTAACTACAGAATATTTCTATCCTTTTAAATTAGCACTTTCATTGCATACTTTGAGCATATAGCAATAGTTATTATTCAGGTTTCCTATTTTATTTTAATTTGAATATACGTGTGGGAAACAAGGGGATACCCAATGCAAAACTCCCACGGATGAGCCCACTACCCCTACGGCACACCAAGGTTAGGCCATGGGGGCTTGAACCCGCAACCTCCCGCTTCCTGAGGCGAGAGGTAACTAGTTGAGCTACACCCATGTGGGTAAAAGTAACGTAGGTAATAGCAATATAGCAATAGTTATTAACCATGTTTCCTATTTTCCTTCATTATATTCTTAGATTTAGAGTTTTAAATGTCATAGCCTCATTTTAGGGCACACTTCACTTCTATCTTGCTTCAAATTTGATATCAGAGCTTGTACTGTGTCAAATCCTCTACAATAATTATCTACCTCTGTGAATGTCTAGTGACATCCATCGCTATGACACACAGTGGATGTTCAAACCATAAACTACATTATTTAGAGCAAGTCGTGCAAATGTCATCCTTGTTTGAAAATCATAACATCTCGAGAGGGCCAACGGGCAGAACAATTTGGCATAATTTGGACAACCACCACTAAGCACACTCTTAATTCAATGGCCATGATTGTTCAATCAAACTGAAGTTCAGGCCAAACCCATTAAAAAATAAGTCCTTACCCAAGCTTGGTTTATTGGAGGCCATCAGTATTCATGAGGAAGTTACTGTAAAATTCCTTTAGTTGGACAATGTCGACCATCAATTTAACACCCAGATATTAACAGTCTAAAATGTGGAATTTTTTTAATTCAAAAACAAAGGTTGGCTGTCTTAATCCAAAGGTGAATATCAAATTTATTAGAATTAAAGTTTGTAGCAGTAATTTGTATTCAAGATTAGTGGGAATGCAATGGAATGGACTATGTTAATCAATTTATTCTTGCCATTCTTCGAACCAAACAAACCCTTTTACAAAATCTACAAAGTATAGATGGTAATAGAGAAAAGGGAGCTGGACTGAGATTAGGCAAGCTCCATAAAAAGAACACAAAGGTCATAATTTACCTCACTGTTAAGGGCAGAAGATGACGATTTCCGATCCTTAGGTTCTATTGAAAGAAGGACATCCAAAAGGGCCAAAGCTGAAGAAGGAAAGTCCTTGAACGTCTCAGTGACACAACGCTTGTAAGGCTGCTGGGGCTTGAAGATGGTTGAATGGGGAAGTTTTGATTTCTTCCAATAGTCTTCAGATGGTGAACCGCAAAGCTTAAAAATCTTATGCATTTGCTCCACCTAAGGAAATATGAAAAAGTTTTGAATTATCAGCAATGGCCAAGTAATGAAATCAACTCAATATCAGCCATCAAAATGCAAAGCTTAATCAAGTCCAAATTAGTGTGTGTTTTTAAGTGATGTGATCAATGTTATCAGAACCGGACCGTCTAAAGAACCGTTTTCGAGGCATTTTAGGTTCAACCGCGGTCAAAGTCGGTCAATGAATAATATAATATAAATATTACATATAACATTAAGTAAGACACCTTTTACAAATAAATTAATATAAATAATACAAATAACATTCAAACTCTGAGTAATATAGCAAAACAGTGAAAGATATGAGATAAAAATGATAAGAAATATTTATATTTCAAATATATCTATTTTTAAATATTAATTTTTGAGGCGCGGTTCAAGGTTAATGGTTTTATCATCAAAACCGCATAAAACCGCGGTTCTGACCGGTTTATGCGGTTTTGACCAAAAACGGTTTTTAACCCATGACCGAACCGTGGCCATGGTGGTTGGCGGTTCGACCGCGGTTCGGTCCGATTTTGATAACATTGGATGTGATAATGAAATGTCAGAGACTGTCACCACAGCTTGCTGCACCTTGGAGCACAATAAGTGTGATATATAAGGATCACAGTAGCACTCGTGCTCAAGTTGTTATTTAAGCACCAATGACATTCGGGATTCACAATGGACTCAATGAACTCTATTGACTTTAACACCAACCTATCTCCTACTTAATTTGACATAAATCCAAGTTTCACGATCTTTTGACTTAATCAGATGAATTTTCACTATTAAATAAAGGTGAATTTTAAATAAATTGAATAATATAGCTTTTTATCTTATTGAGATTAATTTTTAAAGGTACCATTAGAAGCAAAGAACTTTCAAACTTCCATGTGGGATTTACCTAATATGCTCAAACCTATCCATCCATGTGGGCCCCACCTAGGGTGTTCAAATTAAAACTTGAGCATAATTGCCTAGGCGATCTCTCTCTCTTCTTAAGAACTGGTGCTCATGTAAGTTCCATGTGGCCTCGAGCATGTGGGCCCATCATCACCCAATCACACATCTTTCACCCCCACCCACCCCACTTCTTGTGAATTGGACCATTACCCAATTTACTTGTTACATTGACCTTTGATCTGAACCCTTGAATTTTCACCATTCAGTAAGTTGAATCTTTGAGATCTTGAAACATTGTCTACACTATCCATCAAGATTCTTTTTTATATGCACCCCATTCAAGCAAAGTCCTTTCAAACTAACCCATCCACAAAGGCCTTAGTAGGCCCTCATATATGGTCGGAGAGAGAGAGGATCCCTTAAGAACTGTTCCCATGGATCTCCTTACACAAAAAAGGAAGAGAGAGAGGCAACAAAAGAGACAATAGGTCTTACTATTCCTACATGTTCCATTAGTAACATTACTGTGAGACTTCCAAGGGGATAACTGTGTATCTTGCTTGTACTTAGTGCTTCCCGATTTTCTTTTACTAGAAAAGAAATCACATAGGAATTTGTTACGAGTGTATTCATTGGATTGGTTCATCAATAGCGTTAGGTCAAAATCCCATTTTGACTCTGCAGAGTGATATGGTTCCTTGATCAATAATCAATTGCACATTATTAAAGGGCATGGAGTACCTCTGTTCTTCCTGGCATGATAGGCTTCCCAGCAAGCAACTCTGCAAGGATGCAACCAGCACTCCAGAGATCAACAGAAACCCCATAGTCAGTGGCACCCAGCAAAAGCTCAGGAGGGCGATACCATAGAGTCACTACCCGACTTGTCATTGGTTGCTTGTCTTTAGGATTGAAGAACGTTGAGAGGCCAAAGTCTGCTATCTTGAGAATACCATTGTTGTCTACTAAAAGATTGGACCCTTTGATATCTCGATGCAGAACCCCGACCATGGCAGTGTTCCAGTCCCCGTAGCAACTGCTGCATGTAGCACTTCACCTGACATCCCAACATAATTCTAAATAAGAAACCATAAGAGGACAGAAAAGGCACACAAGATGATGAAGCTGAAATATTACGCACCCTCAATGCACCTAATGACTTCCCCCCTTTCCTCTACTGTGATTGGCATGCATCCAAGTGATCCTGAAAAAGAGGCCTCCATAAATTTCATGTCTATGTGCTTAATATAAACTACATGGTGCACCTTTTGAAAAAAGCCCATGAGAGGGGGACACTTAGATACGGATTTAATCACTTAGAATCAATGTTGTGATGATTTTAGCAGCAAAATCTCACAATCAATAAGATCACATTAAGGTATGATTGCATGAGCACCTCCAACTTTGAATTTTACTGCCTATACAGTGATGAACATCTAAGGAATGGTTAGAGTGATTGCTTTCATATTTTCTTGAGGGTTTCTCTCATTCGATTTGGCTTGTAACATTTTTTGAACTTTTCCAAGCATTTGTTAGGGTAGAGACTGAATTAGACGACTGATGGCCTCTTTTGAAATTGATGCACATAACAAATTCCCTATTTTCTTATGTCAATAGTGACCTCTTTTTCTTTGCTTACTTGGAGGCATACCAATCATGGTGAGCCAAGTGATTTGGTCATCATGAGTTGGTGTCAACTGAAGTTTCACATATGAGAACTTAGAAGTGTTACAGAGAAAATCTAGGAAGTATTTTTACTAACACCAGACATCAACTCATGAGAAAACAGATTTTTTAAAGGTTTTTTTTTTAATTGTACCCTTCCACGATTATTCTCTAGCAATCATTTTCTAACAAGAAAATGATATCGTAGAAGGATAAATTGCAAATATATAAATAATCTCATAGGCCGATGTCAAGTATTAGTAAAAAAATATCAATGTCCAAATCAAAATCCAAATTACTAGTCATAGAACATGGCACACACCTGTGGTTCACTAAACTTGACACCAGATGTTGCCAAGAGTCCAGCAAGATCATGCTCCATGTATTCAAATACAAGGTACAAGTTGCTTGACTTGGTTGATGCAATTATGCCCTCAAGCTTCAAAACGTTAGGGTGATCCAATCTGCGTAGAATGTTGATCTCCCTCGCCATGAATCGAACGCTCTCAGGATCAGTATTCACAAACCTCACTTGCTTCAATGCAACAACCTTACCAGTTTCAAGATCACGGGCTTTGAACACACTACTGTATGTTCCTTGTCCAATCTGCACAAATGTTGAGGAAGAAAATAAAAAACCATATGCTCAAATTCTAATTTTCAGTTCCGACTTCTACTGCATTTATAAGCAGTAGACTGAAATTTTGTAATAAAACTTCAGAAATGGAAGAATTTAAACACAAGGAGTGATGAATTTTAGTTCAACAACGACAGTCATTTAATAAAAAGGATATTGAAGCCTATCACCTATCATCGTCGTATCAGAATCACCCGTTTGTCTAGAGTAAGCTTTAAATGATTCAATTTGGACTTGTTTACAAGGATTATCTAAAAATAACGTCAATTCTGAAAAAAAAAAAAAAAGAGAGAGAGAGAGAAGAGAAGAAACAGGGAGAAGTTAGACTCACTTTGTCTAATTTTTCGAAGGAATCGGCTCTGCGAGGAAGCCAACCATTGACGGCTTTTGCAGCCACTGAAGTAAGCCATGAAGGCCAACCTGCAGAAACGTACTCGCTTTCAATCACATTTGGCACCATACTATTGATCCTGAAATTTTGATCTCCTCCCTTGGCCCCTCTAGTGTCCATGGTCAGTGCCCTTTGGTGGGTCGTCCTCTTCTCTGTCATCTCCACCACTTTCCTCTCTTTCTTCTCTCCTCCCTTTGCAGAGAGTGTTTCAGGCACAATGCTTCAGGCGGCGTCGTAATGGGCTTTCCCTTCCCATTATATCTAGCCCCACGATCATCACCATCTACTCCAACTTCCTTTTTCTTGAACTTGGTGCAGCAAACTGTTTGGATATATTTCCTGATTCTTTCTCTGCTTCAATTAAAATATCATCTACTGTGGCGGATTCTTTCGAACAAAGGCAGCCCATAATCCCCCCTCAAATCTTTTGTTTCCAAAATCCATCAACAGTAAGCTCCTCCCATGCATACAACTCGCACCACGCAAAACCAATCAATCAGAAGACAGCTTACAATGTTAGAATCCCAGAATTTTCACTTAGATGCAGAGTTTATAAAACAATTTTAACCCAGATTCTGAAACGCCGTTTTTCGTTGACAAGATATTGATAAACGGATTAAAGCTGGTGCAGAGACACAAATGGAATGATACAAACCCCCAAGTCTCAAATGCCAAACGTTTCTATCAATGAAACACTATCTGTCCAAGAGAGAAAGAGATGGGAACACCGGACCAAGACCCGAAAACCGTCGAAACCCAGACCGGAAATCCGGCAAGAACAAGAAGAATCAAATCAAAAGACCATCTTGATGATGGAATTCTGGCCAAAGACTTCAATGGTTTTCGGGGGTGGCAACCTTTTTTTCCTAATCTGTTCTAAACCGGTTAAAGGAGTGAGAATAGCCAGTTTGCTATTTTTTGGAAATCCAAAGGACGAGCAAGAAAGAAGATAGAGGCTAGAAGAGAACGAAGGAGAAAAAGTCCAACTGGGTTGGGATGAGAAACGAAATAGCTCTATACATAGAAGAAGCATGAAGCAGAAGAGCTGTCAACCTTTTAGAGAAGGATTGTCTCGAATTTGGTTAGTCTAATGCAGGATCACTGTTGGAAATTAATCAATTATGAAGTCACTAATCACTTTTCATTTAATAAGAAAAATAAGAGTGAATGGATCATAAAAAAAATTATAATCTTTTATCAAATTAAATAATTAATTTACCCTTAAATTATCCTACATAGCATGTATATAATCTTTTATCAAATTTCTCTATTGAATTATATTAGTATTTGATTTTTCACGATTAAAAAGAAACAATTTGATAAATATTTTGATCCATCGTGATTAATTCAATAGAGAGGACGCATCAAATGAAAATTATAAAAGGTTAGATTTAATTTTATTTTTTTTCTTTTAATAACATAGGTATCTTAACCCATATTGGATGTGAGACTACCTGTATGGATTGGATTTAAGTTTTTTTTATTTAAAAAAAAAAGTAATTTTAGTCGACTAAATTTAACATAAAGTGAGTCCTAAATGGAGACCTCGTGCACAGTTGTAAAATGCCTGAACAATGTGTAGTGTGCATCACTTCAACAATACTCAATATTTAGGATTATGGTGGATGCATAATTCCATATGTGAGTGAGGAAGAACATCATACTATGATAATGATTTAAACTCTATTTTATTTTTAATTTATCTTTCAATTAGAGATAAGAGTTTCTGACTTGACCTAAATTGTTATAAAAAAGTCATAAAATTGAATTATGAAGTCAATTTAAATAAATAAAACAAATGGCTACAATGATAAAGTTGAAAGTAAATCATTATAGAATAAGGAGAATGGATATGTTTCAATTTTTTTTTGGTAACGATGGGTATTCCTAAGGTATTTTAGGTGTTTTATCTAACAAAATTAATCCCCCGGAGCCACACCACCTAACCTACACAACCGGCAATCTTTAGTATCCATTATATGCCTTTAGATTGGACAACTCTATAGATATTTTCCCATTAAGACTTCATGCTTTAATGAAATTCTGTTTAACTGGGCTTAACCCCTTTTTGATGGGATGTTTGGCAAAGAGTTGCCAATGTTCTTATATTCGACATGATTTAGCTCACTATTAATTATAACTATCTAATGATGTTGAAACACTTCTAAATTGATTTGACTCTAAATGTGTTGTAGATTGAAAGATAAGTGTTTAGTTGTGTCTAAGGAAAGTGCTAGCCACAGCCAAAATGTCTATTTAAAGCAATGGTCTATTTCCATGAATTTTCTAATTTATCTAAAGTCTTTTCAACATCTTTTCTACGATACTCGTGTTGGGTATGTGATCTTACAAATACGAGAGTGTTATAGATTGTTTTTAAAAGTTATTATTGATTTTGTGTATGATGAAATATTGAGAATGCAGAAAAAAAATGATGTGTGGTGACAGTGATCACAAAGGAAAAGGGTGTGGATTGTTGGATTGGGATGACAATTCTCAATGGAGGGATAATCATAATGGATGAGGATATTGACAATTGGATGATGATGATGATGCTTGATGATGGGGGTGGTCGTAATAGGTGAAGGCATAGGCGATTTAATGATGATGACCACAATGGATAAAGGTATGGATGATTGAATGATGATAACAAATAACAATGTTCAATGATAATGATTTTAGAAGAGTTAAAGGATGTTGAAGAGAAGTTCTGTCACACCCCGACCCGGCAGGTGGGCCCGGAACGCGACTGTTTTTTTTTTATAAGTATTAAACTAAACCACAAGCATTCACCCTGGGCCGGATCAACAGTTGGGCCCAAGGGTCATAGATGATCCCATCATGTGGACTCAAATATGTACCATATGCCTGCCACAATCAATAGACATAGAAAATACAAACATCAACACATAATTCCAAACATTAAATCATTATTCAAACATTAACATATAGAATCCAACCATTGTTTCATCGTTTACAAAATTACATCAGAGTAGCTACAGAAACGTAGCAGTCCCAGTTCAACACATTAACACACGCCAAGCACCACACTCGGTACTTTACAGAGGAAAATGGTTCCAAAAACCAGAAAGCACAAAATACAAAGGTATTCCCCTCAGTGGGAATCCCAAAGCAACGCTGCAGCTTATCCACTTCAAGCTTCAAACGGAGGGTTCTCCTCCTCGGGTTCATCTCCTGAAAGGTGAGTGGTGTGAGCTAACTAGCCCAGTGAAGAAAATATAACAGTTGAGTTAAGTAAGCAATAGGTGAATATATAATCAACAATTGTAATATAACATCTCATAGAATCACAATATCAAGTAAAGTCTCATCCTCATTTTCATCATTTCATCATTTTTTTCATTACTGCTGTCATCTACCGTAACCTCTTGGCACTATAATAGTATTAAGTCCCGACACGGTCAAAATACATCCTTACAAGTATATCTCCGGCTCTGACTTAGCCGGTAATGACACCCTCAGGTCAGCAATTGACGCCCACAGTCCACCCATGGTCCAGTAGACATAAACCATCTCTCATATGGCCGATATTCATTAAAAAGTCCAGGCACGTGGAAGCAGTATTACACATCTCGTCTGATCATAGCTTTTACCAGCATCATGAGCACCCTTACTATAGTGCGTCAAGTCTATGCCAGCATCATAAGCACTCTTACCACAGTGCGTCACATTTAGGCACATGAGTGGGTTCATCAAATCTGAAACCACTCATTGTTCAATATCCATATCAAATAACCAAACCTGTTTACATTTTAACTGCAAAGTTAAGTTCCCTCACCGTGATTGTGTGGTTGTGCGGTCTCTGTTCAAACAACAGACAAGTGTACAATCAATATACACAGCATTCATACATAGCATGTACACATACAAGCAGTATTTCGAAATCATGCTGGTTTTCCCAAAACATCCAAGGTACATGGAATTGAGTCTCCTACTCGGTTTCTATCCTTTTTAAATCATCCACAAGATAATAATATAATAATAATGGGCTCAGTCCAAACTCATATTGTCTTCTGGGCATTGACCAGATTGACTTATTGAGTTAGGTCTAGATCCTAGGGTCACTTCTCGGTTGTCTTCTGGATAGGACCAGATCTGACATTTTGAGTAGGCCTCGAGGTCACTCAGTGCTCGACTATATAGCGTCAGCCTGAAAGTGAATCACTCAGTGCCCGACCAATAAGGTCGGCCTGGAAGTGTATATAATAATATTTACACTATAAATAATAAGAGAGAAAAAAGGGTTAGTACAATTTTAAATTAACAAGGGGGGTATACATCATCACATCATTAATCACATCAACATTTTATCACTTAAAAATGGGTCCCTCGGAACCACCTCGGAACTGGGTACAGTGGCTTCGGATCATCCGAACCCAAGTCACTGGCCTCGGAACATGGGCCTGACTTCGGATCGTCCGAAGACTGGGTCTCGGACCTTCCGAAGTCCATCCGAACTGATAAAAACAGAAAACAGTAAGTCTCGGTGGGTCTGCATGCTCGAAACGTCCGAGAGAGTTCGGTCCCTCCGAGCTGGGCTCAGTCCTTCCGAAAGAGGTCTAGCTCGCCTCGGGCGTGCTGGGCTTCGCTTGAAGCTCGGAACGTCCGAGGGTTCGGTCCTTCCGAGCTGGGCTCCGTCCTTCCGAGCTCGGCTCGGTGCCTCCGAAGGGTCAGGTTCGCCTTGGGCGTAACTGGGCTTCGGGTGAAGCTCGGAACATCCGAGGGTCATAGCTCACGGACCATCCGAAGGTTCGGACCTTCCGAAGTATGGCTCTCGGACCTTCCGAGAGTCGTTTTCTCCACTGTCTGCAACAGCAGACAGTGACGGCGGATGAACAGTGAAATGCGATTCCAGAAAGGGAGGGCTTCCCGGATTCGGTTTTCACATCCGTCTGGTCCGATGGACTCCTCTGGGAGTCCTCTTTCCACAGGGATTGGTTTGGAGCTCAGAAGCTCAATGGGCCATCCGATTTTAAGGTCAAATCCTCACGGGTACATGAAACCCATAGTTTTACTTAAAACTTTAAACTGGTTTTTCTCCATCAAAACAGGGTCAAAATCGATTTTGTTTGATTCTAAATCGGTTAGAATTGAGAGAGAAATGCAATGGATACCTTGGTTTTGATTCCTGGGCTGAAATTCGAGTTTTTGAAAAATCTTCCACTTAAGCTTACTGTTTACAAAAACAGGCAACGGCAAAGGGTCTCGGCTGAAAATGACAGAGAGGAAAGCAAGAGAAGAAATGTTGGGAGTGAAGATGATTGAAGAAGGCCTGGCTGGAAAATCGGCCGGGACGATGGGACGGGACGGCGGAAGGAAATCATCACTGCCGGAAAAAGGGTTGAGCGGCCAGTGCATGGGCTGCATGCGGCTGATGCTGCTACAGTGCCGATTCAGGGTTTTGCAAATCAACCCTCCCACAGTTTCCAAAATTGCAGATAAGTCCCAGTTTAATAAAAATCAATTTTTAAAACTAAAAACACTAATTTAAGAACTCAAAAACTTGATCCAACCTTACAGATGGGTTGGGTTTTGAAAACCTAGGTCACCATAATAATTTCAGAATTTAAATCATAATAAAAATCATTTATTTAAATAAAAACCATAATTTCTTAATATTTACTTAAATAAAGAGTTGTTAAAATAAACAATTTAAAAACATCATTTTGAGGTGAAATGAAATATTTAGACCATTCCTGAAATGGTCTACCACCAAATACTATTTTCAAAATTTATCTCCCTTCCGAAAATTATTTAAAATAATTAAAACTCCCTTTCGGGGTTTCGACGGGCGATATTTAAATGCCATTTTCTGAAAATTAAATTATTTTAAAATAATAAATGCAAATCCTTCATTAAGGAGAATATTATCCACCAATAATATTCACAAAATCACACAATTTATAAAATATACACAACAAGCGACAAATTACCAAAATACCCCTCCAGCTGAACGGGCTGGATCACTGAGCTCACGAGCTTGGATTGGGCCATACTTGGGCTTTCCTCGAAGCCCTGACCGAAATCCTCGAGATTAACCGGTTAAACAAGATTATCAGGCTAAAGCACGCTTAATCTGGGGCAGGGTATTACAAGTTCATAACCCTTTTGAAAATCCTTTCTTAAAAAAATTCAAATTTTTAAAATAAAACAATTAAAATGGAACCGAGGGAGTAATAATGATGGCAATGGATGAGGGCATGCATAGTTGGATAATGATGAGATGATTGATGGTGATGATAATAGACATGAACAATGCCTCTGTCTTTAAACTTGCTCATATTGTCTTGTCTAATGTGATCTCTTATGTTGTACTAAATTCCTTAGGATGAAGATACCAAGAAAATTAGATGGTGGAGGCTTGCATAACTTAGGTTGGTAAAATTTTCTAGGGTATCGGTATTGCTTTGATAGTTTTTTTTAATTTTTAGAAGGGGTCAAGGCCTGTTAGAGCACCTGATTAATCTTTGAGGCATGTGTGAGCCTTCCTACACACACACATCAGACAACTTTACTGAAAATAACCCCTTGGGATAGAGTAGGAATCGAATTTAAGATTCTCGCTTCATGAAGTGGGTTCTTGGCCATCACTTTAACCCCTTTGATAGTCTCAGTGTCACTCTTGATGAGATGTGGTCTTTTGATGTTCCAAATCGACTTTTCTTTTGTGCCTTTATTCCCTGTTCAGGAGATGATATGTAATATTTAAAGTTTTAAAACCCCATCCTTTTGAGTGGTTCAACTCAATCCAAACCTTGATTTTCACTTAATGAAGTTTAAGTATCCTGAAAATCTTTTCAAAGTTCAAATTCTTAAAAACCTTTAATGACTCACGGTTCGAAATGGTTGATAAAGTTCAATTCTTAATAACTCCTAAAAAGTTTTGAATTTATTATGTTATATTGTTGGACTATTCTATTATTTATAATTATAATTAGTGTGAATAAGATTTTTTTATAAAAAAGGTGGTTATTATATTTTTATATTTTATGTATTTTGTATTTGATATTTTATATCTATTAGTATATTATTATATTTTTAGTTAATTTATTGAGCTACTAGTTAATTAATATTATTATAAAATATCATGTTGATGTGATGGGTTTGACCAAGTTTAATCTGAACTCGGATTGAACTTTATCAAATCAACGTTCTCCCAAGAATATTATAAAAGTTTGATCCACGAATTCATTTTTAAAGTTTAAGATAAGATGTGTGCATATTGCAATCATAGGAATTTTATCATTGACTAATGTGACCACTATTATAGCCTATGAGTGACATGAGCGCACTCCATGCTTACCCAAACAAACTCTGATCGGACTCAATTAATCAAATCGAACTCAGCAATTTAAATGGACATGGGTTTAAATTTAGTGACTCATTTAATAATCGAGTCGGATCTATCAAAACCCATTTATAATTGGATCGGGTGAGACCCGGCCGAACAATGGTTTATCCATTTGCCCGTTTAACTTGCATATATGTAATATTTTAAAATCCGACCCGTGGGATGACCCGTCTTGGAGGAAGGATGGGTTAAATAAGGTTCAACCGGGTTGACCCATAGTCAAACCCGTGCCATTAATATACTATTATAAATAATATTAAATTATTAACTAAGGTTATATTTTATAAAAAATATTCTTGTTAGAAATTTGTACAAATAAATACTAAAAAAAAATAATACCAATTCTTAAAACAATGTTTAAAGCTTTTCACTTTGTAGTTGTTCAAAATTATTATCGTATTATTAATACAAAAGTATCATATTCTGTTAATATACATTTTAATCATATAAAATTTCAATCATTCAAAAAATTATTTATTATAAAAATATTTACTATAAAAATTATTTATTTTACTTGAAAACATTTTATTTACATATAACTTGATTTCTATTAAGTTGTTATTTTTATATTTTATAAATTTTCTAAAAGAAAATTTATAAAACCTAATTTTAGAAAAATAATAAAGTATAAAAATAAAAATTAAGTTAGATATAAAATTAGTATATTTTATTTTATTAAAAAAATTATATTTTCTATTAAATTTTTTCTTTTTTATTTTAATTTATATTAAATTATAATAATTTTAACAAAAATAAGCTTTTAATATAAAAGAAACCCTAACTCTCATTCGACATCTACATAAAGTATCTCAATACGGTCGTTCCACAAACTTGTACTAACTTAAACCCAATGTGTGATGATTTCATTTTTCTTCTTTTACATTTTCTTTCTTTCTTCTTCTTCTACATTTTCTTTATTTCTTCTTCCCCCATTTTCTTCTATCCAAACGTGTGGTGATAAACCAACATTTATTTATTTATTTAAAAAAATGGGTTTTAGTAAAAATGGGTCATGGGTTAATGTAAAAAATTGGGTTGAACCGTAGGTTGAAGTGGGTTTTTACGGGTTTTAAACTCATGCGGCTTTTAAATCCACCCGACCCGCTAAGTAGCCGGTTACGGTTGAACTGCAAGTCAACCCACGGCCCGGGCCGGGTTTAACAACATTGCATACATGAAAATATGAAATCATGACTTGAGAAAAACCCTAGTAGCTTCCCTATTTTGGTGTTTCCCAACTGCGACGACACCCTTTCCTTCTACCTTCCCATTCTTGATTTCTCTCAAAATTGATTAGCAATCCACCTTTCCACTTCCTCTTTTACTATTCTATGTTTTCGTTTTACCATTTACAACATGACCTCTCTCCCAACAATAATGTGAAAGTGGAATTAGGTTTTCTTTGAAAATGAAAATACAACCATTGAAGTGAGGAAACATTTTTTTAATGACAACCAGGGGCTTAAATATGATACCGAGACATAGGCAATATCTCAGATATCGGATATGGGTTGAGATATCGGTTGATATCTTTCTCTCTTGTCCTTTTTTTTTTAAATCTTAATCAAAATTTTATTTTTTAATTTTTTTGAATTAAAAAAATAAGAAAGACAAAAAAGTACTTTTTAAAAACAAAATCTGAAAAAAAATTCAAATATCGGGCAATATTTGGCCGATATATAGTCAAATATTGGCCAATATATCGGTGGTGCGAACCACCGATATTTGTTAATCAACAATATTATTAAGGTACAGCCAGTACATATCATATCATCCAATATATATCGAGCTTAAAAATTTGATACATATAGGCTGATATTTTAAACCATGATGACTGGAGTAAGTATTTCTTTCCCTTTGTTTATTGTTCTACAGTTTTCTAAGCTAACGCTATTTTTGGATAAGCTTAGAGTCTTAGACTATGATTTCATCATCTAAATATTGTCATATCCACATTCTGAAACGGATGGGAGAGAAAAAAAAAATCTTCTGCCAATATATCTGAATATTGGCCTTTACTTTCTAAAATATCAAGCAAAAGATTTTACTGAAACTTATAACTAAATTCACAGCCAATATTATAGAAACTTGAAAGAGAATATGCACAAGATAACACTTTAGTCACTATGAAGCATGAAGTATGAACCAGTGCCCAGGGTAAATTTTTTGCATTTTTTCTCAATAGTTGTATGTTGTGTTGGGTAAAAGTGAACAGGCAATTTAACCGGTTAAGCGTTGTATATGATGCGGTTGGTGAGTGGGTCATTAGGGGTAAAGAGAGAAGAAAGAGGACCCTCATTTTCTATGATTCTATGTAAGAGGAGGAGAAAGGAGAAGAGGACTCGGAATGTGGGAGTTGGGAGGATTAGTCTCATTTTTCTTTTTCCTTTTTGGATTATATGAGTATTCTCCCCTACATCAAAGGTGAGACTAATTTCATAGATATACGAAACCATACAATGAAGTGAAATCATCCTACTTATGAACCTCACGTTGAATGGGACTATTTCCATTGTGAGACTAATGAACACCTATAAAACCTGTTAGTGCCTCGCACCCATCTACCCATGGCGTCCATCACACTTTGTGATATTGTAGATAGAAATCATCAACCTCATACCCAAGTCTAATTGTATGTGAGGACCACTTCTGTTCCCCAGCATTCTACAAACTCAAGGGTTGTCTGATTAGATTCTAATTTCGCAGGGACAAGGTGAACCAATGAAGACTTGAAGTCACTGGCAGCAATATTGCCCTAGTAAATTTTCTACTGAGGTTTTAAAGGTCTGTATGGTTCTAATTAGAAGGGACAATAACCACTGAAAAACATTTCCATCCAAACTTTTGGAAAACAAGTAGATGAGTACACCTGGGAAATGTGTGACATCAATGTAATTATGGCAAAAGGATGCTTGGTGAGGCTTGGGATTCCCTTCCCATTCAAACTATTTTCACTTAGGAAAGAAAAGACCCTAATTGCTTATTGGCTTATTGCCCCTTTTATGATGTGACTGTATCTCGACATATTGGAGCATGGGATACATGGTTAAGGCTGTGTTTGGATAGGGTAAGTGTTGGCAACCCAAAAATTATTGTAGGTGAGGGTAAAAATTCAAAAATTCACCTCTCTCATCATTTTTTTTTGAATACTCCATTGAAGCTTTAGGTATTCAAGGGTCACCAAGCTTAAGAGTGACTCCTGTAAAATTACCCTTCATCCAAATGCAGCCTAAGTTATTGGGTGTGTAGGGATAGTGGGTATGTGGGCAGGTGGGCTAAGCATGGACTAGGCATTCATCAAAGGAAGATTAGTGAACAAGTGGTCAATCAAGAATATGGATGGCGGGAGTAGTGATGTAGGGCTTGAAGAATGGAGGGGGAAATGGTGACAATGCAGAATCTAGAATTTCTTTGTAAGAGAACTTTTATTTCGATTTCACTATTGAATTTTAGATTTTTCCTAATTCAATCAAGTTGAAAATCTTCAGAATTTGCTAAATTTTGCTTAGATTTTTCTCATTTTTTGAATTTGAGGCCATGGCCGAATTCTCCTTTGTGTTAAAACAAAAAATCCTACATTGTGGCTAAATTTCATTAGTGGATTTAACCCTTTTGAAAGTAGCTTATATTAGATTGGTGATCAGAGCAAGAGATCTTAGAAACTCAAGTGTCGGTACTCCCATATGTAGCATGACGGGTGGACGAACTTGACAAATCCATGCCCTAAGTTTGATCAAGATCAAGATCCATATGAAGATATTTACATCTTAATTTTAGAAAAGAAAAAACAGGGTCTTCGATGGTGATATAATTATCGATCTATAGTAGATAGTGTTGAAATATTTGAAGAGGCAATGGATGAAATTTTTGTACAAGTTGAAGATAAACATCCAAAGGTGATTGCACCTACTAATTTTGACCTTCCTCAACAGTATAATGATTATAGCAAGTATTGATACTTATGTTGATGTACACTCTTTAGATGAAGAGGTGGATTACATCAAGAATGAGTTACAAGTTGTGGAAGTTCTTGATGATTTTGTTGTTACTAATGTGAATTGAAGAGATTCCTGTGATTGTGAAGTCTTCTCAAACATGAAGTAGTCTTTCAACATAGACCCTCACTCAATGAAGTATTTATTTTCAAAAAAATTGATATTTTTGTCATATGTTTGTGTTGTTAGTTTCAACTTACCCTATATAGGATAACTTTGTAGAAAATCATTGTATTCTGATAGATCTTTCTTATTTTTTTAGTGAAATATATACAAGCGTCGAAAGCAAAGAAAAAGAAGATATATGAATTAAGACATTCTCTCTAGGTGGCAGTTATTCCACGAGTTGTTTCGAACTCGGGGAGAATGATGCAACACAAATCCAAGAAATTATTGAATTGGAGTTTAAGTTTTATCAGAGTTTTGATGGTGGAAAATTATGCCCTTTTAATTATACTTTTGGGCCTAAAACTCAAAAATAAATGGCCCATAGGGTTTAGCAATGGGTTGGGCCCATATTCTTTCGATTTGGACTTGGTTTGGTTCAAGAAAGATGGATGCAAGATTGACTTTTTCTTCGCCTAATTAGAAAATTCCGTCTTCTTTATTTTCCGACCACCCAACTTTGGGTTTACAACCTTTCTCAACAAATTTTCTCTCAAATTAGCAACAATTAGGCACCACCTACTTTCCCTTATATATTTTTCTTTTCTTTTTTTTTATTTTGTAATTTTAGATAAGACATGTGTCACTCATGGATTAGCATAAAATTTGATATATTTTTGCAGACATATTTAATGGATCAAACAATATCGGATCTTGGTTTGGTTCAAGAAAGATGGATGCAAGATTGACTCTCTCTCCACCTAAATAGAAAATTTCATCTTCTTTATTTTCCGACCACCCAACTTTGGATTTGCAACCTTTCTCAACAAATTTTCTCTCAAATTAGCAACAATTAGGCACCACATACTTTCCCTTATATATTTTTCTTTTTTATTTTATTTTGTAAGTTTAGATAAAACACGTGTCACTCATGGATTAGCATAAAATATGAAGTATTTTTCCAAGCATATTTGATGTATCAAACAATGTCGGATCTTCACAAGAGTGGGTTCAATGAAAATCTTATTCCGAGATCTTTCCAACAAATGCAAATTTGTGCAATTCCAAGGAATCCAAGTACACACACTGCATGGGAGCATATGCAGATCCAACTTGCTTGACAATGCGTTCTCAACCCGACTTCATACTGAATTTAATACTTTAACCTAACCTGATAACCTGAGCAAGATCTAAGAATCCAAACCCAAGATAAATTCGAGTTCAGCAGGTGCATCAGACCCGTCGAGGCTGATCATACTATGAATCATGTCACACCAACCTCCAATCCTCTACAAGGAACCCAACTCCAGTGCAAATTGAACGGGCCTAGAAAATCTATATCCAACTCGTAGCCGAAGCCTACCCGGGATCAACCAGGCCCCCTCAAGTAGACCAGTTTTGTCAAGGATGAGCCCAACTCCAGCCGAAGTTGCTCAAACATGCAGTTAATGTAGTAGGGCCACAACTCAAGTATGACGGGTCGAGTTCCTTAAAACCCAACCCTACCCGAGTTGATATATTTGGAATCCGACTCGATCCGATCCGAATTCTCAACTTAAACTTCACAACCCGATCCGACCTGAATTCTAACCCAAATCAACTCGAATTCTGACCGACCTGCATTTTGAACCTATTTTAGCCAGGTTAGGTCAGGTCGGGTCAGGTTAACCTGTAAAATCCTCAACCCGATCCGATCCAAATTTCATACGGATTTTTATCTTCTCAACCCGATCCAACCCGCTGATCAGAAATTTTCGACCCGACCCATATAATTTCTCGTGTTGGGTCAAGTGGGTTGAGCCAAAACCCAACTCGAGTTGCAGCCCTACAATGTAGACATGTAGGGCCTGTACATTCATTAGCCAAGTAGTTGAAAAGGTTTCCCACCCAACCCAACCCAACCCAACGTTGCTATCGTAGTTGAACAATTCCAACTATTTAGACTTTAATGATTGAATAATTGAAGTTGAATTTGTTTTGTGGATGGCAAAGGAACATCCACCTAGCTTGAAAGTTGAAACATCTATGGCTAAAAGCTGTCTTGGATTGAACCCAAAAAATAATAATAATAATAAATACTTAGTAATGAGAAGTGGGCCTTACTTGAACTAGCCACCACTTAATAAAACTCAAAAGATGAAAGTAGCAAGCTTTCCATCATTTTCATGATGTAATTGGTGATGTGCTGCTCATAAGAGTCATTAGTTTTAGGGCCCTCTCTAAAACCCTTATTTGAATTGACTCATTAATCTTTGGATTGGATTGGATGGATGTTACTATCAGATCAGTAGCCAGTAGGAGAGAAGATTGTAGGATTTTGTAAAAGGCCCCTTCTTTTCTTTTCTTTTTTTTAACTTTTCCCTTTTTATTTATTTTTAACTTGTTATAAGAAGTGCGTTTCCCACGTGTGATGAGTTCAAAACATAAAATAATATATTATTTCATCAAATTTACTTTTAAGAGTGCTACCTTCTTATCTATTACTTTTATTTTTCAAAAGTAATAAGAAAAAAAAGGAGTCCTGCACTATCTACTCTAAAGAGTTATTCTATGTAAATTTATTCGGAATGTTTAGAGAGATTTACATATAATTTGATAATTAGTCAGATACATAAACATCATGTATACAAAGGTCAGATAAATATTACAGTAGTTTTAAGTTATAATTGTTTAAATCGAAAATATGATGTATCTGATAAATATTTAGGATATGATTAAATTGAACTTCTTGAATTATCCTATATTTTTCTCCTTAGTTCATGTAATTTACAAAGAGCTATTATGCCATACAATCTCAATCTCACTCAACTTAATTTTCTCAAAAATTCTTTAAATCTCTCTTATAAAAATTTAAATATATAAAATTACAAAGAATTTTTCAAGAATTTCATAAATACTTGAACGAGATTATTTTTAATTAACATTTATACAATATATATTTTAAATTAATTGAACACCCAATTGAATATCATGTAATATGATATTAATCACATGAAATTATTGGTTTACTTTTACTTTTTTCCAAGTTGAAGAAGGGAATAAAATGGAAGACAGTGGTGAAGTGGGCCACTAACTATAAATATACTGTCGGTGCTGTGAAAAGGATGATCGGATCGGATCGGATCCCATGATACACTTGAGTCCAACTTGTATTCTTCAGACGTCAGTACAAGTGTCATCGAATGTCTATCACTCTTCTTTGGACCTTTCTATTTTTGGGGGACCACCTGTCTCTCTTTCTCTCTCTATAGCTCTGACTTGGGAAATATTTTAAATTAAAATAATTTTTTCAACTAAAGTTTGGAATTGAAGTCTTATCCAATGCAAAGTTGCTAGCTCCATTTATTTTATTTTTTTCATATATTTTCAATTTTCTAATCTATTAAATGTGACTATTTAACTTATGGTAAGATTTTAAACATTCATTAAGTTTGAATGAGAGAGAAATTTTAAAGGGTTATTTGGGTTACCCTTGACTAGGGATATCTCTTCTTTGAAAAAGGTTTTTAAAAATGGAAGGGAGAATAAAAAGTTGATTTTTTACTCATATTCCTTAATTACTAAACGAGAATAATAGTAGTTAACCCCGTTATCATCCATTACCCCTATCCAAACACAGCAGAATTCACTTTCAAAAAGAGATTGAATTTAAGTTTGGAACTAATTCAGCTGGGTCTTATTTGAGCCATGTCAAAATAATAGGGTTAGCCAACCATAATGGGACTCAGCTCTATCAGATAAGGTTGAATTTGAGTCTAACTCAAGTTTGATCATTTTTTAAATTTTATTTAAAATAGTAGAAATAAAAAATTTACCTAGAAAAACACCTTTTATAGAGAAGTTTAACTTTTACTATTTGAATTCATTTTTTAAGAGAATGTGGAGGCCGATAGCTAGAGAGAAGATGAGTGATTTCCTCCTCTGTCTTTTTGTGTTAAGGAGAAGACATTGTTAGTGCAACTTATCACGTGAGTTGCATATAATATATTTTTATTTTATATTTTAGAATCAATAAAATTTAACTAGTTAGATTATTTTTTTTTAATAAGCTGTTAGTAAATTAATTTTATCTCAAATTTCAAATCATAGTCATTTGATTTCAGTTGTTGAAAATGATTAGAAATCTTTCTTTTTCAAGGACAATTTATAATTTCTCACTAAAATTATGGGCTCAAATTTTACTTTTAGACTAAATTTTGGCCCACTTATAACTCATAAGATAAACTTTTAATTTCACCACATTGTTTTTCTTAAGAATTCACTATTAAAAACATCTAAATAATTGGCTTTAGGATCTCTAGAGTAATTAAAGGTAGTAATTTTTCTAATTTCTTTTGCGAAATAATTTAAGTTCTTCTCATTCAAACATAGAAAAATTATGATTGTGAAGTGTTTCAAATGAGAATAAATTAAAGTAAAAAATGATGGTTAGCCAGATTAACACACATTGAAAATAATTGTTCTCGCCTTTGATTTTTAACTTTTTTTAAATGGGATTGCACAAAACAACTTTTTAGATCTTAAATTTTGATTTTTAAGATACTTTAGAATTTTATGATGAAAATGATGAGGTCCACTAACCAATAATAATATCTTATATTTAAAATTGAAGAATGATGGTATGTTGTCATGGTAATAGTAAGAATGGAAGCAAATGTCATCTTGGACATGTGGAATTCAATTCTTAAAATCTAAAATATTCTGAGTATTTGGAGAGCTCTAACCATTTGGAAGAATTTGGACAAGGAAATTTGGTCATTGAAGGAAATTCGGCTAACGCAATCAAAGGGCCGAGAGATTTAAGGTGACCACCGTTGCGATTGGTTGGTATTATCAGAAAGGTGAAAGAATAGGCAAAAGAGTTGGATGTTTCTTTTAACAAGATTGACCGTTCGGTTAACGGAGTTGCAGATTATTTCGTAAAATTGGGAGTTGACAATCATTGTGAAGGCATCTTCTTTCTTTGATTTCTCCCTCATTTATCTTTTTGTCTTTATTCGGTTTTTATCTTTTTTCTTTCATCTTTTAGTTTAATTCTTATAGACCTTGTTACTCTTCTTTTCTTTCTCCATCTTTTTTTTAATGAAATTTTTCTGTGATTGCCCCAAAAAAAAAAAAAAATCTAAAATATTCATTAACTTATAAATACAATAATGCATATGTATTTATTTTTAGAGCTTTTGAAATTATTGGACGTACTATTATATGAATTAAATAACAATGACTTAATTGAAAAATATATAAGATTTATCACTAATTCATCCGATAATAGTTTCAATAGTTCCAAACACATAAAAAAATACATGCATAGCCTTGTGATTATTTTTACCTTTACTTGATAGCATAGGATCATTTCTCCCAGTAATTGATATTATTAAACTAACTTAAAAATATTTGTTACTTTAACATTTTCCTAACTTACAACTTTCACGTTATAAAAAAAAAAAATTCAAAAGTTTCAATATTAATGAAAATCTATTAAATAAATCAGTATCGTCGATATATCAATATCGGCCGATATTTTCTCTCTCCTTTATAAATATACAGCATCAATAATTTTTAAATAGAAATATTAGATATTATAGTATACTGAAATTTTGATAACTTGGGGAAAGTATCAGTCCATTTTTATCAAAATTTTGCCCATATGAAAATTCAATCTAATTCTTATTTTAATTGAATTATGTACCACTGAAATTGTTGGTAAGACTGAAGTTTTAGTCAAAAGTTTTTATCTTCAAAAAGTTGAAATGTCATTATTAACTAAATTTTAACTTAAACTTTCAAGTAAAACATCTTTTGAGCTGCTAGTTTGTCGTAATCTCATTTATTCTGGTAAAAATAATTTCACATTAGAAAAGAGTGGCCTCACGTGTATCATTCTTAGTAAAGAACCGTACGTTAGTATCTTTCTCGGTGGATGGATGAATCCTCATATCCTTGTGATTTGTTATCGTCATATTGATGAGTAATAAATAATTTAATTTAAACATTTTGTAACATTTAAACAAAATATATATATATATATTTATTTTGCTTCGCCTCACGGCTTAGTAATTATTAAAATAAATTAAATGTGAACCTATATCATTAGGGATTGGATAATAGAGATTTTTTTCTATAATCAAGATGTTCAGATCTCTTAGAGTATTTGACTAATTTTTGGAGTATACGTAAGCTTCACTATCCACACACCGAGTAAATCTAGAGAGGCCCTTTGGGATGGAAGGGAATCAAACTCAAAACTCCCACTTGTGAGGTGGGTTTCTAGTTGTTACTTCAACCTCTTTCAGTTGAAGTATTGAGGTGGCATTTAAAAATCTATGATTGTTTTGTAATTTAATGAAAACATTTTTTAAATAAATGTAATGGAACATTTTAAAAGCCGATAGAGAATATATTTTTCTAATAAGAAAAGAAAATGCTACGTGAGACTGTATCTTTATACTTTATGCGAATTTACCTAATTAGTATCTTAAATAATTAATTCTTGAGTAAAAGTGACATTTGATACACATTAGTCAGTTTGTCTATACAATTATATTTTTTTATCACTTGAGCCTAAAAGTATTAATAGACATTATTTTTAAAATGCTTAAAATCATTTATAATAAAAGAAATTCATTTCAAATATGTGCAAATTGATATTTCTTTCTATAACGACCCGTCCTAATAGTACAATATTGTCTGCTTTGGGCCTACACACAGACCCGCACGGCTTTGCTTTGGTGAGCCAACCCACTGTTGCTCCCAAAAGGCAGTGTGCTAGAAGGAGGAGGGTTATTACTTATATACCAGAGAATTTCTAATGCCACTAGCAATGTGGGACTTTTTGGGACAAGGTATTACAATCTACCCCCTTAAAGTCAAAGCCGTCACCGGCTCTGCACACATAACAACCAAGCCCACACCCTCAGGTAGAGAGTTGAACCATGCTCTGATGCCATTTGTAACGACCCGTCCCGCTAGCATAATATTGTCCGCTTTGGGCCTACACACGGACCCGCACGGCTTTGCTTTGGTGAGCCAACTCATTGTTGCTCCCAAAAGGCTTGTGCCAGAAGGAGGAGGGCTATTACTTATATACTAGGGAATTTCCAATGCCACTAGTAATGTGGGACTTTTTGAGACAAGGTATTACACTTTCTAATTTTTTGAACCCACATAGTGTAGATCAACTGGTTATCTCCCGCATCAGAAAGCGGGTGATTGCGGGTTCGAGCCCCTATAGCCTAACCTTCGTGTGCCCTAGGGGTAGTGGGCTTACTCGTGGGGATTTTACACTGAGTATCCTGCGATTTCCCATACGTAAATTCCAAAAAAAAAAAATTGATATTTCTTTATTTTCTAGTTTTTTTAGTACATGTATTTTCTAGTTGATTACTTGATCATGAATATGTTTACACGTGAGACCACCTGATAACTTTATGTTACTTGTATCACAATGTGAATGAGAAAAACAAACATGTGGAGATCTATACTTATTATATAATTCGTCATCATGAAAATTATAACTTAAAAGTTATATATTATTTTATTTCATATTTATTATTATTGAAGTCACAACTTCACTGATATTTTTGAGTTATACTTTTTATTTGACCTTATCATAAATCATAATTTGCTATTATGTTATTTATTATATCTTTCTTTATCTTTTCTTTTTTATTTTTATTAATGTAATCCTCTTCTATAGCTTATAACTTCTCAACTCTTTGTACTGAGATTGTCTTCAGTTTTCTACTCACATATTCAAACAATTTCAAACGAGTTTTTAATTAATAAAAAGAATAACTTAAGCTCTAATTATTAACTTAAATTCACTTAAGATAAAACATACTCAACAAGACATTAAGCAAAGGAAATGTGCTCCCACCGTCTTCAACCTTTAAATTTACGACATTGATCTATGAAATTGCTTTCCTAATTCTTTTTACCTTTTTTGCAATGATTTTTTGTATTTTTCATATGTTGATATGATATGAGTGCCTCAATCGTGTCAATTTAATAAATCTAATCTTAAAGGTGCCCCATATAGGCACCCGATTTTTCTGCCTCTACACATCTGATTTCAAAAAATCAGGTGAAATTACTATTCTACTCCTCCATGTTCTATCATCCGAACGAACTGTCAGTGTAATTTCTGTTCGTTCAAATGAATAGAATCATCCGAACGAACAGACCAGTGTAATTTCAGTTCGTTCGGATGAGTATACTCATCCGAAAGAACAAAACAGTGCAATTTCAGTTCGTTTGGACGAATGAACATATATAACTTCATTCTTTCGAATGATCAGTTTGGATATACCCTAAAAATAGTATATTCCTTTGATGAGTAAACAATGTGACATGATAAATATCAAAGAATGCTGGAGTAAATGTAGTCCACAAGACACACAATGTGACATGGTAAATGTTAAAGAATGTTGGAGTAAATATGGTGCACAAGACACACAATGGAGAGCTAGTTCTTGAGATACCATGTATCGGTCAACAATTCCTCAAAGTAATTTTGGCAACTCCTGTAGTATAGATTCTTGGTATGCTATTTCAGATTCTGTCTTAAAAAAGGAAAGCAGTGCCATGTTTGCTAGCAAATCTCAAAGCAAAGCAGCTGAATATGGGAACGCAGCCAAAACATGGGTCAAGTCTGAAGAAGACAAACTTGACGAAAATGGGGTTGCAGTAAAAACATGAGCCAAGTCTGAAAATGACAAATTTGAGGAATATGGGGATGCAACCAAAATATGAGCCTGAAGAGGACAAGCTTGAGGAAGTGAATGAGAATGTACATTCGTTCGAATGAACATATATAAGTTCACTCGTCTGAACGAACACATCAGTGTATTTCAGTTCGTTCGGATGAACATACTCATTTGAATGAACTGAATTTACACTGATGTGTTCGTTCGGATGAGTATATTCATCCGAATGAACTGAAAATAAAATGACAGTTCATTCGGATAAATATACACGGAGGGATAGAATGGTAATTTCACTCAATTTTTTGACATTGAGTGTGTAGACGCAGATTTTTTATGTGTCTATATGGGGCGCCAATCTTAAAACTCTCTTTTCTATTTTTTTCTTAATCTTATAAAAAAAACTTTCTCCATTCTTTTAGTTGTTTATGTGATAAGAACGAGTTGAATCATTCTGACTCATCTCATCCATTTCTAAAATTATTTTTCACATATTTAGGTTTTTCGCATGCATTTTCCTTTTGAAATCAAGACTAACAGAATTCTTCTAAGTCAACAAATTTAATATTAAAATTCTCTTTTTTAATTTCATCCATTTTTAAACAAATTTTATATATTTTAATTAATGACATGACAAAAGCGTGATATCAATCCAACTCAGTGAATCTAATCCTAAAATCTCTATTTTTTAATTTTTAACCCTCATTCAAATGTTTTTTCCTTTATATCTGTGTTTTCATAAAATTATTTCGAATATAAATTACAAAATGTCAAGACTCATTTGACGATTACCTAAAATAGTCTCTTTTATATAAGAAAAAGTATACTTGACACATATTTCATTGAATTGAATGGTATTTTATTATACATTATAATTTATATACATATTTTTTTAATATTAAATAAGTATTCATTCAAAAGAGAGAGGAAATCCCATAAATATTACAAGAAAGCAAGGGGCAAGAGAGCCCCAAAAGAGTAAAAAAACCAGCTCATAGCCCGGGCTTAACAAAGCCAGAGATAAAGAGAGAACCAACAGCCCAGGTTAGGTAATGTCCCATGGAGCAACTAGAGGATTAGAAAGCTGCTTGAAGAGCACACAGTTTGGGCAGTTCAGTTTCGAGATAGTCATACCTTCTCCCACAACAAATCTGAGAACAGCTAAGCAGAAGAGAAGGACCCTTTCCAGAGCAGCAGGTAGATGAAGAGGAGTAAAAAAGTATTCAGAGTGGGAGGGGGAACTGTATCACCCCCACCTAAAAAGTTCCGGTTGAGAGTTTGGGTGGTGGCAGCTTTATATAGGATCTCCATTGTGAGATTAAAAATCGACAATATCACGATGGGATAGAGTCGAGTCGTCACAATTAGTATTAGAACACGGTTCAACACTCGGACTATAATGACTCTCTACTTGTGTGGCTTATTTGTGTGTGTGTGGACTCTGTCAACGTGACATGACAGACCAAAACAAAACCATACAGGTTAGATAGAAGGAGTGATACGCATAGCTTTCGGATTAGTATCACATAGAACACACGAGGGATCAACTTGAATACCCATCTTGAAGAAGAGCTGATTGGTCTTCGAACTAGTGTATATAAAGTATAACATATTATAATAGCTTATTATATTATATATTTCACACTACCAATCAACGAATTGTGAATTTTTATGAAGAGATGTGTTGTCATTTTTAATATATTTATTAGAATTTAAAAAATATATATAGGATTTTTTTTTTCTTTGTCTCACTTTTTACCATTAGAATATAACTGCAACAACTTTATTTTAAATCATAATTATAAGAAGAAATTCATAGAAAATTATATAGTATTACTATAAAATATACTGTTAGTTTTTATTTGAAGGATATTATTTACTAATTATATTTTATAAAATTTTCATTTTATTTTTATATTATATTAATTTACTAGAAATCATTGATTTTCATAAAATTGATCAGATTCCCCTTTCTTACCATTATTAAATAAGATATTTTTTCATTTGAGTAAGTTCATCCAAATGCAGCCTTTGTTTTATTTGGAAAAAAAATCATTTTTTATTTGAATGATGCTTACTTTTAATTGTTAAAAAATGATATGTTTACTATTAAAATAATAATAGAGAATTACTTTTACGCGATTAACCAGACCCTGCCCAAATGAAACAAGGACGCTTCCATTTAATCTCCATCAGATGCGGGGCCTACTTGAATTCTTGCCACGTGTAAGCCGTTCAGGCACGCTAAAGTTGCTTGGCTGAGTAAGCCGCACATTTGAAGTGCTCTTGTCCATTCTTGCGTCCAGCATCAACAATCCATCTCTCTCCCCTGCAAGAAGAGGAAGCAGAACTCTTTCGTCCATGAAATTCTCCTGAGAATCCTTTCTTTCACTACTCCAAACGCCTATTTTTTCTCTCTCACCAAGGCCATGGTTTCCCTTGGTGAATCGCCATCAAACCCTCCTATAACATCCTCCCAAAACCCTCCCCCAACTTCCAAGCCGGTGCCACGCTCGATGCGAACCGTCCGATCAACCCTCATCAAATCCAGTGGCTCATCGTCATTCTCCAGCATTCCGGCGGTACCTGCCGGCACCATCCCCCACTCCACCGAAACTCTTACGGACTCGATCATCGACTTCCGCCTCGTCGAGCTCGCAATCGACAGCCGTCCATCTCCCAAGTCCTTATCCGAGCACTCCGATCTCGACATTTCCCAAGCCCTCAGCGACTTCTCCGCCTACAGCAGTGACATCTCCGGCGAACTCCAGCTCCTCGCCTCACTCCCCTCGTCCCACAACCTGAGCGCTCGTCGTGAGCTGTCCAATCAGGACGCCGAGTTAGATCTCGAATCAGCGGTCCAGGATCTTGATTCTGTGGTCCAGATCTGCATTGAGCGCCTTGCCTCGGCTTCGATCGAGGAGAAAAGGGGGGCCGCGGCCAAGCTTCGGGTCCTAGCCAAGAATCGGCCTGATAACCGAGCTATAATCGGCGCGTCTGGAGCCATCCCAGCTCTCATACCACTCCTGCGCTGTGCCGACCCCTCGGCTCAGGAGCACGCTGTGACGGCAATCTTGAATCTCTCACTCCATGAAGAAAACAAGCGAGTAGTGACAGAAGCCGGCGCGATCAAGCCTTTGATTTATGCCATGAAGACGGGGACGGCTTCGGCTAAGCAGAACGCTGCTTGTGCGCTGCTGAGCCTCTCGCTGATTGAGGAGAACAGGCTCACGATTGGCGCATGCGGCGCCATCCCGCCATTGGTGGCGCTGCTTGTGAACGGCTCGAGCAGGGGGAAGAAGGACGCACTGACGTCACTGTACAAGCTGTGTACGGTGAGGCAGAACAAGGAGCGAGCCGTGAGCGCCGGAGCTGTGAAGCCGCTGGTGGAACTGGTCTCTGAGCAGGGGTGTGGAACAATGGAGAAGGCGATGGTGGTGGTTAGCAGCCTTGCGGCAATTCCAGAGGGGAGAGCGGCCATTGTTGAGGAAAATGGGATTCCGGTGCTAGTTGAGGCCATCGAAGGAGGGTCTGGGAAGGGGAAAGAGTTTGCAGTCATGACATTGCTTCAGCTTTGTGTGGACAGTGTTTGGAACCGCGGGTTGCTCGTGAGGGAGGGTGGGATTCCGCCACTTGTTGCTCTTTCACAATCTGGAACTGCTCGAGCAAAGCAGAAGGTATAAAACCCCTTCTTCTTCCCAATTATTTCCTTCAAAAAATTCCCAATCTTTGGTTTGGATGCATGGGAGGGAAAGTTTTCTTAGAAATTGCTTCTCTTTAGCTAAAAGTAGAAAATGTTATTCCCCAATTCTTGTTAAAAATGATTATTTCTTGGAAAGTGCTTTCCTTTCCTTGAATCTAGATGGAGTACAATTGAAAATTATATTTGAGTTCTTAGTTTTTGGATTCCGTGTTACCTGTGTATGTCTCCATGTGATGTGTATATAGAGCCTTTTTCTTAGCCTGGAATTCTTAGTTGGAATTGGAATTCTGTGTTACTTGTGAAATTCCTTCTTTCCATTTGCAGTAATCCTTCATTCATCATGGAAATGATAACAAATGAGACCTTGTTTCCCAGTTTCCTTTGCTTTACATGGAAATTTGTTGAATTCTTAGATATCAACTGTTAGTTTTCAGCCTGGAAACGGACAATGTTATTACAGAAATTCTCTAAATTCCATAGATTGCAGTATTTGCTAATTCCAGAGTTTGGGAGCAATGTTGATCCTGATGGAATTTTGGCTGAACTGTCCACTTGCATGTTATTCACCCCAAATTGAGAATAAAAGCCGGTTTGGTGGTAGCTGGAATTCAACAATGGGATTGGAGTTTTAGAATTCTGCAGACCATCTAGGTCCAGAGTTGGGATCAGTTAGCCTTAATTTTTCCAATGGAATTGGAATTTGAAGAACTACGTGGATTTTTGTAACTATATATGGTTCACAATTCTAATTCCAAGGAATTCCAAGCAACGACGTAGAGCATTGTTCTCAATTTGTGGCAAAAGGCAAATGGAACTGTGGAAAAAGTTGATTTTTTGGCATCCTGTGCATTTGGGTGGAGTGGAGAATGCGGTTTACGTGATACAGGACAGGGGTAATATTATCGGCCGATATTTACCGATATTGGGTGATAAAAAAAAAGGGGAGAGTGATATATCGGCCAAAAACATTTTTTAAACCCCTGATACAGGATACATAACTTTCAGATACTTGCTTTCTATCATGATTCAATTTGAATCGCGCACTAACTGAATTTGCATATACTTTTTAGGTTCAATGTATTTTGTTTTACCCAGTTTCTGATCCATGGGATGCTTAGAAATCCTAGTTCCGACTGTAGACTAGTTTCTATGAGATTTCTCAACTTTAAAATTTTAGAATTTTTGCCTCCCAAGTAATAAGCTTTTTTATATTCCAATAACCAGTGTCATCGACCTCTGGATCCATATCTATTCTTATCTAGTGCGATTCTGCTGTTTTTGGATATCATGACACAATTTCGACCTTGTGTTATATATTTTTTTTTGGAAGATAGATTCCATTTTATGTTTTGTTTTGACAATTCTTATTTCTAAACATTGCTGTGCCTTGTGATATCAAATCAATCTTCCTCAAATTCAGTTACAAGCCTTGGTTAATTTATGGAGTGAGAACCATGAGAAATATGGGAGGAGTATTGATTAAAAAGACAGTAAATTGATGAATTTGGTTTTGACCAATGCAGTACTTTGTTGATTCTGGACCAGTATTATGATTGTTCTTGTGTTGATTTGCTGCCTGCAGGCAATCCAAATTTTCAATATCTTCTAGTGAACACATATAAATAATGTTCCTGCATCACTGATTTTTGCTTGATGCACTGTTTTCTTCCATATTTGGGCAGGCTGAGACGCTTCTTCGTTATTTGCGAGAGCCACGGCAAGACCCTTGTTCATCTAGTCCTTGAAGATGTTTTGCAGGGAAAGGTGTGTCTTACTATGCATGTTATTGACTGTAAATAGGGTGGTGTTCATGTTTGTACAGTGTGTGGAATTGGAAGTTAGCAGGGGAGATATTAGTAGAAGGAAGAAAGGTACTGACCCTGATAATCAGCTGAGTTGATTAGGTTTTAATTTTATTATCCACTAATATTTTTCAAGTTTGTTTGTGAGAGATTGTTGTATTAGGTTGGGATTTGGGTTATTATCCTTTGTTTTGTTTGGGTGGATCCAAATTCTGGTAAAATAATTGTTTGAATGGCTTTACATCCTTCCTAGTTTTGACTACTGAAACCTGTTCAAGGGCAGGGCATAAGAACTCTCTTTTTGTTTAAGGCGTTGGATATTTTACCCATTGACAATATTGAGAAACAACTCTCTCCAAAGTTCTTAGGTGGTTAACCATCCAATCCCATCCCTAAGGCTAAAAATAATGATTATTTTTTGGAATTTTAGATTTTTAAAAGTTGAAATTTCATTATTAATTAAGTATTTTTTTTAAATGAATAAAGAATGTTTTAAAATTTTGAAAAGTGTTAAAAAAAATTTATAAAGAAGAAACTTAATGTGAGAAGACACTTAATATCAAATTGATGTTCTCAAATGTCCTTTAATTATTTGTATTTTGTAACTTTTATTAGAATTCATAAATTTTTTATTTCACATATTAGAAATATCACATAAATATTCTATATAAATTACGTCAATTACATTAAGGGTTTTTTATTTAGTTATAAAAATATTTATATAGTATTTCATTTATTTTTATAAAAAAATTTAAAAATGAAAAGTATCTTAGAAAATTTGATTTTTATAATTTTCAAATTTAATTTTTATAAAAATTATATATATGTGAATGGCATTAATACATCTCTATTAATTTTTATAAGTATTGAATATTTTTTATTAAATTATTTAAAAAAATCTAAATTTAATATTACCTTGCATTTGAAATTTGAAAAATTTAAAGAAAATATTTTAAAATAGTCAAAATTGATGAAAATAATTTGCATCAAAATTACTTTTTTTAATTTAAAAAATCAGCATCATTAAATAGATAAAAATCCAACCGATAATGGTTGATATGTATTTTTCGCATTATTAGACGATATAGTTACTATATGACTGATTTGATACCTATTGACAGCCATTAAACTAATATATATCGATTGATAATTTTACTTATAAGTAAAATTTCTCTTTGCTAGTTTGCCCCATTAAAAAAATTTATGATCTCCAATGGATCATATAGTTCCTACAAAAGGTCTATTTTTTTATTTTTGTGAAGAGCTCTTCTTCCAATAAAAGAAAGAGAGATTTATTTTTTATGATATGAAAAATGATTAACAATTCTTACTTTAACACTAGGTGGAATAGACAAAATTTGACTTGATCTAGTAACCTAACTTGACCGACCTATTTTAATAAATGACTTGATGCAATTTGAGCCTTTTAATAAATGGCCTTGACTATTGTCGCATATACATGGAACACATTGAATTGTATTAGGTCTACTCACTTAAGGAGTGGTCCTAAAAATGTTTCATTCGTTAAGTAAATCAGTAAGCTCCATTTCAACTGAATTTAAACTAGATTCAAATTGACTTAGCTCATTTAACAAAATCTAGGTGACAATTTTTTACCCATAACCATTTAAAATGCCCAGATTCACTTCAAGTAATTAGGTTGGGTCGGGTTGGTTTTGGAGGCAACAATTCTTAACCCAACACTTACTTGTTTATTAAATGAATTAGTCAGTTGAAGTCTATTTCGATTTGAGTCACAAAACTTTAAACTCATACTGATGCAAAGGAGGAGAGGCTTGAAGGCTTTTTCCTTTGCGCTCCCCAAGATTTCAGATTCAAAACTTTTGCAGGTTTTAAAAGCCTTAGTAGATTGGGTTTTAAGCAATTAGATTACTTTCCTTAGTACGATTAATAATCCATCTAAGAGGCCCAGGTCCCATGAATCTATGTTTAAGAGTTGAATTAAGATTAATGGTTTTTTCTCTTTCATAGATTTTTGAAATTAATTCAAACAAGAGGAGTTTATAAATTCATACATATAATCAAAACTCAAGCCTTAAATAATAATAAAAAAAAAAATTTCAATCCATGGCACTAACTTAGGTTGGATCCGAAAACCTGAGATGTTTTCAACTGATGCCCCTCAAGTTCAACACTTGAAAACTTCACCACCAAAATTCAAATTTGGAGAGAAAATAAATTGGTTCAACTTATAATCTCCCACCTCAAGAAGCAGGAGGTGTCAAGTTCGAGTCCCCATAACCTCACCTGATGTGTCATAAGGGCAATTGATATCACCTGTGGATATTTCACGCTGGGTTTCCCACAATTTTCCACACATAAATGCAAAAAAAAATTGACCAAGCAATGGTCCTTTTATAATTTACTAAGTCTCAAAAACAAATCCTAAATTATGAAATTTGCCTAAGCAAGAAAAATAATTGAAAAAGGAAATAAAGACTAGCTAAATTCATTTCCAATTTGACATGCTCATGTGGCTACCAACTGGGTTTGGACCAAGAATAATGAAAAATGCCATTGGGATGCTACATGGGCGGTCACACTTGTTTATTATGAAAATACTCTAAAAGTTATTTCAAAAATGCCTTTTGGAGGAGATAAGCCTTCAATATAATCCACTTTGAACTTGACAGGCCTCATGGCTTTATTTCGGGACAGGCACCAATATATAGATCACAAAAGGCCTTGGTGATAGTTGAAGGAGAGGTCACTTATATTCCAAAGTTGGGGAGAGCTCAAAGGCAATGTTGTGAGACTCAGTGATTCAAAATTCTCTCACCAAACTCGCGTCCAAGTAGAGTTCTCCTCCTCCTCTTACTCACGATCTAGTTTAATCTACCTGTGTTTCAGAATTTTTCTCCTTAGTCACTGTCACTGCTCGGATTTATGAGACACTATGCCTGCGTTTGGATGAGGGGTAATTTTTATAGGGGTTACCCCTAAGTAGGGGTCACCCTTAAGTAGGAGTGACCTTTGAACTGGGATTACCCTTATCTTGTTTGGTAATTGCAGTGGTAAAGTAAAACCTTATTCTAAGGGTAAAATATTTTATTTGGTAACTACAAGTAAGGGTAATCTGATATATTAATATTTTTTTATTTTTTTTATAAAATATACTTATTAAATAATATTCATGAAGTAAATTCTAATAATATAACTTATAATAATATTATCTAATTTTTATAAATTATTTTCATAATTATAATATAAAATGAACACTTTCATTCTAACATTAAAAAAATAAATAAAGAATTTTTTTGATATTACTATTTTAAATTCCAATAAATAAATAAAAAAATACATATCTCTTCATAAAAATTATAATTATTATTTTTTATATTATATGAATTTAATAATAATATCAATTCTCATAAAATTGTTAATATATCAGTTTACCCCTCTCAAGGGTAACCCCTGTAAAAATTACCCCTCACTCAAATGCATCACGTTAAAAATGTTGCAGAAATTTTATTTTTATTTATATAGATTTAATAAAATTATTAATTCTCATAAAATTGTTAATATGTCAGTTTACCTCTACGTACAATTACCCTTACACAAGGGTAACCCTTGTAAAAATTTACGCCTCACTCAAATGCATCACGTTAAAAATGTTGCAGAAATTTTATTTTTATATTATATAGATTTAATAAAATTATTAATTCTCATAAAATTGTTAATATGTCAGTTTACCTCTACGTACAATTACCCCTACACAAGGGTAACCCTTGTAAAAATTTACGCCTCACCCAAATGCATCAAGTTAAAAATGTTGTAAAAATTTTATTTTTATATTATATAGATTTAATAAAATTATTAATTCTCATAAAATTGTTAATATGTCAGTTCATCCCTACTTACAATTACCCTTACTCAAGGGTAACCCCTGTAAAAATTTACCCCTCACCCAAATGCATCACGTTGAAAATGTTGCAGAAATTTTATTTTTATATTATATAGATTTAATAAAATTATTAATTCTCATAAAATTGTTAATATGTCAGTTCACCCCTACTTACAATTACCCCTACTCAAGGGTAACCCTTGTAAAAAATTACCCCTCATCCAAATGCATCACGTTGAAAATGTTGCAGAAATTTTATTTTTATATTATATAGATTTAATAAAATTATTAATTCTCATAAAATTGTTAATATGTCAGTTTACCCCTACTTACAATTACCCTACTCAAGGGTAACCCCTGTAAAAATTTACCCCTCACCCAAATGCATCACGTTGAAAATGTTGCAGAAATTTTATTTTTATATTATATAGATTTAATAAAATTATTAATTCTCATAAAATTGTTAATATGTCAGTTCACCCCTACTTACAATTACCCCTACTCAAGGGTAACCCTTGTAAAAATTTACCCCTCATCCAAATGCATCACGTTGAAAATGTTGCAGAAATTTTATTTTTATATTATATATATTTAATAGAATTATTAATTCTCATAAAATTATTAATATGCCAGTTTACCCCTACTTACAATTACCACTATTCAAGAGTAACCCCTGTAAAAATTTACCCCTATCCAAATGCATCACGTTGAAAATGTTGCAGAAATTTTATTTTTATATTATATAGATTTAATAAAATTATTAATTCTCATAAAATTGTTAATATGTCAATTTACCCTTACTTACAATTGCCCCTACTCAAGGGTAACTCCTGTAGAAATTTACCTCTCATCTAAATGCATCACGTTTAAAATGTCGCAGTGTGATACCCTATCCCTCCCTCTCTTGAAGTCCCATATCGGTGGGAGAGAAAGGAGGCAGTGGGTTTATTAGAAAGCCACCCATGTGTAACTTAGTGTGAGGCCTTTTGGGCCAGGCCAGGTGGGCCTGGGCCCAAATGCAAAACTTTGCGGGTTCGAGTTTGTGTGCGAGGCCCAAAGCGGACAATATCACACTGAGTCAAGCCCTAAGCCCTGTGTGTTCGGGTCGGGTCGTTACATGCAGAAATTTTATTTTTATATTATATAGATTTAATAAAATTACTAATTCTCATAAAATTGTTAATATGTCAGTTTACCCCTGCTTACAATTACCCCTACTCAAGGGTAACCCCTGAAAAATTTAACTCTCACCCAAATATATCACGTTGAAAATGTTGACACATTTTTAAAATAATCTTCTAACAGAATAAATTGTTAATTATCCTAAAAGAGATTATCATGAATCTCAAACTTTTTCAGAGTTTTGAGACCCTATCGAAATTTCGACATAATCACTCCATAAAAATAGAACATTTTGACAAATACGTTTCAGAAAATTATATAATATATAATTGAAAAATAGAGGAAGGCAATGGATAAATAGGAGAAAGGTTTTCTTAAAAAATAAAAAATAAATAAAAAACCACTATTATCATTTTAAATTTTAATAAATGAATAAAAAAATTCTTCATATCTCGTCATAAAAAAAATATAATTTGTTGTTTGGTGATATGAAATTTATCAAATGGAAATAATAGAGTGCTTTTAAAAAAAATAAAAGCCAAATACTCAAAAAAATAAATAAATAAATAAAATATAAAAAAAAAATCTCATGAAAGATCAAAAGAGAGGGTAAGGAGGGGTATTCATTCTTGAATACCCCAAGTCCCATGGGAGTATTCAAAATGATAAGTAGAGGGGTAAAAATTCAAATTTTTACGCTTACCCCCTTATTACCAAACGAGGGTAACAAGGGGTAACGGGGGTTTACTCTCTCTTACCCCCATCCAAACGCAGCTTATGTACACCCTTGACAACTAGGCTATCATAGTTTAGACGATGGAGAGAATGGAGGAATTTTGGAGAGAGAAAATGCGGGTTGGACGGCCAAGATTTCATAGAGAGTAAACTTGGGTATTTAGGTATGGGTAGGATTCATTTGGGACATTTGTTTGAGTAATTGGATCATTCGAAAGTGGGTATTTGAGTCATTTAGTGGATGAAGCTAAATCCAAGATTTTAAGATTCTAATGATCTAAGTCCAAAATTATGAAGACTAATTAGACAGAGTTCAATTAATGTGTCAAATTTATATTTGCTCAATCAAATTTAGGTCCATGACAATTGTATCACATACCTATTTAAAAGATTTTATTTGGATAAGCGGGTCTTGGTCTTCTGCAGGGAATGAAACCTCAGACGATGTGATGCATATCGGCCGAGATATCTCAGTTTTCGAATGTCGAGATATCTTAGCCTATACGCATTATATCGGCCAAAATAAAGAAATATCGGCTGATATCTCGACCAAATATCGGCCGAATTTGTTTTTTTTCTTAAAAAAAAAAAACAAATGTCAGTTGTGAGCCTAGGATTACCTCGGCCGATATTTGTCCATATCGATATCGGCCTATATTTATATTTTTCATTTTTTTAAAAACAGCTTTTTTTCATTTTTTTTTTTAAAAAACTCAATTTTTTTAACAAAATAGCCGCCGAGATTGATAAAAGAAAAAATTGAGGAGAGAGAAACTCTCTCAGCCGACATCTCGATCTCGGCGATGTTTGGACCCTGGTCTTATCCAATGGAAAGTCTGCAAGTATTGATTTTCCTAGGCCCAAAACCTCAAAGGGAGAGCGCATTTTTGTGCCCTTTGGAGTTTGGACACGTCTTCTAAATTTGTAATCATTACTTCATTAGGAAATGGAGAATGAAGAATGGTAATTAGATGTCAAAACTCCAAAGCAATGGCGAGATTAGATACTAAAATCTACCAACAACTTGTTTAGAATTAGATTATGTGTTGTCGGTTGCTATGCCGTGTAACAAATATTAATTAATTATTAATAGTTTTTAAGGATCAATATCAGATTAATCATTTACACGTGAGATGCTTTTTTTTTTTTTTTTCTCTCTTTTCAATCATAAGATAATGGCAATTTAGTCCTCATCAGCTTTCCAACAACTTTCTAATTTAATTTCATCCATTTTTCGCTTCATAAGAAAATTGTACAATCTTTGTCTCATCAATGAATGCTTAATTACATTAATTAATCATGCCACACTTGATGCCAATACACACAGACATACATGCGCGTGCGTAGGGGTAAAGCTTCGAATTGTGTTTTAATCAGATCCCATTACTCAACTTGGGAAATCAAGTAGTTTGGATTTTACATTTTTAAAATTAGAGTTGGATTGGGTTGAAGAAAAAAGCTCAAATTAAATTCGAGTTAAATCCGATCAAACTTTTTAAAGTTTATCCGACCTAATCCGAATTGGTCCGACCCAATCCAATCAAAAAATTTAATATAGCACTCGAATTGAGTTTGGCCAACACTCTAATTGAGTTGGGTCATCAATTCAGATCAAGTTAAGTTGAGCAATTCGGGTCGCGTTTAATAATTTTTTATATCAGTTAGGTTGGGTTTATTAGAAATCGGTCCGACCCACCCGAGCTTCAACCCTGTGCATGCGGAACATCCATTATTGACCCTTTGCTTATTTTTCTTTTATAACGGGAGAACTCGAGATGAACTCAGCCCTTCAAAAGCCACATATATCTAATTGAAAGGGTTTAACTTTAGACTTATGATTCTTAAGTCAAAATGCCTAACAGTTAAACTATTCCATGTCAAATCTACGTGTGGTCATTTGCGAATGTGCCATTAAGAGCTCACTTATGTAGTATGGGTTTAAAAAACTACTTACTTTATATCTATTCTTTATTTTTAAAATTTTTTTATAGATTATTTTATGAATATCATATTTAAGTATAAAATTCCATATTTATGATTATTGATGGGCTTTTATATAAAATGTCTCATTTTACTCCATGTTTTTCTCTTTCGCATAATGCCAAATATCAAACAAAGTAGGCCTATATGCTTTGATGATTAATCACATTAATCACTGGAATGATTCAGCTTGTTCAAAAATTATTACAAAATATATATATATATATATATATATATATATATATATATATATATTTTGTTTTTGACAACGAAGAATTTGAAGACCCCCTCTTCTCTCTGAATATAAAATAAAACTCTAGATGATCGCAGTCTCTCAAAAGTCATGAATTGAATTATTACGAAACTTGAATTTAAGACCTCGTACTCATGAACCAAAATGTCTACCTGTTAAGATATTCGTGCGGAGTTTATTGCTATAATATTATAGGGTGGAATATGATTTCTAATTTTTATATTTTGGAAATTTATTTTAAAATATAAGAATTATTCTGTTATTATGATTTTAAACTAACATTGCAGTTCATAAAAGCAATTTAATCCAACGATGTAAATTTAATTAAATCAAATCAGGATAGGAAACGTTTTTAATTAAAAACATTGCTCTTAAGTCTTCCATTCGCAGATTCACTCCATTGGGAGCTGCCGTGCAGCCTTTGAGTAGCTTTACTGAGTCAATTTGCACCTGCATCCAATTCTTCTACGATAGACCAACAAAATCCGACTTTACCCTTACTATATGGGTCTAAGATTTTTTACCTTTTTATTAAATGGGTAAATTCGGTCAAAATCATTTTATTAATTGGATAAATGCAACTTAGGTGAAAAGGTTAGAGATATTACTAAGTATCGAATCATACGGGGTGTGCGGATTGAGAGGTTTACAGATGCCTCAAGCATTAGTCAGGTAGGACACCTGAAAAATTCAAGTGAGATATTTGGATACCTTAATCTTAAAAAAAAAAAAAAAAGAAGTATTGAATCATACGAAGTCTAGATTCCAGAGGTGAAAAATTCGGCTGCATATTGGCCGATAAATTTCTCTCTGCTCTTTTGTTGTTTCTAAACCATAAATATCAAAAAAAAAATTGAAAATATAAATATCGGCTGATATCGGCCGATATTTAGACCTGAACCCACCACCGTTTTGATTTTTTTTTAAAAAAACAGATCGATATTAATCATATTAGCTGATATCGGACTGATATATATTGCCGAGATATATCTGACCGATATATATTGTCGAGATATATCGGCCATATCGGTCGAGAAGTCGTTCGTACGGCCAATACAATATGTATCGGCCGATATAGATCAACACTGAAAAACCGATATATATCGACTGATACGTTTCATATCGGCCGATGTCTAATACCCCTGCTAGATTCATTTGACAAATAGTATTCGTTAGAAGTGTTTAATGTGACTCAATAATGAAAATATTAAAAAAAGTCGAGTTTTCTAATTTTAATCATGAGAATTTTCATGTTATATTTAACTATCAATGCATTTATAAAAATATAGTTTGCATTAGTTTGCTCCTATATTTAATGTGAAAATAAATTCACTACCACAACTATAGATTCAAACAACTATAAATCAACTTTAACTTGTTAGAAAGCTTACTATTCATTTACTTTTTTTTTGGTTATTTACATGTTAAGATATTTATACTTTGTATTTACTTATGCATTGCTTTGTAAAATGGTAGGTGTTTTTATTTTCTCTAATATAGAGTGTCTGGGAATCTATCATTTAACATATTCTTATAATTTTGGATTTGTGAGTTTTCTATTTTACATTATTGAGATCTTTTAGAATGAGTTAAATGCCTAAATGGGTAATAAGTTTAAATAAGTTTGGACTATTATGATTTTAATCAGACCATTACATTATTGAGATCTTTTAGAATGAGTTAAATGCCTAAATGGGTAATCAGTTTAAATAAGTTTGGACTATTATGGTTTTGGTTAGACCAAAATTATTTTTTTATGACCAAGGTATACATGTCTTTTAAAGCACTTGACTAATTTTTGAGGTGTATGTAAGCCTCTCTATCCACACATACTGACTAACTCTAAGGGGAGTAGCTCTTTCGAATGGAGTGAAAATTGAACTTATCTTTATTGAAAGTCGCCATTTGGAGTGGAATGAGAATCGAACTCATAACTTCCACTTCTTAAAGCAGATTCCTAGCCATCACTCCAATCTCTTTGGATTCAAAATTAATTATTATGAAAACAATATGGTAAAGAGAAAACTCATTTAATAAATAAAGAATTGACAAAGAGTTGGTGGCTCAAACCCGAGTTAAATCTGACCTGTCTAACTCACTTAGGATAAGCTGAATTTGAATAGAACTTGACTTGAATCGAATCTAACCTAACCCTACCTTTTAGAGTCCAATAGCCAGTAGTGAAATCTTGATATTCCCACCCATATTGGCCCAAATTTATATGCCGGCCTAGAATCCGGCCTGCCACACAAAGTTGGGATTTCAATCATTGTGGATTGTGGTCCTGATTTGTATGAGGGGTCAAAATCTCGATTGAGATATCTCGAGTTTTTCATGACCGAGATAATACGCATAATATAGGCTAGAAACAAAAAAGTTCGGTCGAATATTGAGTGATTTTTATTTTATTTAAAAAAAAAACAAATATCAGCATAGGTCCGATGGATATCTCGACCGATATTCGTTCGATACAGGCGAATATCGGCCAATATTTATATTTAAAAAAAAAATAAAAAAAAAGCTTTTTTTTTATTAGTTTACATACCTATTTGGCCTGTAACTTTGAGGCTTTGAGCACTTGTACAAACTACAAAGAACCACATGAAGTAAGAGAGCAATATCACTGCAAAGTCTGAAGGACCATCCTTAGAAATGCCCACAAATGAGAATCCTCTTGCCTTCTTTTTTAAGTTGGTGGAGCCTATGTGTAAGAGGCTAGACTTCCTAAATGTGAGCCGGGACCTTCTCATTGGTCATCTCAAGCCCAATCAAGATTGAGAGTCAAATTTTAGAATGTGTATATTTAATTTGGGTCACTATTTTTTAATAAAATTCATATTTTAGCCTCTTATCCGTCTAAAACCTAACTCATTTTTAAAATCTCAATCCATTTTTTTTTTCTTGAGCGGTAAAATTTTTAAGTGAATAACGCTTCATTTGTTGTCATCTTTTATTAGTTGGTGAAGTCTATGTGTAAGAGACTAGACTGACTTCCTAAATGTGAGCCGGGACCGTCTCATTAGTCATCTCAAGCCCAATCAAGATTTTTTGAATGGTAAAAAAATTCAAGTGATTAACGCTAGAAGGAGGGCTTGAACCTCTGACCTTGCGGTTAACCGGCACACGCTCTAACCAACTGAGCTATTCCAGCTGAGGACAAGCAATTTAAATTAGATAAAATTGAGTATGTCAATCAACGTAATTAAGTAGATAATTAAAATCTATATGCATTGTATTGCTATATTCCAACAAAAGAGACATCTATAGAAATAAGTCTCCATCATTAAACTTAATTATCATTAAGAATAAATTTTAAAAAATCATTAAAAAATAAAGTTTTTTCTATATCTTATACAAAGCAGGATGAACCCATATTTTAAATGGGTTGAAACAGTCCACGTATATTTGAATTGGATCACTTGAGTTCAAATCAGTCCCAAACTTAAATTGTACCCTGAATGTTGAATACTTGCATTCAAAAGTTGCTTGTTGATGTTCACACAAATCCAACTACTCCTCTTTTAGAATTTAAATGTTTGATTTATTTATGAAAAATGTGGTAAAAATTATTTGAATTTTTTTTTTTAAAATGGCAAAAAGTAAAATTTTGAAATGGATTTCTACACAAGTGTAATACCATAAGCAGGATCATCTTCATCTTGGGCTAGTCTCAGTTTTATGGGAGGGATGTTCATACTTTAGCACATGTAACTTTCTTAATAAACTTACTTATGAATATAATAATAGTAATGACAATAAGTAATTAATTTAGTTAATAAATTAAGACAGGTGGGCCAGGGCCAGAGAGCAGAGAAGGAAGAGTTCAAGAGGAAAAAGTATGACCATACTACAACTTTTAGACCATCAACTCTCTCCCAGTCAATAGCTTTGAAAATTCTTTGGAATCATCCAAACAGCAAAAGACCATTTCTACTTGATATTCAACTGATAAAGCACCTTCTAATCTTCATAATCTTTGAAAATTCTTTGGAATCATCCAAACAGCAAAAGACCATTATGAAGATTAGAAGTCACATCAATGAGAACAGCAGTGATCGTTATCTTAATGTTATTTTATTTATTCATATTGTTCAAACTTTCAAGTAAACTGCAAGCAATCTGGTTGCGTCTTCACTTTTCTTTTTCTTATTTTAATTTTTGGATGTTGCATAAAATGGAGTTGGAATCCATTGATGTTGTAGTATTTCGGGATAAAAAATATGGTTGATACATTGCATATAGGTGACGGACGGATATGGACAGAGGTGTATGAGTCTGTAACAATTGATACATTATGTTGTAGTGACACAGACGTAATACTTTTCCGTATCGATAGAACACATTTTCTTAGTTCAGATAGTACTATGCAATTTGTAATGTCACCGATTAATAAACACAAAGTAGACAAATTGAAAGGTAATTTGGATATTTTAAGAATATAATAGTTGCTAAAATAATTTATAATGACAAATTCACTTATAAATTTATCTATCTAAATATATCAAGAATTTTGAGGATAAAAGTTTAGCTCTAGACTTCTAGAGAGAGAAAGTCCCACATTTCAAGTTTTTTTTTTTTGTCTTTGAGGGAAAAATGCTGAAGAATTTAATAAAAATAATGTAAATTATATTATATAAAATTGAAAATGTGTAGCTCATTAAGTTCTATCATATTAAATGTAGAGTTACGAAATCATAAAATCAAAACTTAGGATCATATTCTATTTTTAAGCATAAGATATAAATCTTTCAAAATCAATGGTACGATGGTTACCAATTTCAATGAATTTTGATTAGATGACTAACCATTATTTTTTATCTTAAGTTTTCGCTCTAACATATAATTCTAAGGGCAATGCAGGAGTATTCTAGATAAATAAAGAATCTAAGGGTCAATTACTCAATGGTTATAATTAGTAGGATATTATTAAAGAGGATTTAATTTTTCATTTGAGTTGTACTATAAACCTATTTATAGTTGAATAATGAAATATTATAAGAGATTTTTTTCAAAAATAGCTTCCAACTTGGAGATTAGTTTCTCATCGAATTGAAACCCTTATTTCTCATTTTCTCTATTTTCTTACATTTTCCACAGTTCTTCCTTTAGAGTTCATACCATTTGGTATTGGAGCACTGTAGTTGCAGCCTATCACCACTCACCATTCCTCTCCTAATTCTAGATGTGATTGCCCCGGCCTTCCTTCCCTTTCTTTTCCACCACTATCACAATTTTTATTTTTGCAAAAAAAAAATGAACATAAAAAGAGAAAAAGAAGATGATGACGAGAAAAGAAGATCAAAGACAAGAAAGTTAAAAGAGTAGTTTTCCTATTGCATTTGCAGGGTTGGCCCTGGCTTTATACCAACTAGGCCGCTGCCTAGAGCCCCCAATATGACCAATAGGCTATAGGACCCCCAGTTGTACTACTCTTAGGGCCTAGGACCCCCACCAATACACTGCACCTAAGGTCCCTGAGATTTCAGAATTGGTACTGTGCATTTGCCACCGTCATCTGCTGCAGACACCCAACTTGTCCTTGAAAAGGAAACGAATGAGGGCTTCTCATTGCCTGTCCACAATCCACCTATCCACCTATGTTTTCTGTGTGTTGTGTACATGTGATGAGCCGACCCGGAGTAGCGGGTCAATCAAATCGGGTAAAACTAAAATAACAAATGGGTCTCTTGATTGTGTTTGTGTGCAATTATATGTTATTTTTCTTTTATTTTTATTGTTTAAAGTAAAATAAATAAACACACAAAAACCTATAATTTAATTAATTTAGGTTCCCCGATGCACACACCTTTTCTTTAATTAGAAATTTATGAATTCATCTGCTTCGAGTTGAGATTGAGTTAACGAAAATTTAGCTTTCAAATTAGATTTTAATTTACAGAATTAAGAATTTCAATTAGAATTTTAATTCCACTTGTATTAGGAATTAAATAAATTACTTAACCGTGTGGGCCCCTTGGAGATCCACACCTGTGAATCCCATTCACGGTGAAACATGTCACTCTTATTTTTCCCAAATTCACCACCATAGTCTCAAATATATGATCACTCAAAAGGATTTAAATATGAGACAACGGAGATGGATGGAATATTCAGGAGATTATGACTTTCAACTCTCCTACCATCCATGGAAAACTAATGTGGTCGCAAATGCCTTAAGTAGGAAGTCACGAGGTGATATTGCCAAAGTAACATCTTTACAATGGAGATTATTAGAAGTCTTGTCCGACTATGACCTGTAATTAATTGAAAGCAGGGAGTCAGCATGGATTCAAAATCTAGTATTACAACCTGAAATTGTCGGAATTGTGTTGGAAAGACAGCACAGTGATCCTGAAGCTCAGAAGATAAAAACAAAGCTATCTGATGGAGTGGAATTGGAAAATTGGAAGGTTAGATCTGATGAAGGTTTAATATTCAAAGAACGGTTATTCGTACCAGAATCTGAAGGCTGGAGAGAAAGTACTCAATCACTATCATCACTCTAAATTTGCAGTCCATCCGGGTAGCACAAAGATGTACCGTGATCTACGTCGACAATTCTGGTGGAGAGGAATGAAAAGGGAAGTGGCACATTTTGTCTCCAAATGTTTAACTTGTCAACAAGTTAAAGCTAAACACCAATGACCAGGTGGATTGACACAACCTTTCCCAGTAGCCAAGTGGAGTGGGAACACATCACAATGAATTTTGTGACAGGATTCCCTAAGTCTACTAAAAAGAATGATTTAATATGGGTAATTGTTGACCGACTTACGAAGTCAGTTCACTTTCTATCTATCAAGAAGAAAGATTCGTTGGATACTCTGAGCAAGATCTATATTAAAGAGATAGTCCGATTGCATGGAGTATCAGTCACTATTGTGTCAGATAGAGATACCCGATTTGTTTATCGATTTTGGCAAGGATTGCAAAGTCAATTGGGTACAAAGTTATGTTTCAGCACGACATTTCACCCCCAGATAGATGGTCAGTTTGAAAGGATCATTCAAACATTAGAGGACATGTTGAGAGCATGTGTTATGGACATGCAAGAAAGTTGGGAAGATCATCTGGCTCTGATTGAATTTGTATATAATAATAGTTACCAAACAAGTATACAAATGACACCATATGAGGCTTTATATGGTAGACCTTGCAGATCACCCCTGTGTTGGACAGAGGTAGGAGATAAAGCACTGTTAGGACCAGAAATGGTACGTGAGACAGCAGAACAGGTGGAAATCATAAGGCAACGTCTTAAAACTGCCCAGAGCCGACAGAAAAGTTACGCCGACAAGAGACGAAGGCCATTGGAATTCGAAGTGGGAGATTTCGTATTCTTACGTGTAGCCCCGCGTCATGGAATGCAGAGGTTTGGACGTAAAGGGAAATTATCACCTCGATACATTGGACCGTTTGAGATCCTCAAGAGAATTGGACAAGTTGCCTACCAACTAGCATTACCTCCAAATTTGGAAAAGGTACACAACACATTTCATGTATCTATGCTTCAGAAGTACGAACCCGACCCATCTCATGTGATAAATGTGGAGGATATTGAAATCTCCAAGGATTTGACTTTTGAAGAAGTTCCTATTGAGATTCAAGGCACCCGAACTCAAGTACTACGACAAAAGACTATACCGATTGTACAAGTATTGTGGCAGCATCGTGAGACCCAACATGTAACATAGGAGCCGAAGTCAACAATGCGCAAATTATACCCCAGTTTCTTCACTGATTAAAGGTATGAACATTTTGTTAAAATTTCGGGACGAAATTTCTTTAAGGGGGGGTGGGGTGTGATACCCCAGCCCAAATTAGTGACTAATTTAGACAGATTTTAATTAATTAAATATTTTTGTAGCCATTAATTATAAGTTTTGTTATATTGATCATGAAGAATTTTGAATGAATGTTTCAACGAGTCTGAGTTTGACTCGATCCGAGTCCGAAAACTCTTTCAAATTAAATTTTAAAAGTTTAATAATAAGTTATGATTATTAATAATATTATTTTAAGGTTAAAACTTGGCTGCTTTGGAAACTCAGTCATTTCATTTCATTTCAACCTCCTACATTATTTTTAAAATCCGGACTTAACGGAATGTTAATCTCGACCTAATTCTACCTATTTTCACTACCTAAAATTTTATAGGTGGCAAAACCCCACTTGGATAAGGAAGATAAAATCTTAAAAATATACGAATGAAGTTAATATTCAATCTGTAAAATAAGTGAGCCATTTGTATCTTTAGATTTCCAAAATATCGAGTTTTTAATAATTATTTTACGTAGAAAAATGTGAGCCGTCGAATACTCTGTCACTTAGATGGAGTGGTTTTTTACTCCAAAACACTTTAAAACTTTAGAATGTTTTTATCAGATTAATTTAATCTACCTAATTATAAAATTAAATTTTCTCCAGGAGATTCTTTAAAATTAAGAAATTTTACCAAATCGGTGTTTTTTTATTAAAACACTGAGTTGTTAACCGAAATTTTTATCTAAAATTTAATACTATATTAATAATTTAATATTTGACCTAGTCGACTATTTAGATTAAATTAGATGGACATTGAAATACTCAGATTTAACAAAGGATATAAAAGGAATTTTTAAAAAAAGAAAAAAATAATAAAATAATATAAAATATCTTAACTGGATAAGCATCCAGGTAAGCATAAGTCTAAGCTACAATGTAGAGTGTAACGTGGGTGGCTTTCAGCCAACCCATTCCCTTATTTAAACACCTGATGGGAGGAAGGAAGTAAAGGAAAAAAAAAAAAAAACAAAAACCCACTGCCGTTTCACTCTCTCTCGCCCCTTGTTTCATTCTTCCCCCGCAGCGACCTTTCTCTCTCTTGCCTTTCTTCGTCAAACTCTCCCTGTCCCTTTCTTTCATTTTCATTTTTTTTTCTTTTCTTCTTCGGTCGGTGCTACAAGCAGCCGTAACAGCCGAATTCGAAGGGTTCTCGTATCAACGTCGGGTTTTCAAAACTTGGTAAAAAATCAATGGATTTCAGCGTGTGAGGTACCAAAATGGTTTTATTTCTAATTTTAATAATTTCAATAGCTTAGTATTGGATTTTAAAATTAAATTTTTCAAAAGGTTTTTCTCTCAAATTTTAAATTATACCTTTAAAATCATTTTATTTTAAGTTCAAAGTTTATCTTTTAGCCTTTAATTAAAAGAGGGGAAAAGATTAACCCCATTTAACAATTGTGTGTTTATTTTTACGCATTGTATGTTTAAATTTAGTATCATAACATCTGGACCACACTATCATCCGTAGTGCACTAGTCGCTCGGTGACACCATTTGAGGTAACGCTTAGTCACCCGGTGGTTCATCAGTAGTGGCGCTTAGTCGCTCGGTGATACCATTTGAGGTGACGCTTAGTCACCTGGTGGTTCATCAGTAGTGGCGCTTAGTCGCTCGGTGATACCATTTGAGATGACGCTTAGTCATCCGGTGGTTCATCAGTAGTGACGCTTAAGTCGCTCGATGATACCATATGACGGGGCGCTTAGTCACCCGATGGTCTTGAAGTGGGGCACTGAATACTTTTTATACTACTTACATTGTACTCTCTGGGCCGAAAATCTCCACCTGTAGCGCAGCGGAAACGCCGCTCGGTGGCCATTTGAGACGACCTTGGTCGCCCGGTGGTAAAAGGATTTGGGCACTAAGTACTTTATATTTTATTTTGATGTGATGTTTTGGTTGGCTGACAACTAACTGTTGACTTAATGGAGTGGAATGAATTAAGGGGACTCACTACATTTATCATGCTTTCTTGGAAAATGCATGAGGGATGGGAAGTAGTTCGTAAATACTTTGTCAACTCAAAATTTATATTATTATTTTATCTTACAGATTATTTGATAATCTCTACGGATAGAGGTGAGGAGATTTGAACCAACCCTTATATTGTGTTATATGTTAAACCCACTAACACCAAACTGAAATAGGACCCATGGTCATTAAAAGATGGAAAAGGCTATATAGGTCAAGAATACGAAACCTGACATTGCCTACCTGTAAGGGATGTAAATGTTCTAACTGTTTAGAACGTAGGCGTTAAATTGGTGTCAGAGAGTCGAGGACTTATAGCCTACAACGCAGTATGGACCCATAGAGTATTTGGGAATTGTCGGGTAAAAACTGGGTGAAGGCATTCGTGTTATTAAATCCAGTTTTATATGTTTGTGTGATATTGATTATTTTATTTATTTCTTATATTGATAGTGAATACACCAAAGGGTAAGGCTGGAATTTAGTGATTCTCTCAGAATAAGTCCCTATGTAAGGAGGGCAATGGAAATCATGCATTATCATGCATTTGACATTTGCATGTGAGAATCATCTTTATAAGTTAAATCTGTGAAAGATAATAAATTTGAAAATCTGATATTGGCCGTTGGGCTATAATTGTTGAGATTAGCCGAACGCCGTTTGCGAACCGTTGGCTTGGACGTGTTAATAGGCTGAGGTCGACCGCCATCAACCGCTGGTGTTGGATGGGCTAGTAGACCGGGTCGTGGAGACCTTGTGATGTTAGGCTGAACACCGTTTGCGAACCGTTGGGTTGGACGTGTTAGTAAGCAGTGGTCGACCGCCATCAACCGTTGGTGTTGGATGGGCTAATAGACCGGGTCGCGGAGACCGTATGCACTTGCAAGTTGCTGAATGGGGGCTGACCCCAGTAAAAATATAAAACACCTTAGAAAGTAATCATAGGATGAAAATGGGTTAAGTGGATTAACCGCATTGCTTTCATGAAATATGCATTATTTATGGTATTATGTTGGACGTTATGAGTTAAGTAGATTAACTGTATTTCATTCATGGAACATGCATTGCTATTAATTTCACAAATATTGTATGTTGATTTTTATGGTGAGCTCTCCCCACTGGGCTAATGCTCATGTCCCTTACATTGCAGGATATGAACTAAAAGGAGGAATGGAGGAACCTATGGTACCTCGCTGAAAATCAAACTCGGATGTTTCTCGTAGTTTCCCGCTCAAAGAAACAAAGTGAATTTATGAACTACTTTGTGAATTTTGATAATAAATATGCCTCTTGTGGCATAAAAACTTACGTCTATATAGGTTTGGTGTTTCAATGTAATACATTTGTGTGTTGGTGTGCTCAATATACTGCTTCCATGTGATTGAGTGGAAATTGTTCGGTTTATTTGGCTGAATATATTTAGGAATATTTAAGACACGGATATTTCATATAGTTATTAGACTCACATGGGTAGTATGTTAAGGAGTTAGTGACTCATTGGGTTAAGGGTTTAAAAAAAAAAATTAGTCGCGTCCTGGGCCCACGTACGGGATCGGGTCTTGACAACTAGCCTTATTGAAAGATCCAATAATTATGTTCGAATTGGTTGAATGTTATGTTAATTATTATGATGTGATAAGTGATGTTCTTGAGGTTGATTAATAATATTGTTACCATAATGATAATGCTGTAATATAATTTATTCCTTTGTACATATGATATTATTGGAGTTAGTTTTGATATATTTAATGATGCTTATGTTAAATTGAGATTTATAATAATGTTTGGAGCATGATGGCAATGATTTTTCTCATGACATGTTAATATGATTCATAACATGTGGCATGATGATAGAGATGATGTATAGTAGACATGACATTGAGCATGGTATCTTCATATTCATGGGATGGGTATGGAGGTGTAGGTCGTGATCCTTCATAATGACCACTACGGTGGTAGTTTGAGGCCTCACTTTTAGTGAGAAGTACCACACATGTGGTTGGTTTGGTTTGTTAGGCCATGAAAGATCACGAAGATTGATATTTGGTGGTAGTTGCATTATATAGGCCCCATTTGATATGAGAAGTACCACTCTGTGGTAAGTTATAGGCCTCGCTTCAGCGGGATGACCACCAAATACAGTGGGTATGTTGTGGAGGAATGAGACACTGAGTATTGTGCATTTGCATGACATAATGCATGGATATTAAAAGTATATTATTTAATCATGTTTTAAGTTCATATTTATAGAGAATAATAGAGATCTTATGTTGGGTATGAATTATTATATTCCTTCACTGGGCATGGAGCTCACATCCCTTACATTGTAGGTAATCCTCTAGATTTAGGCTTGGAGGAGACAATTGGTGTTTAGAGACTGTCAATGATGAATATTTAATTTTTTAGTATAGTTATGGATTCATGTGATTGGATTTATTTTATTTGATAGTACGTATTTTTGAGAGATTTGATTGATTAACTTGAAATAATTGAGAACTTTGAGGATATTGATTTTCATTTTATTTTATGGAATGGGATGTGAGTAGTGAGATTAGATTTGATGTTGATAATAGATGCTATTTATTTTATATTGTCGATGACATTATGATTTATGCGGTTTGTAAGATGGGCTTAAAGGATTTGATGGCTTCATTATTTCATTCACAAGCTTTTAAAAAAATATATACGTTTATTTCCCCAGCCACAAATCTGTGATGTAAGACCCATTAGATGGGTAATGTGTTGGATCACGCCCATTCAGTCTGCAGTTAAGTGAGTCGCGACCCGTTTAGGCTGTGGAAAGGGGCGGGGCGTTACAGTGCACATTGTCTACTAACTATTCACCTATAGTCCATTTATTGCCACGCCCACCTTTTGACTTTTCGCCTTGCTACCCATTTAATGTCAAGCAAGAAAAATCTGGCCTCGTGAGCGTGAGATATAGAAATGGGGTTGTGGGCGCTACTGGAGGGGTAGAACTAAACTGAGAGGTCAGATCGAGACTGTGGAGAAGCCGATGAGGGAGAAAGGGGTGGTGGGACGACACTATGATGAGAGCCTCGTCTGAATCGAGGAGAGAGGTCTGCAGCAGAGACAAGGGTAAGAGCGGCAGGGAAAGAGCTAGAGCAGAGGCAAAGAGGCTATCGTTGTCGGAGAGAAGGTCTGACGCAGCGGGGATCGGGTTAACGGAATTTAGATGTGGCTAAATGGACTTGAAGGGAATAAGGGACCTAATTTAATTAAATAAAAGGAACAAAGGTAAGGCTAGATGGGTTTGCCGTGAACAGTAACTAGGAATGGGACTGTATGGTTTTGGGTGTAAGAAACAGAGTGGTGGCTAATTTGGAATGAAGGGATTAGTACCGTGGGGTGATGAGTGGCTGATTGGAAAAGAGGCTAAGAAGAAATGGTGGAGAAGAATGGGATAAAGGGGTATCAATACCTTGAACATGGATGGCTAGAAGTGGCTGTTGGGCAGTCCAACAGAGAAGGAAACTACCTGCTTGACAGCAGGCTTATAAACACAAGCAGTAACGGCTGATGACCTGTGGGTTGTGCTTTCGCTGGCTGGCTTGGGGGATGGAAGAAAAATCGAAGACTCCGAGACTATCTTCAAACGCCGGTGAAGATCAAAATCCAAGAGGAACAAACAACCATCCAAGAACAAAGATCTTAAAACGAAAACTCAATCTATTTCATTCATTCAATCAATCGTGTATTACAATCTACAAAAGGGGAATATTTATATACAACCCTAAGCACTGAAAATAGAAAAGAAAATACAATAAAAAGAAAAGAAAAAGGAAAGGAGGTGCCTGAATCGTTGGGATCGGGTCCTGAATGTCGGGATCAGGGATCGTAGGCCTTTTCATCTTCAACTCTCGTGTCGGTGCAGGTGTAGTAAAGAAAGAAGGAAACAAAGAGAAAAAAGGAAAGTGTAGAAAGAGGGAAAGATGGGTTAGGAAAAGGGAAAGTAGGGAGAGATGGGTTACTTTTTCTTAGGCCTCACGTGTGTGACTCACACTCACACGTGCTGCATCAATCTCATTCATCAGGGCAAGGATGATTAAGAGTCCATCGAGGTAGAGAGGGGAGGGCTCGGAGCAGGGCAACAGAGAGAAAAAGTCTTGGGATTTGGAGAAGAGTAGCGAAAGAAGAATGCATCCTGATATTTGGGGTTTGGGATTGCAGGAAATGCCAAGGGAAAAGATCTAGGAATTTAGACAAGAAAAGAAAAAAATTAGAATTCCTCTCTGGCTCGATACATGTAGAATTTTGGAAAAATTGACCTTACTGGCATCTTTCATTAACCTTAAATATATAGAAAATACAAGCCCCTCTAAGGGGTAAATAATCAATCAACAAATCAATTACAATCCCATAATTGGGAAACTACCAAATAATGGGACACACTTATGGAAAGTCAACTGTGTCCATTAATAAATCGAACTAGAGAAATGGAGGATTTCGACGTGTAGAGATTTCTAGAATGCTTGAAAATGACTCGAAAATAGCAATTAGAGTCCGGAATAATGTGGAAGGTTGTTGATGGTTTAAGAAAATTCTCCAAGATGCTAGAGTTACGTGGAGTTCTTTAGAGTAATGTGGAGTTACCTAGTCTTATATAGAAGAGTGTAGACTGTTGTAGAATAGTGTAGCAATTAAAGAGTCATGTGGAATGTTGTAGAAACTTATGGAAGTAGCGAAGTCTAGAAAGAGTCTAGGATTGTGTACAAATGTAGAGATTCTTTGAATGTTCTAGAAAAAAGTTCTAGAAAGTTCAATAATGCAATTAGGGCCGGCCAGACACATGTTGAGGCCTAAGGCAAAAAATATAAACGGGGCCTTCTTGGTATTTAACATATTATTATGAGTAATATAAACCACAAGGGGTTATCCCAATTGGTTTGGGAGCAAGATCTTTAGAGGGAGGTCTTGGGTTCAAACCATGGGAGCTCTACTGAAGGGCCACTTCCCATGGAAATATGTATAGATTAAGGTCCCATCGATTTATTCAGTGTGTGTGGATAGAGGGGTTTTCACACACTCCGGAGGACTAGTCAGGTGCGACGCATGGACACCTTTGGACCTCAGAAAAAAAATAAAAATAAAATATATATATATATATATATATATAAAGAATTTATCTAAAATATATATATAATTAAAATTAAATTATATATAATAAAAAGAATTTATCTAAAATCTACTTTTCTTGCTTTTTGAGATGCAAAAATATTAATTAGATTTTTCTTTATAGCCAAATTTGGGGCTTCACTCATTTGGCCATTTATGTTGGGAATCAAACGAGATAATCACAAAAAAATGGATTCACCATAGTTTCTGTGGATGAAGTATTTCAGAAAAAAAAAAGGGGAAAATCCTTATTTTAATTTGACGCATCACAGCAATACAATGTACACAAATTCACAAAATCAAAACACACCCACCCATTACCCATTATCATAATCTGATCAGTGATCACCAAACCCAATCGGCAATCGCATGAGTTCAATTTTTTTTTTTAAAATAAAAAAACAACAGTGGAAAAAAGTACCTGCTGAGAGAGGAAGCAAGCCGATTAGCGAGAGAGAGCACTAAGAGAGAGTCAGAGAGAGTACTGAGAGAGAGGTCGAGAGGAGCGGCGAGAGAGCGAGAGAGGAGCATTGAGAATGAGGGAGAGATTAGAGAAGATAGGATTTGGCACATTCGATGACTTAAAAGCTAAAATTTTGGGAAAAAAAATTCCTTTGGTAGCTACAACTCCAGTACTCCATACGTGGGTTTTTTTTCCAATGAACGGTAACTTTAAAAACTAAAACTTTGGATTTTTTTTTCCTTACAGTAAGTAACTTTAACGCATTACCCACCTTATACTGAGGTTGTCCCTGAATGCAATTCAAGAGAAAAATGAAAGAACAAAGAACTCTCACATTAAATAGGAAAAGAACATTTTCTTAATGCAAGATCCCTTGATGACCACTTTTATCTAATCTCTCTTCAGTTCAATGGCATCCACTTCCCTTTTCCATATCCCTCACACTCCCTTTTATTCTCTCTTTTTTTTCCTTGGCTGCGTTTGGATGGGGGGTTACCCCCCTTTACCCTTGTTTGGTAATGGAGGGGTGAGGGTAAAAATTCAAAATTTTACCCCTTTCCCTCTTTTTTTGAAAATCCCTTGGAGGATGGGGGTTTTCGAAACCCTTATCCCTCTTTACCCTTCTTTACCCCCTTTATCCCTCTTTATACCTATAGAACAAAAATATTTTAAAATATTTTTTAATTGATGAATATTATTTATTAATTATGTTTCATACTATTTTATTTTTTATATTATATTAATTTAATAAAAAATGTTAATATATTACCCTCCTTACCCCCTCTTTGCACCTATAGAGCAAAAATATTTCAAAATATTTTTAATTAATGAACATTATTTAATAATTATGTTTTTTTTCATTATATAAATTTAGTAAAAAATATTAATTCTAATAAACCCTCTTTACCCTTATTTACCCCTCTAAACCCCCCTTTACCCCTCTTTGCACCTATTACCTTTCTTTACCTCTCTAAATCGTCTTCACCCCCTTTTACCCCCTTTATCCCTCTTTACACCTATTACCATTTTTTACCTCTATTTACCTTTCTTTACCCCTCTTTACCCCTCTTTGTACCTATTACCCTTCTTTATCCCCCTTTACCCCTCTTGCACCTATTACCCTTCTTTATCCCCCTTTACCCTCTTGCACCTATTACCCTTCTTTACCCCCATTTACCCCTCTTTGCACATATTCTCCTTCTTTATCCCCTTTTACCCCTCTTTGCACCTATTACCCATCTTTACCCCTCTAAATCCTCTTTACCTCTCTTTACTCTCCCTTTACCCCTTTTTGTACCTATTACACTTCTTTAGCCCTCTAAACCCTATCTACCCTTCTTTACCTCTCTTTGCACCTATGGAGCAAAAATATTTTAAAATATTTTATAATTGATGAATACTATTTAATAATTATGCTTTATTATTTTTTATTGTGATGACCTGACCTGGAGTAGTGGGTCAATCGAATCGGGTGAAACTAAAAAATAATAAATAGGTCTCTTGATTGTGTTGTATGAAATTATGTGTTATTTTCTTTTATTTTTATTGTTTAAAGTAAAATAAATAAATATACAAAAACTTAAAATTTAATTAATTTAGGTTCCCCAATGCACACACCTGTTCCTTAATTATAAATTTATGAATTTACCCGCCTTGAGTTGAGATTAAATTAATACAAATAAATAAATAAATTATCAAATTAGATTTTAAATTTGCAAAGTTAAGGGTTCCAATTAGAATTGTATTATTAAAAGTCCAAAATTTATAAATTAATAAGATTTATTTAGCTGAGATTTTAATTAAATTAAAATTTGATTTTTGTAAATAAATAATTAAACTACTGGATTAATAATTAAATTTTAATTTTAATAAACTTGAATGTAATCATTAATCAATGAATTAATTTAAAAAAAAAAAACCCCAAACCTGTGTGGGCCCATGAGACCCACACCTTAATCTACTCCTTCCCTTGATACATTAGACATTACACAGTGCTTTCCTTCTCTTCTCTTTCCCTTTCTTTCTTCCCCTCTAACTGCAGCTCCCAAATCCCCAATGGAAACCTTCCCCAAACCTAGCTACCGATCCCTTTCCTTTTTCGATTGGGACTCAAATCCCTCATTTCTTTCTTCAAAACGGAAATCCCTCTCTATCGAATCCTCTTCCGTCTCCATCTCTCTATCCCAAGATTTTCAGGACAACCCAGCCGACCTCGATTCCTTCTATAAATCCATGCGGTATCAGTTGGATTCCCCTCTTCATCTCTCCTCTGTGATTTCAAACCTTCTCTGTCGGCAACAACATTGGAGGCCTTGAAGCAGCATCTCTTCTGATCGTCTTCCTTTGTGATCAGATTTTTCGATCGGTTTTCTATTTGACTTTTCCCAGGTTGGTGCTTTTGACTCACTAATTATTTTAGGGTAATGAGTTTATTTAACTGCTTAAGAATCCTAACTCTCACCCCCTCTCCTCTTTGTGTTTGTTGCCTGGTAATATTGCCCTTACCCAACCAAATAATATTGGTAATATTTCCTATAATGGTTTACTACCTTCACCACCCAAATCAATTTTCTTTGTTTCCTTCCTCTTTACAACCCTATGGTGCATGTATGTTTCTTTATTTACTAACTTATATTACATCCATTTAATTGATTAATTTAGTCCATGGTTTTAAAGCTACAAGTATTGACTATTTGTACAAGGTTATCTATAGTTTTATTTTTATTTTATTCATGCAATCCTCACCCTGTTTCACCGAAGAACATACTGCATGTATGTTATCCGTTTGTCATTTTCCATTATTGCCTTAGGGTGCATGTCTTTATGAGCCAAAGCCTATTTACAAACTTGAAAATTCCTACAGATTTATTTAACCTTTATTTTATCTACATGAAAATATTTTTATCTAATCTCATGTAGTTATAACCAATTCTTAGTTTTTTTTTAAAGAAACAAAACAAGCTTCAAAGTATTTTGGGTTTTCAATATGTTATTTATTAAATATATATATATATATATATATATATATATATATATATTGAATGTGTTTACTCATTTTCCCCATTTTATCAAAAGTATTTAATGATTTGCCAAGGTTTTTCCTATTTATCTAATTCATTAGTTTTAACCCTAAATGTATTTGGTTTTGGGTATTAAGATTCAAAAATGAATAAATAAATAATAAAAGTAAATTAAAGATGTTATCTGAATTAAGAAGGCACCATCATCCCTTTCTATTATTATACTACCATATTAAACTAAAATCATTTGAGAAAGGTGGGTTATTTGCTTATATTATTCCGATCGATTTTAGTTAGTCCACCTCATTAAATTGGGTTTTGGTCCTTGATGTTTATTTGTTTAAAATAACTTGATGTTTTAAGATTTAAATATAGTTATCTATTTATTTACTTCATTACTTGAGCACCAATTTTGCTGGTATAAAGTAATAATAACAATAATACATATATTTAGACCTTTTACTTATGTATCTAGTTTTCAAAATAAATATGGGTTATATTTTTAGTTTAATGGTTTAAATTTTCATAATGATTCCTATAATGCATTGCCATAAATCATCTTTTTCAGAATTCCATTGACCAAATTTAACAGTTTAGCACAATTTTATCCAAGCCATGGCCCGTAGGTTACCCATGTTGTTGCAAAACCTCAGATTTTCATCTCTATGCTTAGAGGCTAATGACGTTATGTACATTGTAGCATTCATTCAATTAGTATTTCAACGTATGTAGTTAATTTATTGAGATAGTAAAAGTGTTTTCCCACCCTTCTCATTTACTTTTGTTCACATCAACAAATCTGTTGTTGTTTTTCGTAAAGGGCATTATACCCTTCTTCTAATCACTGGTTAAGGAAATAAACTCTTGATTTCTCTTTTTGATTATTTTTATCTTCCTTCCTTCTTCCATTTAAGATCGAGTTTTCGTGCGTGGACTTTTGGGAATTTGTGATGACATCTCAAATGCATAATGATATATAAATATATTCACATATCAAGAGAAACTAGCCCCGACAATTGATTTAGCTGACTGATAGTAGGGACTGATTTTCAGTCTTTAAAGCTGTTGATGTGAGGACTGTTTGGGTCCAGAACTTCACTCATACCTGGTCAATAAAACCGTCCTCATTCTTCTCAAACTGGATCCTTAAACCAGCCTAGTTACTGTCCAACTTGGATATGTAGATACAAAACACATCATGTACCTAGCCTCTTAACCTTTAGTTTTCAGCATCCATAGGTGAGGGCAGCACCCAACACCCATGTTCAATAATCCTCATACACCTATCCAGTCCATTTTATTTAGAGGTATTTGTTTGAAGAAATATTAATAATACTTGGAACTCCAAACAAATTTATATGCAGCACTTCCTGGATTCTCTTTTACTTGATTTCAAATTGGAATGCGTGAGGATTCATCACCTACACTTCGCAAGCTTTTTAGGTGAGGGAAAACAATATACTATATTTTGTTGTGCATGATATTTTCTATTTTGTTTATATGATTGAGAAATGTAAAAATATTGTCTTATGTAATGTGTTTTGGGAATATAACGTTGGACCTATGATATGGACTGGGTATATGTAGGAATAGTGATTATAATCCGGTGCTTACTCACAGTAAGGTAAGGGGATAGGCTAAATGTTCTAATAGCCGTGAGGGACTCAGTCTGCTCGGATAGTTGGAAGTTAGCCACTAACCTTGTTGAAAGATCCAATAATTATGTTCGTATTGGATGGATGTTTTATTGTCTATTATAAAGTTAGTTTTTATGTTATTAAGATGGATTCATGATATAGTGTTGTCATAGTAATAATATTGTGATATGAATTATTATTATGCATGTGGGATATTGTTGAGATTGATTTTGATGGTTTAAAATATGTACATGATGTTTATGTCAAATTGAGATTATAATAATGTTTGGAATGATGGCAATCATTTTAACCATGGTAAGTTAATATGATTCATAACATGTGGCATAATAATAAAGATGATGCATGCTAGACATGGCATTGAGCATGTCATCTTCATATTCATGGGATGGGTATGGAGGTGTTGGCCGTAATCTTTTATGATGACCACGACAGTGGTAGTTTCAGGCCTCGCTGTTAGTGAGAAGTATCACACATGTGGTAGGTTTGGTTTTTAGGTCATGAAAGATCACGAAGACTGATATTTGGTGGTAGTTGTGTTATGTAGGCCCCATTTGGTATGGAAGGTACTACTTTGTGGTAAGTTATAGGCCTCGCTTCGGCGGGATAGCCACCAAATACAGTGGGTATGTTGTGGAGGAATGAGATATTGAACATTGCATTGAGCATTGCATGGCATAATACGTGGATATTAAAAGCATATTATTTAATTATGTTGTAAGTTCATATTTATAGAGGATAATGGTGATATTATGTTGAGTATGAATTATTGTATTATTTCACTGGGCTTGGAGCTCACACCCCTTACATTGCAGGTAATCCTCTAGACTTAGGATTGGAAGAGACAACTAATGTTTAGAGACTCAAGATGAATATTTAATTTCTTAGTATAGTCGTGGATTGTATGATTTAATTTACTTTATTTGATATTACGTGTTTGGAGAGATTGATTGGTTGGTTTGAAATAATTGAGAATTTTAAGGATGTTGATTTTATTTTATTTTATGGAATGGGATGTGAGTAGTGAGATTAAATTAGATGTCGATGATAGATGTTATTTATTTCATATTGTCGATGTCATTATGATTTATGCAATGTGTAAATTGGGCTTGAAGGATTTGATGGCTTCATTATTTCATTCACAATCTTTTAAAAAAATATATATACTTATTTTCCCCCACCCACAAATCTTTGATGTAAGGCCCGTTAGATGTGTGACGCGTTGGGTGACGCCCGTTCAGTCTATAGTTAAGCGGGTCACGACCCGTTTAGGATGTAGAAAGGGGCGGGGCTTTACATTTATATTATATGAATTTAATAAAATTATATATTCTAATAAAGTTGTGATATATTATCCCTCTTTACTTCCCTCTTTGCACCTATGGAGCAAAAACATTTTAAAATATTTTTTAATTGATGAATATTATTTAATAATCATGTTTTATTCTTTTTTATATTATATGAATTTAATAAAATTGTTAATATATTACCCCTCTTTACCCCCTCTTTGCACGTATGGAGAAAAAATATTTAAAATATTTTTAATTGATAAATATTATTTAATAATTATATTTTATAAAATTTTATTTTTATTTTTTTATTATATTGAATTTAATAAAAAATTATTAATTCTAATAAAATTGTTAATATATCAGGTTACCCCTACTTATAGTTACCAAACAAGATTTTTTTACCTTAGGGTCAGTTTTTACTTTACTACTGCAATTACCAAAGAAGATAAGGGTAACCTCTGTTCAAAGATGACCCCTACTCAAGAGTAACCTCTATAAAATTTACCCCTCATCTAAACACAACCCTTATTTTACCTAAACACCCCCCCCGACCTTGGAAAGGGCCAACCAAGAGCTCAACTTAGCATATGACATGTTCAGGGCTTTACTTCTGATTTAGTAAGATCTTAAGTGGAGGGAACCTTAAATCACAATAGATTATAAGATTAAAAAACTAGACCAATAGAAATTAATATAGGCTCGAAACTAAGTAGATCCTAAATCGAAATTTGTATATAAAAGGGACTTGAAAAACTTACTCAAGTTTCACAAAAATAGGTGAAAACCAAGGGAATTTTGACTTAAATAGAAAATTCAAAATTCAACAAGCGTCACCTATGGTTATTCTCTCTTGGAAGAAAAGAACAAAGACTCAAATCTCCATAGGTATTATAGTTGAACCTATCATAAACAAATGAGTTTAAAAACATATATAGCCTATCAAGCTAGGCTTAGGCTAATTTCTTGAGACCATTATATAAACGGTTAGGCTCGTGCTTTTACAAAAGGCTTGCAAAGTCGTTATGTGCGTGTATGTGTACACTTGGTTCATTTTTTATTTTAAAAAAATTATTTTGTATTTAAATAGAAAAATATACCGTTCAGATTGAAAGTAAACATGATGAACTATTTTTTAGCCAATTGATTATAGTGATCAAAGTCACGAGGTATCTTTAAAATCACCAAGACAAGAATGTGTGGCGACTTCAACCACCAGGATCAACTGGCTTGAAATTGAGTTTTGAGACCAAATTTGGTCAAATTGTAGCTAATTGTATTTATTTTCAATCTGAATGGTTAAATTTTTATTAGTCTCAAACAAGCAGGACCAGACTTAGTATTCTTCTGAAAGGGAGGCCTCAGGCTTTAACCTAATGAAGTCCAATGGACTTCAGGCGGGCTCGAGCTTCTTTGTGTAAAGATAGGTTCGGGCTGCCATAGCCCTACTTGAACTTGGTCCTTGAACACCCCTGCTGGGTATCGAGACTTGCTCTGAGGAATTTACACACACAATGCTCCATATGAATCCATGGAAAATATAATTGAATAAATTAAATTCATAAAAAATACATACCTAAAGGTAAAATTTCATAAATCAAATTCACTTACATTAAATCCCCTACTGGTCGATTTATACACAATCAAAGATAAATTTTTAAAAAAAAACCAATACAACCATGGGTGTCCAAATAAGCGAATCTAATTACAACGAATTCACCCAATCCTACTGTTGGCTTAGCATTGTTGCATAACTCCACCAATAGCAAAATTGATTTCATTATTTAAGATAAACATCAAAATAAATAATTAAAAACAAAAGAAAAAAGGTGCATGGGCATCCAACCCTCTTTTCTCAATCCTTACTTAGCTTGAAGAGAGAGAACCTATCCATCAGTAAGTACCAAAGGTCGATGTTAATTTGGTAAATGTTATACACTTTACTTGGCCAAAGATTCTTTTGTGCAAGAAAAAAGAAATTCAAAATTCTTCCCTCCAAAGATTGTATGAGTCTAATACGAAGAGGTCCACTAATTCAGTTGTGTGCAAATAGGTTTAAACCTATAGCATATGAACATAGGCCTTTATTTTGAATTTTTTTATGTTTAGGGTGTCCAAACCTCTTAGAGCACTCGATTAATTTTCAGGACATGTGCAAGTGTCCCTACCCACATACCGTGTAACTCTACAAGGAGTGATCCTTTAAGGTAGAGTAGAAATTGAACTCCAGACTCCTCCCACTTCTTAAAACGGGTTCATCAAATTAAAATTCTTTGAGTGACTACATCAAGAACCAAGTGGACACAATTGATTTGACCCGTTGTAGATATTGGACCCAAAAGGCCTTTACTGGTAGTAGTAACATTCCCACAAGTGTAAGAACATATGACACTAAGAAAGACCCTACATTAAAATTCTACGATGTTATTTTATGGAAAAAATATTTCAACAATGTAAGCTAATCAAGATTTGTAATTAAGGGTTATGAAGGTGAAAGATGGTAATAGAGATACAATGAAATCCATGATTACAACAATGAAGAATGTAAAGAAAGTATTCAAAGTCAGGACTCAACAAATTCCTCAATCTTTTCAAAAGATTGTTGTGTTATCTCTAAACTCTTTGTCAAGCGATGCCATGATCAATTATCATCAGCTTTTCTTGTAAAGTTTGAAATGTTTTAGTGGTTAAGTCCTTGGAGAATATATCAACAATTTGATCCATGGAAGAAATGTATTTAATGTACAACTCTTTTTGATTCACACGTTCTCGTATAAAATGATAATTGATCTTAATATATTTTGTTCTAAAATGAATTGCATTGAAATATCACGCCATAAGATAGATAACTCTTGTATCAAACAATTGTGAGGGAATTTTCCTCTCTTCAGTGGCATTTCTAATCTGATCTGTTTGGGTGCATGCTTGTGGCTTCCTTGCTCTGTTTTGCTGTGTTGGATTTTGTGGGACTGGCCTCGTCTTAGGACACAGGTTTGTGGGCCTGGGAATTTTTTCACTAGGCCAATGTCATACTTCTTTTTGTATTTTGCCTTTTTGTGGGACATTTTGGCCCTCATCCCATTTAATTGTAAATTGTAATCTTGTGGGGTTCTTTCCCCTCTTCTTTGAATGAATTACTTACCCAATTATTCAAAAAAAAAAAGAAAAAAAAAATTGAAGGAGCTACGAGAAGAGGACTTTTGGGCCTAAAATGTTAAAATTAGAGGCCCATTGGATGTAACATGGGTCCGGCCCTTATTTCTTCAGTTTGGGCTTGTTTTGATTCACTTAAGATCCCTTGCACACCCACCTTGGATATTCTTGGACTTTCCTTTATTTTTTATTTCAATAATGATGTAATAATGATGCATGGCTGATGTAATAAGGACATTTGTCCAATATGGGAAAGGGGGTGGCGTCAACCCTCCTTGGGAATTTTTTTTTTCTGTTTCTCGTTGTACTTAAAAATCTATAAATTGAAGAGCTTGGACGCCCATAGTTTTTGTTCAAGTTTGGATCTTCAATTGTGAGTTCTACTTATTATATTTAAATATCTTTAGTTTTAAATTTCATAAATATTTTATGTAATTTTAAATTTTCATAAATTCTTTTGAAGCCTTTGTGTGTGGTTCTCCAATTGAGAATTTGGTTCCCAAATGAAATTGTGTTAAATTTTCATTGGTTTTACGTGGTCAATTTAATTAATTTCCTTCGACTCTATCATAGATTCTTATAGTGTGTTTGGATGGGGGTAAAGGGGTAAATAAGGGTTACCATGCATTACCTTTGTTTGATAATAGAGGGGTGAAGATAAAAATTCAAAATTTTACCTTTCTTCTCATTTTTGAAAACCCTTTGAAGTATTGAAGTTTTCAAGAAACCTTTATCCCTCTTTGTAGTTTATACAGTAAAAACATTTTAATATTTTTAATTAATAACTGTTAATTAATAATTATATTTTATAATTTTTTATATTATATAAATTTAATAAAAATTAATAATTCTCATAAAATTATTAATATCTTATTATACTATTTGCCAATTTCGATCACCCATTCTTTTTTCTGGTTCCTTCAATGTATGCAGCCACGTTGGATGGGTTCCTATGCAGTCATATCTGACTAGGTGCTCATATGGGGCTGCATGGTTCTTACTTATTGGCGACATGACACATGAAGTAGGGCCCTCTCTTCCCACCATCGGTCAGATCACGCATTTGAGGTGATTTAGCAATTTGGGCCAATTGTGTCTTGATATGCCTACATCAATTTTTTTCCTTATTTTTTATATTTCAATTTCTTTTGTACCTTATTATGAAGGACGATTTAAACAATAAAAAAATATTGATTTGTCATTTTCCCTATTGAAGGGCGATACATGTAAAAAAGATAAATTTGATGTATTTTAATTTTTATTACAGGATTACTAATGCTCTTCCTCTCTAGGCTTCATTATTTTTTAAAAAAAATCTATAATATTTTTTTTACACCACGATCTATTTTATATTTGAATGGATAAGTTCCAACTTTTTTCAATCTCATAATCTCCATCTACCTTACCATCTTGATTGTGAGAAACATTTATTTCGAGTGATCTCTGATGTTGGATTTATCATATTTGTATTCTAAAAATATTAACTTATGAAAACATTTATTTGCGTCATTTCTGTAATTAAGTTTATTAGTTTTTACGTACTGACCGTCTTTGTGGTCCCACCATGAGCTCCATCTGAATCCAACCAAATCAAAAGCTTGTGTATCTAAATTCTAAATCCGTATAATCCTATTTATTGGTCCACTAAAATATGTATAAAGTATAAACATGTGTATCTGATTGGGCTTTTTGTATCTTATTTGAGTGGAATATATCGTACTTTCATTAAAAAAATCCACCTAGCGAAAACAAAATCAGTGAATGGTCCATCAAAACTCATAACCTAAATAAATTACTACAACCCTAAATGAATAACTAAATGTTTCGTCTAAATAGAACCATTAAATGGTTCATTCGAATCCAAATGGGCATGTAAAATGATTGCCTCAAATTCAAAAAAAAAAAAAATATGGTAAGTGTTTTCTTTGCACCATCTAAGCAGTCCAAATACGCCAACAAATATTCCATCAAGACCTAAATCATATATTATTAAAAATTGATGTAAAAGAAAATGTGATTTTTATGTTTTTTATCATATTTTTTTTACAAAAAATGAATGAAATGGTGTTTCATCAAGTAAATAAAATCTCTCTTTTTACTTTTATTAGATATTTCCTTTTTTTTTTTTTTATAGAAAACAGATCTATTGGAAGAAGGAAATGTCTCATGTCCACATGCTTTTCTCCACTCCATGGTAAAAAAGAAGAAAACTTCACATTTTCATTCACTTCTCCACATCTATCCTTGCTCCTCCAAGTAATATTAAATTACTGATACTGACCTTACCAACTTACTCTAGAAGCACCAGATGTTGCCATGTTACAGATATTGAGATAGATGGTTGGAAAAATCTTTTTTGGATAAAATTAAAACTTACCTCAGATAGAAAAATCTTTTTTTTTTTTTAAATATAAGGTAACATGACATATAACAATTTTATGAGAATTAATATTTTTTATTAAATCTATATAATATAAAAAATAAAATTTATTAAACATAATTATTAAATAATATTCATCAATTAAAAAATATTTCAAAATATTTTTGCTCATAGGAATAGAGAGGAGTAAATAGGGGTAAAATATTAACAATTTTATGAGAATTAATATAATTATAATTTTTTTATGAAGAGATATATTGATATTTTTTATTCATTCATTGGAATTTAAAATAATAATATCAAAAAAAATCTTTATTTATTTTTTTAATGTTTGAATGCAAGTGCTCATTTTAAATTATAATTATGAAAAATAATTTATAAAGAATAAATAATATTATTATAAGTTAAATTATTAGAGTTTACTTCCACTCAACCTCGTCTCTACTGGAATCTGACTTCCACTCTATTGGAATATATTTAGAGTTCTAATATTATTAGAAGTTATGTGTAATTAGAACTCTATGTTTGAGTTTATCTCTACTTTAGAGATATATTGATTTAAGATAGAATAGAGTTACAGTTTGAATGTGATAGTCCTAAGTCGGTTAAAGGCTATAAATACATGTAATAGCAATATAATACACAGATTATCTTTTCTACACACTCCAATCTCTCCTTGTCTCCAACGACAATCCTGATTTTTTTCTGGCTTTTCTTCTCTCCTCACACCCTACTCTTCACCGGACCTCTGCAGTTGGTGTATCTGGTTGACGTTCCGCACCCCGTTTCGTCCAGAAGAAATAAGAGAGAGAAAAAGAGTTGTAAATTCGACAATGAAGAAGGGGTAAAATAGGAAAGATGGGGAGTGGGGGTGTATAGAAAAAGAGTTTGGGGGTGTGGATATCATTACCCAATGGCTAATCTTCTAATGTTTTATGAAGATTGGCTACATCACTGTAGTACTCTCAGTGCATCATGGCAGGTAGGAGAACCAGACAATCCAAAGGTGCCAATTTTCATCAAGTACTAGATTTAAATAAAAACAACCTTTTTAGTGCCTAATTTTAAAAAGCAGATTACAGAGAAAGATGTGATAATTGAGGACCTGAGTGAGCAATTGGCAACGACTCTGGCAAGACCAAGAACCCCTGAGTATAACAATGTGCCAGACCCCAAAAGAAACTAGAATGTTTCAATTAAATTAAAGGGGAGAGCATTAGAATGCTACAAAAGATCAAAATGGAAAGACAAACTTGTGGCAAAGAAAAATTGAAGAGAATGATGAAGAAGTATTCTTACCTTCATCGATTTCAAAAGTTGAAAATTGGGGAGAGATCTGAAGTCAACTATGTGAAAAAGTTATTCTTGCTATGGCCTAGAAACAACTTGAAGGAGATAGAAATCCAAAGCATCCCCCGATTCATAGATTGGTTAAAACCTTGTTTGGTGGATGCATTAACACCCTTCGACTTTTATCATGTTGGCGATGCATATAAGAAGGCAGTCCAATTCGCTAATAAGTCCTCTAAGAAGCCTCAAACGAAAGCATAAACATTAAAATTAGTATCGATCGATATTTTTCTTTTTCTTTTTTTTAATACGGTAGAGATATCAGCATATCGGCCGATATTTGTACCCCTTCTTTAAGTGCAATTGTTTAGGCCATGTGGCTTTAGAGAATCTTACTAGAAACTTAATTCTTTTGTAGAATGCAGAAAGTTTTGGAGGTGTCAGATGATCCAATCACAAAATCTAAATTCTTAATGGAGAGGATGTTACTTATGGTTAGTCAATAGGGGAGACCTTCCAGCCATGTGTTAGTAGATTGAGGTTCTTCTCTTGGCAGCTAATAAATAGAGGATTCAAGTAGTGAACAGGGTAGCTCATGAGAGTTTGGTACCTCTTGGGTTATTTATATTATCTTTTAATCATTTGAGTATCGTATTCACTTTTTTTTATAACCAAGGGGAATAACAAGGCAAGGGCTCCCATAAACCCCTCGGGTGAATGCCCCACACCCACACATGTCGCTCCCAGTTTACACCGCTAGGACCAGTGTTATCAGAACCGGACCGAACCGCGGTTGAATCGACAGTTCAGCCGCGACCGCGTGATCTGCAATTCGGTCCAGGTAAAAAACCAGCCTTGGGTCAAAACCTCATAAAACCGGTCAGAACTGCTGTTTTATGCGGTTTTGACACAAAAACCGTGAACCGTGAACCTCGGTTCATATATTTGAATTTTATTTTATTTTTTTAAATTTTCCCTTAAAAATGTGTATATTTGAAATATAAATGTTTATTATTGTTTCTATCCCATATATTTCACCGTTTTGGTATATTACTCAGAGTTTGAATGTTATTTTTAATACTTATATTAATATTATTGGTAAAATATGTCTTACTTAATATTATATATAATATTTATATTATTTTAATACTTGACCAACTTTGACCTGCTTTTACCTACTTTGATCGCGGTAAAACCTGGTTGAACCCTGACCTCCTCGAAGACGGTTCGTTACACGGTCCGGTTCTGATAACATTGGCTAGGACTCGAACTGACTACCTCTCGCTTCATAAGGGGGAAGTAACCAGTTGAGCTAGTTGGATTATTCTCTTTTTTTTATTCTCATTGTTTTCATTCCCTCTGCAATCTTTGATTAGTGAAAGAAATTCGATTTCTCCTTGGTCACCCATATCTATTATTCCTCTTATTTTTTTGCACGCCATAGCCCATACAATTGATAGAATTCTCATTCATGTATCATATTTTGTTCATGCATCTAAGGAGAACCACTAAGGTGTACAAAAGAACCTAGATATTTTGTAATCAAGTGCATCTATCTTTCTTATTTCCCACATTAAATTTTGTTAGCAAACTCTTTTGGAGGCATTTTCGCTTTATTTCATTTTCTTCCTTCCTCCACGCCTCAGTTAAATTACAAAAATTGCTAACCCACAAACAATGGATGCCCCTATGTGGGGCCCAATTTGGCTCAAGTAATAGGTATATCAGGGGTCGAGATATCGGCCGATACGCCGATATGTAGCGGTTTTTTAGGACCACACTATATCGGCTGATATGCTATGTATCGGCCGTACATAAAGGTATCGGCTGATATGATCGATAAACGGTAAGAAATATCGGTTACCATATCGGCCGATATATATAAATATCGGTTTTTGAAATTTATTTTCTTTTTTTTTTAAAAAAAAAAAACCAATATCGGCTGATACGGACGCTATATCAGCCCGTATATTGGTTCACATATCGCCCGATCTTGGTTGTATCGGTCTAGAAAGAGTGGTAAAAAAAAAAAATTCTATATCGGTGGTGGCCCCACACGATATCGGCGATATTATGTCCTAATATCGGCCGATATATGTACCATTTATCGGTCTGAAATATGGGCCGATATTTCAGATTATCGGTTTGTATGAGTTTTTTTAAAAATTAAAAGTAATAATATCGGTCCCGGGGCCCACAACCCATTAAAATCCATTAAAATTTCTGCCTCTAAGATTAAGAATTTAAAAAATTAGATGAATTTAAAACCACATATCAATCACATACAAGACACAATGATTTTATGTGGTTCCCTCCAATAAAAAAGTTGCTCAGGGGCTCCCCCTTTGACCCCCCCCGCAGCTCAGAGGGGAGCTCGACCCCCAAACAAGGTCAGTGGGAATGGGATCACAAATAAATAGCTTTTAAATGAGATCTTAAATATTTATTATTAATTATTTTATCTTAAATTAGTATAAAAGTATGTAAAATGCTTAATGCCTTAATCACTAAATTTATCAAAAATTTCTTACATATTTTTTCATAATTTTAATTTTTTTTATCATTCTCTTCATTTTATTGTTAATTTTAATATTAATCGTATTCGAGACTTAAATAAATAATTTGAAAATGTATATAACCGATATTTAATGAAAAAATTACATTTTCAAGAAGCCCCAAATTTTCTGAAATTGCCATAAAATTTTCGAACCAAAATGCAAATAAATGGAAATATCGGAGGAGAAGAAAACTTATCAGCCCATATTTGTATATCGGCAGCAATATCGGCCAAGCTGATATTTGGACCCCTGAGGTATATTGTAAAGTTATATATGTCCCCCAAAAAAAGGTTTGATTAACCTATTCAAATTAAAATATTAAAATTTGGAGAGCTAAAAAAGTGACCTAGTCAATCTAATAATAGTATCTTTTCTTTTTGGTAGAACCATGACCAAGCATAAAACTTTCTAACAAAGTGATCATCATGGGCCAAAATGGGCCCCATGAAGGGGTCCACCATAAGAGGATAGATAGATAATCATTTTATTTCCTTTTCCAAACTAAACATTTCTAGATTTGTCATTGTCTAACTCAAATGGTGAGCCCACACATGTACATCATTTTATCTCATAGTAAATACTCCCTCTGTCCCATTTTAGTTGTCTCATTTGAAATATTTGTATTTTTTAAGGAACTCTTTATATAAGGCTAGCACTCTACGTAAACTCATCAATTTTCAACACACTTTATACTAATCCAATATAAATGAGACAACTATTTTGGAACAATTTTAAAATCTATATAGGACAACTAATTTGGGAAATAAGGAGTATATCTTTCTTTTTTAGTTTTCTTTTGCAAATATAGGTAAATTGTATTTGGATGGAAAATCAATCAATATCAAGCTAATAAATTAACAATAAATATAATCCTATGCTTGTGCTCATAAATGGAGTACACTAATAGTATTAGAAATGATCACTCCAAAGGTTTATATTTAAATATAAGATTCACAAAAGATTACTTTCAATCAACTCATATTTTTAAAAGTATAAAAAAAATCAATACATTAAAGAGTAATAGAAATTGATTTTATTTTTTGTGGTTATGAATATGGTCTTAGGGATCCAAACCATCTACTTTTATGAGCCACATATCAAGCTAGGTTGTTGTATAGACTCGTTGTCTTCACGTTTGGTGCCACTGAAATTGGTAATGGTAAGTAAATATTAAAAACATAATAAGTCTAATTAGACTTTTGAAGCAAGACTCTATTGAGACTACATTTTAATGTGTTGTACGCCTCATATAGTTCGGTGTAATGTAAAAAAAAATCATGTGTATAGCAAGTATGTGAAGTTTTTATCTGATCAAGCTATCTTTTGATTTTGAACTCTTAAAGATCAACGGCATACATTTATTGAAACTTAAATGATTAGAATGATAGATTAATTGTGAAACTTTACACAATTCATATCTTTGTTGACTACCATGCAACACTCTCACTATCTATAATGGAAGAGCCATTTAAGGAGCAACTTGCTATTGAATTTCTCTACATAGCTCTTAAAAGTCTGGTCATATAGACACCCGACTTTTCTTTCTCTACACATCGGATTTTCATTTTTGAATGGCAAATTACTATTTTGCCCTTACATCTTTTTTCGTCCAAACGAACAGATAGTCCATTTTGTGAATGGACTTGTGGAGAGGGATTTTTAAAAGAGTTCGTTTCTCGACCGATTTTTACAAATAAGGTATCAAAATTCATCTATTCTGAATTTTATGAATTCCGAAACTGATTTTAAGTGAAAAATGATATAGTTTTGGGCTTCAAAAATTGTACCCAAAGAATTAAAGAAAAATGGTTTTTCCTCTTAATTTTTTTGGTACGATTTTTTAAGCTCAAAACTATACCCTTTTTCACTAAAAATCAGTACCGGAGTTCATAAAATTCAAAGTAAATGAATTTTGATAAATTGTTTGTAGAAATAGGTTGAGAAACCCCTTCGTTTGAAAACCAAGTCAAACACGCAAATGTTATAGTTGAAAAAAGACAGAAGGGCAAAATGGTAATTTTACTCGAGCTTTTTAAATCGGGTGTGTAGATTTAGAGAAAGAATATGGCTGGCCCTCTTAAAATTTGAAGATGGTGATGTAAAGAATGGATGAAAAGAAAGAAAATGAAGAAGATTGCTTGGAAATTAAAAATAAGAGAAAAACGAAATGGAATAGACAACAAAATCATAATCAATGGTGTGATCAAAGTTTCAAAGTTAAAAAAAAAAAGATGGAAATAAAATATTAATTGAGAGAGAAAAGAAGTAGAAAAAGTCCATTTTTTTTTAAATAAGATGTTCACACGTGACGTGGCCATCTTAAGCCCAACTGCATTATTGAAGTTGGTGGGCTCTTTGGGTAAAAATGATGGTGAGAAGAGAGGCATTTTCTCATCAAGTTTGAAGCCGATTTGGACCAAGGCCTATTATATGTTTTGGGCTTTTGAAGCCCATTTATTGTATATAATTATAATACCCTTTTCCAAAAAGTCCCACATTGTTAGTGGCATTGGAAGTTCCCTGGTATATAAGTAGTAGCCTTCCTCCTTTTAGCACAAGGCATTTTGGGAGCAACAGTGGGTTGGCTCGCCAAAGTAAAGCCGTGCGGGTCCTTTTGTAGGCCCAAAGCGGATAATATTGTGCTAGCGGGACGGGTCGTTATAAATGGTATCAGAGCATGGTTTAACTCTCTGCCTGAGGGTGTGGGCTTGGTTGTTGTGTGTGCAGAGCTGGGGACAGCTCTGGCTTTAAGGGGGTAGATTGTAATACCCTGCCCCAAAAAGTCCCACATTGCTAGTGGCATTGGAAGTTCCCTGGTATATAAGTAGTGGCTTTTCTCCTTCTAGCACAAGGCCTTTTGGGAGCAACAGTGGGTTGGCTTGCCAAAACAAAGTCGTGCGGGTCATGTGTAAGCTCAAAGCGGACAATATTGTGCTAGAAGGACGGGTCCTTATAATAATTATAAGGAAGAGTTACAAAGTTCACATCATTATCTATGTCATTACCATGTTGGATGCCATGTGGTGGAAATCTCACCAACTTAGATACACTTGGGCATCCATAGCAGATTTCGGAATAAAATGTAATAATTTTTTTTTTTGTTTTTTAATTTTTTTATTTTAGAGAAAATATGTAACTTAGGGGTTCGACAGAATATTTGGTCTTAGTTTGTAAATATATTTGAGGTATCAAACGATATTGGATTTTCATATAGTAGAATTCATTGAAAAGCCTAGTTAATTACCTTTCTAACGAACCCAAATTTGGGTAATTCCCATAATGCATAGATGAAGTTATAATCAATTTTGTAACCAGGTGTCAGAGAGTAACTGTGATACACCCTATCCCTCCCTCTCTTGAAGTCCCACATCGGTGGGAGAGAAAGGAGGGAGTGGGTTTATTAGAAAGCCACCCATGTGTAACTTAGTGTGAGGCCTTTTGGGCCGGGTCACGTGGGCCCGAGCCCAAGAACAAAACCGTGCGGGTTCGAGCTTGTGTGTGAGGCCCAAAGTGGACAATATAACATTGAATCAAGCCCTAAGCCCTGTGTGTTCGGGTCGGGTCGTTACAAATGGTATCAGAGCAGAGTTCAACACTCGGACTGTGTGGACTTTCCTCTTTCCCTGCAGTTGTTGAGCTGGACCGGATCGAGTCGGGGACGGCTCGAGACTTTAGCGGGGGTGATTGTGATACCCTATCCCTCCCTCTCTTGAAGTCCCACATCGGTGGGAGAGAAAGGAGGGAGTGGGTTTATTAGAAAGCCACCCATGTGTAACTTAGTGTGAGGCCTTTTGGGCCAAGCCACGTGGGCCCGGGCCTAAGAACAAAACCGTGCGGGTTCAAGCTTGTGTGTAAGGCCCAAAACGGACAATATCACACTGAGTCAAGCCCTAAGCCCTGTGTGTTCGGGTTGGGTCGTTACAGTAACGATAAACTGTAATTTTTGAGAAAAAAATCTATTTTTTAAACCATGAACCTCTATAAATTGGACGTATGAAGGATCATGGCTGTACACATAAATTGATTAACGTCAAATTGAAAGCAAGAGTGTTTTTGGGTCTCTCTAGGTGTGATGAGTCTTATATATATATTCTTTGAATTCCACTTCATTTTTAAATTAAATTATATGAATTTTATAGATCTTGGTTATTTGAAATTGATATCAGCCATTTAAATTTCGGCAAAAAATGCATTAAAATTTGTTGAAATTTACCTATGCAATTTTCGTTTCGATTCAGACAATTTCGGGTAAAAACAATTCCTAACTTGCTGAGATTTTTTAAAATCGAAGTCATGTAAAACAGGTACTGAATTGAGTCAACTATTATATCAGATTAAAGGTTTTGAAATACAGAATTTAATTTATCCAATTTCAGCAGTTACAAATTACCCGATTAGTCGATTCAATCTCGATTGACCACAAACGCGTAGAAATTGTTAAAATTGTTTCTCTTTTACTATTGTGGCTGAAACTTGTTGATTCCAGTAAGATTCTAACATAAATTATTTCAGTTTGCAAAACAAAATTAAATCAGCAAAACCAAACATGCTTTCTTTTATCAAATTCACCGCTTCAAAGAATTTCACAGAGTGTCAATTTCTCCTTTTAAGTGTTTGACCTTATTCCTTTCTCAATGAGAAATTGGAGTTTTAGTTCATCCAATTGAAGCTATATTTGTTCGTAGAACTAGGGTGAGTGATCAATTGACGAAGATCTGAGAATCCTCTTAAAACTTTTCTAATTTTTGAATTCAAATTTTCTCGAGTTTCACAGCCCACTTAAACGGATCTTGCAGAATTCTACTATCTTGGCATAAGTAGGTGTTAAAACCAATCCGACTCTTTATCAACGTGTACCTTGGGTCGCAGCACGTGAGTGTAGAGCTCATTAAATGGACTGTGAATGGTGATAGTCTCTCAAAATGGTTTTCGCTTCAATATGATAAGCGGATATTAGTGGACAATATATTGAAGGAAAACCCATTCTAAGAGCTCATTACTATTTCATTTGATGGATCCACCACTTAAAGTCAGAGAGAGAAATGGGTTTACTTTGGCAACCATTTTAGAAGAATAAGACAAAGAAGAAAATGAAGATTTTGATGAGAAATAAGAAAAAACAAAGGCAAAAAATTAGAAATATCATAATTTTTTTATGTAAATCTCCAATGGTTTAATCAATACTCCGAGAAGATCTAAAACAAGCCCATTCTTTTGATTCTGCCATAGAATCTCTAGATAGATTTAAAAATAAAAATAAATCTTTTTTTTTTTTTTGAAAAGATGAGAACTCATAAACATAATTAGAGAAGCTAATTAAGAAAATGAAAGAGAGGAAGATGATTGTAAGGCCACGTTGTTCATGGTTCAGATGCCCACACGAGTGAAAAATCTATGCACGTGTCTCTCAATCTCCCGCCAACTGCATTTTCTCCTTCCTCTATATATTCCAACGTCCATGCCTGCAACTGTTAATCAGCTTCAATTCTTTCCTTCTCAATTCTCTCTTCCTCTCGAGAGACTCAACCAAAACCATTTTCAACAAACCATCAAACCAAGCATCACTTCTTCCCAAAGATGCTCAGATCCTTCTTTCATTTCTTCCTCTTCTTCTTCTTCTCCATCATTCCTTTCTCTTTGTCAGGTTCTCTCTCTCTCTCTCTCTCTCTCTCTCTCTCTATCTATTGTTTCTTGGTTTTCTTGAATTCCTTTCTCATCTTCTGTTCTTGCAGAGCCAGTGTATCTGAATTCTACATTCAACGCCACAGACTTACCCGAGAGGTCGGAATATGATTTCATCATCGTCGGTGGTGGGACTGCCGGGTGCCCACTCGCTGCAACCCTTTCCCAGCTCTTCAGGGTTTTGGTCTTGGAGAGAGGGGGTAGGATCGAGGAGTATGGGAGTGCCTCCACCCAGGATGGTTTCCTCCAAACTCTCTCTCATTTCGATTATTCCAGTTCTCCGGCAGAGGCCTTCATGTCCCTGGATGGTGTGCCTAATGTCAGAGGACGGGTCCTCGGCGGAAGCAGTGCCATAAATGCAGGCTTCTACAGCAGGGCCGGCCATGATTTCTTCAGTTCGGGAGGACCTTGGAATATGAAATTGGTTAACCGTTCTTACGAATGGATTGAGAAAGCTCTGGTCTTCCAACCCCAGCCGAACGGGTGGCAGATGGCTGTGAGAGACGGCCTCTTGGATGCTGGTATTACACCATTCAACGGCTTCACCGTGAAACATGTCGCGGGAACCAAGATAGGCGGCTCAACTTTTAGCCCTGACGGCCGCCGTCACAGTGCTGAATATCTGCTCAACAATGCAAAAATCACAAACTTATGGATCGGTCTCTATGCAAGCGTCGAACGCATCCTGCTTAGTTCACCAAAGACACACGGTATGTATGGTTTCCTTCCCCTGTTTTGATGGCTCTGCATTTTCTATTTGCACACATCGGTTGCAATTTCTTGGTTTCTTGTTTGGCTTCAATTGAATCTGTTCAATCTCTGTAATAAACTATACAGAGAGGGACATCCTGGCTCTGCACCCGGATCTGCTCTTTAACATCTTTCACCCAAATTGAATGAATCTCAAAGATCGCGGCTGAGTGACTGATTGTTGTGCATAACATTTGATTGTTAGTCATTTCATTTACATGGGCACTGATCAAACAACCCTTGCTTAATTTCTTTCACCCAATTCAAATGAGTTAAATTGATTGTTGGCATCGTAAATGATTGGTGGTCTTTTTCTGTCCTGTGAATTACTGCATCGTGCTCGGTTACAATGTTCCATCCATGGTTTCTATTACAAACACTGTTGAAATGCATGTTTACCGTCATCTGTTGATGATGATATATTTCTGTTGTTGAGATGATGATGATGCAGGAGGCCATGGGAGGCCATCTGCGAGGGGGGTGGTGTACAGGGACGCAAGTGGGCGGCACCACTACGCGATGACCAGTACTAGGGGCGAGGTGATCCTGTGTGCAGGAGCACTGGGCAGCCCTCAGCTACTCTTACTCAGCGGAATTGGGCCACGCAATTACCTTTCTTCATGGGGAATTGATGTAGTAAATGATCTCCCCTATGTAGGACAGTTCCTTAACGACAACCCAAGAAATGGTATAACCTTCATCTCGCCAATTCCTGCGGAGAATTCCCTCATACAGGTGGTAGGCATTACCAATTCAGGCTTCTTCATTGAGGCTGCTCTGAATGTCCTCCCTTTCTACACCCCACCACTCCCTGTATTTGTCCACTGGCCCGCCTCTTCTCCTCCTGTAAACCTCACCATTGCCACCCTGATGGAGAAGATAGTAGGCCCAATCTCAGCTGGGGGGCTTTGGCTGGCATCAACCAATGTGAGGGACAGCCCGGTGGTCCGGTTCAACTACTTTACGAGCCCGGCGGACCTGGACCGGTGTGTGCAGGGGATGCGTAGAATTGGGGAGGTGCTTCACTCACCCGCACTGAATGAGTTCAAATTCCAGGAAATATCGGGCAGGAGGGCCTTCAGATACATGGGGCATGCAATGCCAAGGAATGAGAGCAATGATGCGCAGATGCAGGAATTCTGCCGGAGGACTGTCTCCACCATCTGGCACTACCACGGCGGTTGTGTGGTGGGGAAGGTGGTGGATTCACAGTACAGGGTGATCGGGGTGGACTCGCTCCGGGTGGTCGACGGCTCTACGTTCGCCATTTCTCCGGGGACTAACCCACAAGCCACTGTTATGATGCTAGGAAGGTAAATTCTGTTCTTCTTCCATACAAATAATGATCAATGCACCATGAATTGAAAGGTTACTGACTGGATTTTGATTGAATTTTTTTTCCTAAGGTATGTAGGACGTGAACTGATAATGTGGAGAAGGAGAGAGGATGAAAGTGGAAAGCTACAAAGGCACCAAGCAAGTAATATGAATGAGAGACTGGTTTAGTTGTCTGTATTTGTTGTTTCTTTGATTCATTCGTTTCTCAACTTTGTATCAGTTGGTCTCACTGCTCTGATTCTACTGATGAACATAGAGCCATGACTGTGTTCTTCTTTTCTTTTCATCAAACTTTGTATATTTTTTTTTCTTGCATTGTTTGCCAAATTGAAAGAATCCATGTTACACAAACAATTGTTCCTGTGTATATCTGCATGCCTTTTTTATGAATGGTTTGCTTACATGACATGTTGAATCAAAGAGATGCTTGTCGAGTTAACTGGTATACTAATTTTTAATTTTCTTTTCTCAAATTTTTAAAGAAATTTGTATTTTAAAGAAAAACTCATACGTTATATTACATCCTTAAAAGTTGAAATTTTGATATAAATAAAACATTTTCTAAAAATTTGAAAAATGTTATAAAAAAATTAGAAATAGGAAACCGACATGAAGTAACACCTCATGAGAAATTCATATTCTCAAGCATCTCCTAGTGACGTATATATTTTAATACAATTTATAAATTTTTTATTATAAAATTTTTTAAATTTCATAAAAATATTGAAATATTAGAAAAATCACACAAATATCCTAAAAACTATATCAATCACATTAATGACTCTTTATTTAATTTATAAAACATTTAGATATCACTCCATTTATTTTTATAAATAAAAAATAAAATAAAAAACGAAAAGTATATTGACTTATTAATTCCCACACAAAGCATTTCTATATTTTCTTGCTACCCAAGCATACAATTAGAATCATACAATTTTCTTATAGGAAATGGAGGACAATGTACAGGATAACATAAAATATAATGGCCAAGTTATTTAATTATCAGTCATAGAACAATGTAAATTTTAACTCTCTTGAACAAACTAATCCTAGCATCCCCCTTTCATAGAAATTGTTTATTGTTTTCAATTTAATTAACTCATTTTTTTTTTAATTTACGTGTGGAAAACTGCATGATACCCAATGTAAAACCTCCACACGTGATCCACTACCTCTAGGGCACACCAAGGTTAAGGCATGAGAGTTTGAACTCGCAACCTCCCGCTTCTTGAGGCGGGAGGCAACTAGTTGAACTACACCCATATTTGTTTGTTTTTTTACACAATTTTGTTTGTATTAATACTTCTATATCAGTAAGAGAAGGATTATGATAACTTTAAAGTGATGAATGGTGGTATCACTAGGATTAAATGTTGCTTCAGTGTTTCAGCTGTGTTGTGAATTTTTTATCCATCAACATATGGCGCTCATATTCTTCAACCCCAAATTTTAATAATATTTGATCAATTTTGAGGTTAAAACTTTAAGTTTGCTTAAATATGTAAGCAAATGTTGATTATTAGAAATGTTGCCCGGAATGCAACGATGTACTTGTGTTAGAAATATGTAATGAAAGCACAATTATATAAATCAAAACACCATAATTAACATGAGAGGAGGACTCTTAATGCAATTAGGATTGTAGCGACGTTTTGCATAACATTAGACTAGTCAAATTTAAAGAGAAAGCTTCTAACTTATAACCAAAAAGGGCCCCAACCTACCTAGGATCCGTAAAGAAGGTTTCAAATTACACTCATGTGCTTATTGTATATTCATGAATTGAAGTTGTTGATAATCACTTTAGTTCGTATAATGTTTAATTTGGATTTTTTTATCAAAGAAATTTTTTTAAAGGTGAGTTAGATTTTATAATTTTTTAGTTGAATGATGTAAAATTTATATATCTTTTCCTACAATTTTTTTTCTTTTTCTTTTATTGTTTGGATTGGGCCTGCAACAATAAGACTCATGACTCAATTATGTCGCCTGATTATCGTTCTTTTGTAAAGAAAAACTATGTTGAATAGGCAAAAATGTATTTTAAAGGAGCAATGACAAAATATGTTGAATAGTTGATGTGGGCTAGGTAGAATTAAGAATACCCAACCTCGGATTATAGAGGAAGCTCGAATAATTAATCTGACCCGACGTAAACTCAAGAAATAAACAAGGCCCCCGCCCCAAAGATATGGGATCGATTCTGACTCAGGGATCTCGGGTCTGTCGCTGAGACCTGAAGACAATCACCCAAACTGGGCCTGAAACTGTTCACCCTCACGGGGTCTGACTGACAATTGAGTCAGACAGAAAAGGGAGGTTTCAGGTCCCTTCACTCTCCTCTGTATCGCTTGCAATCAGCAATACGCGCAGTTGCTTGGAGAAGATGCAGGCAGCCAACAAAACTAGGTGGTATAGGTGGAGTTCCTCAACACCTCCACACCTCAAAAAACCATGATAAACAGCAACACTCACTGATTGCTTGGGCAGGTTGCAACGTGATGTCTACACCTGGTTGCAAATAGAGACGATAAACACTCTGTTTAATGCTGGATCTGGGAACAATCCCAGAGGAAAACGCTGACTAACGCAGCAAGACTCCACAGCAATTTCAAATTGCAGAGAAATAAAACTCAATTTTATTCAATAGGAACCGACCCTCCTTTCCTGCTAATCGTCAAATTCTAACAACCTACTAACAATAAAAAAGAAGAAACTCATAATAAAAAAATACCTACTAAATAAGAGTCTTTTCTAATTAGAAACTCCTAATAATAAACACCTATTAAATAAGAATAATCCTAATCCATATAGTCCTAAATAACTATGCCAACTAATCACTACCGATCCCAGAAAGTCCAATCCTAACCTGATTACAACTTTATTATTTGTTGGAATTAATTGGATTCCCAATCATGGATCAGCCATTGGTTATTCTTGGTCTCACTAATATTGGGCTTGACTTTAGGGCCAGTGCTTTCAATTGGATTCAGCCCATATAAAGGCTCGATGCGTCGACTCGGAACCCACACTATTAAATTGCTCATGGACCCGCCGGGATCGAAAATAAATTTTTGATCTTTCGACTCGACACCCGAACTTGCTAATTTGATAATGTACCCACCCGGGTCAAAATTAAAATTTTGATTACGTCCACATATGTCCGCATCCATAGCATTATAAATTGAAGTAGAATTAGATTAAAAAAAAAAACAAGGTATAAGGTTTTATGATTAAGTTCCATAAAGTTGTTGAGTTTTCTTCTTAATATCATTGAAATAAGTTATTTAAAAGAGATTTTCATAAGAAGTTAAAGATTAGAAATTCTATTAATTTCTCTTATTTAAAAAAAAAAAAATCTTTTATTTAAAGCCTCAACGCACTCCCATCATCCATCTCTAAAGTGTTCTTTTCAACTCAATAACAAGTAGCTAATGATGTTAGAAAAGAAACTCGACAAGTAGCTAATTGTACGATAAATAAAATAAACTCTCTTGCAGGATAACTTTGAATCATTGACCACTACAATAATTAATGGTCTACTATTATTATCTTGCAAAGTGATTATTATTAGGAGAAAATCACCTTCACCACGTACAAATAACAACATCTGAATAAACAAACTACAATATAGAGATTTACGTAATTCTTTCTTGATACGAACACAAAATTCAAACGCAAAAAAAAAAAATCATTTCTCTGAATGATTTATCCTTTTTACTTCGACTTAAGTGGATAGGAATTATGAAGTGATATATAGGTTTTTTTATGTATTTTGATGGGACAAATGATCTTAGATGTCCATCTTATATTATGCAGCAATAGATATTTTTTTTTTGGCCATTCTAATATTAAATATTTGATCTTAGAGGTTTTGGCCCCTATATTTAGCAACGTTTTTTAAGAACTTTATATCCATTATTTATGGATATTTTTTTTGAAATTTAGGATAAAATTCTAAATTATTTAAATTAAAATTGTTGATGCAATTGTGTTATTATTATATGTATGTCAAGCATTCATATGTTTTGTCTAAAACTATTTGGTGAATTTACGAGTTCTCTTTAAATGAGTTGGTACTAAAATTAACCATAATCTGTCAAGATAAATATGAATCTAAAAAAGAAAGTAGAGTTTGTGATGTTTTGTATCATTTGCAATTGTTATAATCAAATGGAATTTATTATTTTTACATAGGTGCAAACTTTGTTAATTAAAATTTTAATTCAGATTATTTGTCTTTGATTTGAATTACTAAGCATGTATAACGAAGTATTCAAAGAGTACCTATAGAACTGATAAGGAAAGGTCTTTTAAATGATACAAAGATGATCTTAGTTGACGAGCAATTAGCTATTTTCTTGTTCATAATTGGTCGTAATATAAAAAATGAGGTTTTAAGTACTTCAATCATGTCTTCTCCAGACTTTAAGCAATCCAAATTTCCATCAATACTTTAAAGACAACGTTCCTCACACAGGCATTTTGTGTAACGAGACACAGAATTTAGAGTATTACACATTTTACCCTTCCACTGCCGTACGAAGGCATTTAAAAAAAAAAATCAGTGATCCGATCAGTGAGCCGGTCAGTGATCGATTTGATGTTCTGTATGAAAAACAGTTTCACTTAGATAAATTTCATTGAGCCGGTCAGTGATCCAACGAGCTGGTCTGTGAGCCGATTTATACCGCAGTGTAAAGGTTAGTGATCCGGCGAGCCGATTCAGAGGGTTTAAAGAACCAGTTCAAAGGGCAAAATGGCAATACAATAAAACCCGTATCGAGTTACACAAAATGCCATGGGAGTATCGCTACCCTACTTTAAATTGAAAATTGTTACATTAAAGTAGTAATAAAGACAATAAATACAACAAATAAATACAATGTAAAATTTTACGTTCGAGGTATTGAATGTTCAAAGAATCAAGTTCCTATTATAAAATTTTATGTTTGATTTTATCAAATTGATGGTCCACATTTTGAATGCTCAAGGTAGGCCACATTTTGGATATGTTTGCCCGTACCAAGTTGCATCAAAAAATAAAAATAAATTTCATTGAAGAATCATCTTAGAAATGGTTTATAACACCAAACAATAGAAATACTCCCTCCCTCCCATTTTAGTTGTCTCATTTGAAATATTTGTGTTTTTTAAAGAATTATTTATATAAGGCTAGCACTCCATGTGATTTCATCCATTTTCAACACACTTTATACTATTCTAATACAAATGAGACAATTATTTTGAGATAATTCTAAAATCATATAACAACTAATTTGGAACAAAGGAGTACTATTTTAGAAAAATGAAATCCTCAAACATACATAAATATATAGAAATTGAGTGCACACGAGACCGATTAGGCCTTCAAATTGTTGGTCTAGATGGATTAAAAAGGTTTTATATGCTGTGTGTCATGAGCGGCTGGGCACTTGAGAGCCTGAGCAGTTTCTCCATGCACAATTCTATGATTGCATTAAAATTACAAATCACATATAAAAATGCGTTTAACCCAAAGACGTTAGAGTGGTCAGGAATCCGCTTCAGGAAACAGGAGTTCTGAATTCTATTCTCAATCCCTATAAAATTACCTAGTGTATATAGGTATGCACATTCCCTGAGGATTAGTTGGATATTCTAAAAGACGTAAACACTTTGGTCATAAAAAATTAAAAAAGATAAAAACACATTTTGTATAAGAGGAACTTGTACATATATATCCTAGAATTAAACCACATACTAATCTCTTAAACTAAACCAACCTTGGTCAAGATTACAATGGGAATTGACCAAGAGGGAGAGGGTTCTTTCATGTAAACCTGAACCCAACCTGGCCCGAACCAACCATACAACTTGATCCCAAAGCTACCAGAGAAAAAAAAAATAGGGTTTAGATTGAATATCTCAATCCACTTAATGAATCAATTGGCCCAACTCAAACCCACTTAATAAATGGTTGGATTTTAAGTTAAGGGTTCAAATGAGACAGACACCTGACCTAGACTAGACCCCACCCAACTCATTGGATCACAGTACAGTGGCCCTACATGTAGATCTGCTGGCTTAGCATTGCCTGTATTCCAGTGAGAATTTTTCAGCTAATATCAAATTAGAATAATTGAACAAGAGGATATAAAATGTCTCTGTGAATAGTCATGACAGCTTTAACCCCAAGGGGTTGACCTAGTGGTTGAGACTTGAGACACAGAACTTCAGGATTGAGGTTTGGGTTCAATTCCTATTAACTCCAATGAAAGACCACTCTCCGTGGAATATGTAAAGAGTAAGGTCTCACTGCTTGAATTCGACATGTATGTGTAGGGAGGCGTGCACATGCCCCGAAGAACTAATCGGGCGAGACATGTGGACACCTTCCATCATAAAAAAAAATAGTCATGACAGATTTTGCCACATATGCCACTCATGTTCTTTTACCTTTAGCCCAAGGAGGAAACCCACTTAAAGAGGATCTTTTCCTAATGGGATCACCCCTAAATTTATTGCTTCTCTCAATCCAAGTACAGTCCACAGTGACTAAACTTTGTGAGGATGACAGACATTTCGTTTCTCCAACATCATAGTTGATGCAGAAAGCAGACATTCATGAAGGGAATATGTTACTTCATCATGCAATTGAATCTCCCACTGTTTTTTACAATTAAAAATTTATAACTCAATTCTGTCTCCACTAAATCAATATGGTCCAATCTAACCCACAACAGAGATGTTCTCAACATAATCAGCTGGAAGAAATTGTTCCATGAGTTCTTCCTAGTTCAATCGTATAGTTTCTTTCAGTACGACGGATACAATAGAACTCTGCCAAGTACTCCAAAGCTTCAAAATTATCATTGCAGATCTTCCACAATGATGCAACCTCTCCTCTGTACAGAGCACCATAATCCTCACAATAACTAAGGAAATCTAGTAAATTTGAATAGAAAGAGTCGTAATTCATTAATAGGAAAGGAACAGGAAGCTCTGATCCTATCCTTTGAAGCTGAATCAAGGCCAGTATCTCAAAAATCTCATCCAGAGTACCAATCCCTCCAGGTAATGCAACAATGGCGGTCCTGTCTGATTTACTGTTCCTTACTACAGCATCCACCAACCCATGTTTCCTTGCAGAGAAAAACCTGCATTTTTCTTAGTTTTAAGCAATTATAAATCTGACAAAACAAGGCATAGATCTAAAAGTCTAAAACCATTAAGGGGAAAAAATAGTAGTACCAAACCTTATCAAGTTGACTGAAAAGTCAATGTCAATAGATTTAGAATCACTCAGTATGCACTGAAATGAAACTGAACGCTTTTTATGAGCTCTAAAAGAATTTATAGATAGGCACTTTTCTAGTATTTAATTATTCACAACTTTATTTATCTCAATTTGCTATATTGATATACTAATTTGTTGTTTGTTTTTTGAATGATAAATACTAATTTCCACTAAAAAAAAGATATATAGTTATACTAATTTGTTATTATATGTTATTATGCAACCAATCAGATGGTTAACCTGAATTTGAAAAACTAAATCTGCACCCGAATTGTACTCGTAGGACTTGAGTCCAGTTTTAAAGGCCAAAAAGTAAATGCGGGCTTATCTAGGTTCAGGATTTTTTGGGCCTAAAATGGATTTTTTTTTTTTGTATTTTCTATAAAATAAATATTTATCTTACATAAATTTTATATTTATACACAATATCAATTAAAGAAAATTAATTTTATAACTTGTACTCAAGTTCGGCTTTTGGGCCAAACTTGGGTTTACATTTACTAGGCCAATCCCAACCCAAATTCTAACTTGGGCCTAATGTTTTGGCCCCAAAGCATGAGCCTTACTCAAGCAAAAATCAACCCGAACCCAAATACTTTCAAGTTTTTTCATGCGGGCTCGAGTTAGGCTTGGCAAAGTTGCACCCATACATGTCTTCATAACCGAAAGAGATGAGTTTTGAGGCAAGTCTAAGACATGCAGGATCCCATGAATGAAACGAGAGGAGAAAATTTCTTTGGTTCCCTCTCTATCACCCACACCTCTAAAGGAGACTTCTCACAGGGAGGAGTTGATTTTATCATTACTCACAAACACCCTTTTTTCTAGCACCAAATTTGATCCCCACTTAGTCCGCATTACACATGATATAGACATTGGGCCCACTTCTTGCTAACTGAGTGGTCTACCCACACTCCAAGGAAGCCATCCATACAAAAAAGGATACTAAGGATAGCACAACAATTGCCCCAGACAAATTTAGGCCGAAAGGTGGCAAGTTCCTCACCCACCAAGGCATGGAAGAAAGGCCAGAGTGAGAATGCACCTCTTGCCAAATGGATTCAAAAGCATCAAACCTCACTTGTTTGGAAGAATCCAAAAGCACCAAAATGGTACCAATCATAAAATAATGGAAGGATTTGGCAGAAATATGTAAAATTTTCCCTCCTAAAAAATGAATCCAAAATAAATCGGTGTGATCATAAGAATACCTAGGCATTTGTAATAAAGAACTAGCACCACTCCATTCATTTGAAACAAACAAAACATCTAAATTGTATCCCTACTCTTCTCTCAGTTTGCCAACAAGCTTAAGTAATAAGTTCTTTTTGAAGAGCAGTCAACAAGGGTGTCTTACACTTGGAGGAGTCACCCTTGCTCCCACAAAGAGGACCTACTAGAATCAGTCAGACCCATTCATATAAAGGTGGTGGTGCACAGAATCCTCAGATTGAAAATGTGTCCTAAGCCCAGACCAGTAAAAAAAAGAGGTGAATGAATGATACAAGATATCTAGTAGTAAAAGAAAACAAAAAACAAAAAGACTTGGCATTCATTATTTTTGCATGCTTAATTTTGTCACAAATTAGAAGCCTTGATAAGAAAGGATTCCATCTTCACTGTTTTCACACACACACACACACACAGAGAGACCCCATCAAACTGGTTATTCATCATGTTAAATGTAGCTAATCCAAAGTTGGTATAGATGACTTAATAGCCAAACTCGAGAACTCAACTACATGTTGAAATAATTTTTAAGAGTAACAATGGATGGCCATATGAAATGAGTCAACTGAGAATAAAAAAAGAAGACAATTTGAAATTCAACCAATTCAAGCTAACGCAGCTTGTATGTGCCAAATCCAGATTGATGAGATAAATGGCCCTGATTATGATGATGCAGTTGAGTCTTGAGTCAATGAGTTGTACAGCTATAGCATAAACTAAGACTATTGAAAAGTTTTAGCAGAGTGGAGCTCTTTACCTGCAAGTAAGATAAGTTTCAGGAGGGAGGTATGGATGGAACTTTGAGGTTGTCCATTCACCTGCTTCTTTGGCTATCTTGAATCCACCTACTGGTTTCTGCGCTTCAAGAGCACCCTTGATAGCAGCATCCATCAGACCTGGTCCCACACCTGTCCAAGAGGTGCAGTCCAGAAGCCTTGCAATCTGTGGAAAAATAGATACATATTCATCCGACACAGACTTGGCTTTCAAGCAGAAAGTCTGTTCAGATGCAAAGACTGACTGGACATCTATGAACAGTAACATTATGCATCTTGAGGGTCTCTAGTTTTACCAGTCTGACTGAGACTCAATTTAGTAGCCCCTTTGTTAACTGGTGCAACAAAGCTTGTCCATTAATTGGACCATATGTGTGGGCACAAATGGGTTAGATGAGGTAATAATTGAGGTTGGGTTGAAGCCATCTTGTCATGTGGTGATCTCACATTTAAATTTTGGGTTGAAAAGATCACTTTGGTCCAAGGTTTTTGCACCTTTAAATTGAAATGGATTTTCCAGGAAAGCTTTACGCATTGGGCAAGTATGGCCCTATTGTTTGCAATTTATAAATGTTCTTAATCAGCGTAATAAAGAGAATTTCACTTGCCTCCTTTCCCAACTCTAATGTTTGCAAGTAGTGAGAATGGTCAGTCTTTACTCTTGAAGAACCAAGATAAACAACTCCCCTACCAAGCTTGTGTATGAGTTCATAGCATTTCTTTATCTCTTTACTCACCTACAAGTACACGGCATTGGTTAAACAACTATCCACATCTTACATAAAGAGAAGAGAATGAAAAATCTGCATTAAGATTATTATGTTATGCAACCAGTAACATTTAAGATTTAAATTCCTCTAGAAGGAAATAAGAACACATGTACAAAAGCAGAAGCCCTAACTGAATAAATGAACAGTGCTTCTGACAGGGATCACCAATACAAACAAAAACTAGGACAGAACCAAAAAGTAATTGGATCTAAGCAATATGTTCTCCAATTGCTTAGAATATCAGCCACCAGCCTTTCTCCAGACAGGCTTCTTATTTTCACCTGGTGTACCATCACCAACATGTTGAATAAAAAAATGAGTGCTTACATTCCTCCAAATCATTAAAAACAAAAAGTAAAATATCTAAGTGCTGTATGTTTCCTTTTGTCCACGCAGATGTGATCTGCAAGTCACCAACCACAGTAGTGACTTGAAGAATACTGCTGATGTTATAGTGTGTCCCTAATAGTAGGCTCTCCCCTCAGTTACTGTTTTGAAAAGAAAAATATTAGGCTCTCCCCTGAGGTAAATGTTCATTCTTCCCTACCTGATTTTGGCTTAAACCATGGTTGTCTCTTTGGAGTTAATTGAACATACTGGGGAGGACATGCTTGTTTTGGATGATCTTGATTTTGATAGGATTCCAAGTGAGATGGTGAGGTGATGGAGACAGTTTGCAAAGTAGGAGATTAAGGAGGTTATGGAAGGGATTGAAGGGAATAAAGAACCAGAGGTGGATGGTTCCAACTTTAGATTTATTAAATCATGCTAGGGTGTGGTAGGTAAAGACCTCAAATTCTTTAATGAATTTCATCATAGGGGAATACTCAGTAGAGAAATGAAGATAACTTCGATTTCCTTTATCACCAAACGAGGACAGTCCAAGTTATCCCATTTCAAACCAATTAGCTTGGCAGGGGTGTCTATAAGTTGTTCACCAAAGTTTAATGAGGAAACTTAAAAGCCATCAAAACTTATGATTGGAGAGACCCGAGGAGCTTCTGTGGAGGAAAGATAGACATTGGATGGTAATGCTAATAGCAAATGAGGTAATCCATTTGAGGGAAGAAGGCAAAGAACAAAGCTTACCATTCAAAATCAGCACAGAAAAAGCCTATGCTCATGTGGAGTGGGATTTTATTGATTACTTATTTGGGAAATGGGTTTCAAGAATAGATGAAGGAAATGGATGCGAGAATGCAATATTGGGCGCTTGATATTTAGTTCCGGTTAATGGATGAACAACCTCACTTATTAATGGTACCAGAGGAATAAGAAAAGGGATCCGCTCTCTTCCTTCATTTTTACAATGGTGGCAGATGGATTGAGCAAGTTAATGTTAAAAGCTAGAGAGAAATAGGTGAAAACAGAGAATTTGAGTTAAAGGAGGGGGGTTTGACCATCTCTCACCTACAATTTGCAGATGATACTCTTTTGTTTTGTGAAGTAAGTCGCTGGGAATCAAAAGATATTCTTACATGTTTCAACTTTCAAGATGGTGCTGGAGTAAAGAGTTAATTTGGGCAAGTATTAGTAGGTTTGGGCGTTGATGAGGATGTGATGAGGATGCAGTTGAGTCTTGAGTCAATGAGTTAAGCTTCCCATGATTTATTTGGGGTTACTACTGGAAGCAAATCCCAGGTCAAAGAAAACTTAGGACCCTACAGTGGAGACTTCAAGAAAAGGATTTCCTTGCGAAAGAACTATTTATGCTTGGATGGGAGGCTTACGCTAATTAAAATTACCTTGTCAAACTTTTTTTCTTTTTTTTTTGAAAGGTTCACATTTGTATTCATTCGAAAGAACAAAACTTACAATATAAGATAACTATATGGATCCTCTACAAGAAGGTGTGAGAAAATTAATATCCAAAACAAACCCAAACACCCCCCCACCCCAAAAAAAAAAAAAAAAAAAAAAGAGGTATAGCACAAAATTACAAATGATCCACAAAACTTACCTATATGTTACATGTCCTAATTCAAGATGCCTATGGATGTGTAACCAAGAAGTACAAGAAAATTCAAAGAAATTCCTTATGAGAGGGAAGCAGCGATAGGAAAATCCATCTAGTTCAATGAGAAAGGTGATTAAATATAAAGAAGAAGGTCTAGGTTTGGTAAGGGTAACTGATCTAAACTAGGCATTGTTATGTAAGTGGTCGTGGGGGTACGGAAACGAGAAAGAGGCTTTATAGTGAGGGGTTTTAAAGGCAAGGGGAATTTAGAGTATGGTTGGAATCTGGGGTATAAAATATGAAAGGAGAGCTCAAGGTTGGTCAAGGCTATTATTAGATTGGAAGAAGGTGGACAAAAGATCATGGAGATTCTTATATAAGTCCTTATGTTTTTAGTGGGTAAGGGGGGGAAAGTTCTACTTTGGAAGGACTGATGTTTAAGGGATAGGATATTGAATGAGATGTTCCCCAGACTTTTTAGGATAGCAGTTGAGGGAGTAGTTGGTGGTGCATGAGAGTAATGGGGCTTTGTGGTTTGGTCAATGATGTTTAAGGCTTTGATAGAATTCAAAATCTTGGTCATGTGTGCCGTTTCAATCTTTTAAATCAGTCCTCAATCAATATGGAGGACCAAGATACAAGAGTCTGGGATGAGGATCCATCGAAGGATTTCACAATGAGAGCTTAGATTAAAGCCTTGAGTAAGGGATCTATCACTCCACTACAAATGGCTTCTTTTCTTAAGGACTTCCAACCGATCAGTTTACCAGGAAGCTCCTATAAGATTCTCTCCAAAGACCTTGCCAAAAGGTTGAAGGTGGTTCTCCCAAATCTCATTTCTCCTTTTCAGTCTACTAGTGTTGAAGGGGAGGCAGATTATGCAAGCGGTTATCACAGATCATGAGTGCATTGATTCTTAGTACAAGACTAGAAGGAAAGGTGTGATTTGTAAGATTGATCTTGAGAAAGCTTATGACATGGTTCATTGGAGCTTCCTCTAGTTTCTTCTTTCCAGTATGGGATTTGGTAAAAAGTGGTGCATTTGGGAAAGTGTGTTTCAACAGCTTACTTTTCAGTGCTTATCAAAGGGTGTCCCAAAAGTTTCTTCCCTAGCTCCCGTGGCCTTCGTCAAGGTGCCCCTCTTTTTTTCTTTTCTTTTTTGGAGGTCGAGAGGTGTCCAGGCATCGCACCCGACTAGTCCCCCGGGGTGTGTGAATCCCCCCTCCTCCGGCCCCGTATCCGCACACACCCGAGTAATTCGATGAGACCTTACTCTATACATATTCCCATGGGAAGTGGCCCTTCATTGGGGCTCCCATGGTTTGAACCCTCGACCTCCCTCTAGAGATCTTGCTCCCAAACCAACTAGGACGCACTGTTCATTCTGGTTGTAGAGGCCCTCAGTCTCCTTTTCTCCAAAGCAGTGAAGTCTTCTTCTATACGCAATTTCAATATTGATCATTCTCCCTTTGAGTTTTACCATCTTCACTTTGTAGATAACACCATCATTCTTTGTGAAGCAAATGAGGAGGCTGTTAGAAATCTCAAATCCTTGCTTAGATGATTCGAGCTATCTTCTTCCCCGCATATCATATTTCACAAGAATGAGATTTTTGGCATTAATCTTGATAGTGATGAGTTACCTGCTAGCAAAGTTTCTTGGCTTCCCATCAACTTCCCTTCCTTCTACTTATCTAGTTCTTCCACTTTCTATCGTTACTCCAAGTTACTCTCTCTAGGTGCCCATTATTGACAAATTCAGCAAAAGATTGGCTCTTGAAAGGAGAAATACCTCTCATTTGGAGGCAAGATCACTCTCCAAAAGTTTGTTCTCTCTACCTTGCTTGTCCACTTCCTGCCTGCTTTCAAGTGCCCCAAAAAGGCCATTGACTCCTTAGAGAGAATAAAGGGGGACTTTCTCTAGAGTGATCAGGTGGAGATGAGGAAAGAGCATCTTGTCAGTTGGCAGCAAGTTTGCCATTGAAGCTAGTGGTCTTGGTGTTAGGCCCATCAAGGATGTAAATGAGGTTCTTCTTGCTAAATGGTTATGGCGACTAAGTTCTAAAGAAAAATCTCCTTGGAAGTCTTACAAATTGCTAAGTATAATATTGGAAATAGTGAATGGGATATCAAGCCTACTTTGCATAAGGCTTCTAGAATGTGGAGGGCTATTTGTGCGTTGATAAATTCAAGCAAGCCAATCGGTTTAGCGTGGGTCGTGGATACAAGGTCAAGTTTTAGACTAATCTTTAGTGTGGCTCTCTCCCCTTTGCAACTCGCTTCCCTTTCCTTTTTCGTTTGTCCCCCTCTCCAGATGGTTTCATCAATGATTTTATTTGATGTCCAATGACCAAATTGTATGGTACATCTACTTTTGCCGAAATCTGCCTGATCAAGAAACGGATGATTAGTTGACATTGTTGCTCTTTCTTAGTAGTACTCAGATCCAATCGCAAGTGGATGACTCCCTCAGTTGGTGGCCTAATTCTTTTGGCATTTTATCGATGAATCCTTTCTTTGTTTGGAGCAATCATAGTGATCCTATCCCTTTGATTGATCCAACTGTCTAGGCTTCCACAGCCTCACCGCATGCCATCAGTTTCTCCTGGACTGCATGGCAAAGGAAAATCCTTACCCAAGATCACCTACACAAAAGGGGAAGAATACTGCTCAGTCTTTGTCCCTTCTACCTCTACGCTTTTGAAGATGTAGATCATCTCCTGATACATTGCCCCTTCTCTTCCACAATCTGGAGCTCCATCATGAACCTATTCAATATCCAGTGGTTTATTCCTTCCATTGTTGCTCAACCATGTTATGCTTGGATGATTGCTAAGGACGTCTCTAGATTCCTCAATGATGTGGCGCTTAGCTCTTTTTGCCACTATTTGGAGCCTTTGGTGGGATCGGAATAATAGGGTATACAAAAACTTTGTAGAAAACCCTCAAGAAGTCTATAGTAGGAAAAGGCTAAATGTGCTACTTGGTCCTCATCTCTTCTGGAATTCCCAGACTTTTCCATTTCTGACATTTCTAGAGCGTGGAAAGAGTGCATTGGCCTCTCTTAGCCCTCTGGTGTATGTTTTCGAGGGTTTTCTTGCCTGATGTGTGAAAGGAATGTTTGGGCTTTTCTGTTTTCCTTTTTCTTGCTCTTTTTGCTGGTGCACTTCTGGTTCCTATTTTATCATTAATACATTCACCATTTCATAGAAAAAAGGTGTCACTATTTCAAAAAAAAAAAAAAGGAGACCCAAGGTCCCTCTTTCTACTCACAAAACAAATCTCATGGATTCCATCATATTTATGCATAACGTTTAGAGGAGAAGAGAGAAAAATAAAGCCCAATTGCCCATAAGAAATAACAAATAAATTGAAAAATACGTCTATTTCAGCTACACTCGAAGTCCTCTACAATGTTAATGGTTACATTTTCATAAAAAAAAATATTGATTCCAAACAAATGGGTATTCCTCATAACTAAAAATTATTATTATTATTATTATTATTATTATTATTCAGAAAAAAAATGAAAATGAAAATGAAATGGGGTCTAGCTTAGTTACTCATACTCTCTCTAAACAGAAAACAAGTCTGTTTTCTAAATTAGCATGGACTGAGAGAACAACTCCGTTTTGAAAGAAAACATGAAGAATGAGGACAAGAGTAAGAAAAATGCAAGTGGCTTACCTCACTGGGGCTCGTTCTCTGTAAACTCATTTGATTCAATACCACAGACGACGAATCTTGTTGTGCGAGGCTTTAGCTTGAGTTGGAAATTTGAAGTGAGATTGATTCTTTCGTTGACGACATGGTCTTTTCTCATCTTCAGATGATTAGTGTTTTGAGAAAGAGCTGAGAATCCATATGGCACAACATGGAAAATCCCATTGCCAGATCTTTTTCAGATTTTAGAGTCAACAGAGATGGTTTTAGTTCTCTTCCAACAGTGAGCAGATTTTGAACCTGAATTATGGGATTTAGATAAGGGGAACATAGGAACATGGAATTCGATCCTCTTGAGAGTTTACCGACATATTACGAGAGAGATGATTCCGATGCCTTCAACAGGCTAGAACTTGAAGGAATGGGGGAGAAGCACAACGGGTATCATGCCCCTCTTATGGGTCCGGTCCCTCGAATAATCAGGTGGATGGGTATCCATTTTCGGAATAACATGGGCATCCCCCACCCCGTATGCCCATTGGAGGTGAGATTAAATGCACACACTTCTTGTATCGGATTACTTTGATAGGGGTGAGAAATTTTTTTTTTAAGGTCCGAGTTGTTTCCGGTGTTGCACCCGACTAGCTTAGAGGGTACGTGAAAATCTTCTAAATTCACATGAGTAAGTTTAGAGAGTGTCCATTCATTAGAATCATCGAAATTGGACGTATGACCTCAATCCTGAACACTTAAGTCTCAACCATTAGGCCAACCCCTTGATGTTACTAGAGGTGAGACTTCGCTAGGTTTTAATATGGCATGCAAGATCTCACTTGAAAAATTAGTGGTATCAGTCATGTATTTGTAAATTTATAGTCATGTTGGATTTTTTTTTAAAAAAAAAGTCTATATTAAATTTAATTGGATCGGGCTCAACTTTTTAAAATTAATCGATCTAGTCCAACTCGACCCAACCCATGTCAAAACCTTAATATATAAGAGGATGGTCAATGCCCTTGTGGCCAAATCCCTTTGACACGAGCGAGAGCAAGAGTGAGAGAGAACACTAATCCCTTCCATTCTCTGATCTTTGAGATTCCCTCCCTCGATAGCGACGACAATCTTAAACCTTCTTTCCTTCATTCTATACGACTGGCGATGGCAATCTCAATCCTCTTCAGTTCTCGATACTTTACAGTTCTCCTGTCATGTGACCAGTTGTCATTGGTTCCCTGCTTGTGTCTATGCTTCAATTCAGCGATCAAGACCAGAGAGGGGTCTCTGTCATCGACTGTCATTGGAGCCCGGCCATTCTCCTTTTCCAAAAGCTTCAGCAGTTTCAGGTATTTTTTTTCTTATTTTATTTTAAGTTGGTTTTTTTTTTTTTAATTCATGCTAAAATTGGTAGGGTTGGATTCTCGGGTTCTAGGTTGGATCAGGTCAAGTAGAGTTAGGCTCAATATTTTTTTATATGAGTTGGATTAAATTTCTTAAAATTCGGCCCAACCCACCAAAATCTAAGCCCTACTTCAAGAAAAAGTTGAACTCAATATGTTTAGTTTATTTCTAAAATTTTTAAAAATTGAGCTGCCAAACTTCAAATCCTAACCAAACAATTATTCATATGGATCAATTTATTGTGAACAGTATACTTATATCTGCACCATTTTTTTTCTTCCTCATATTAATGATCATTTTATAAATTGAATTGCAATCCAATTTGAACTTATTCCAAGCTAAACTTACCATTAGTTTAAGCTCAAAGCAGACTGCTAAAACTTTATCACCTATAAAATCATACTTAAAATATTTTACAGTTTGAAAGTCAATTCACAGCATAAGTTTTTGACTCTAGAATGCGAACAATGGTTCCAAAATGATAGAAACTATAAATCATTTTTTACAAACCTACTCAAAATTTGCTAAACAAGTACAAGATGATAGATGTACTAAATTTGGGCCTTTAGGGCATATAAGAGGAATTAGCAACGGCTATTTTCTGAATGTTGGATGGGTTGGGCTCCAAACTTCAAACGAATGGATTCTCACAGTTAACAGATCAATTGACTTCTAGCCCTATTTGTAGATCATCTGATCAGGGAAGCCAGCATTCAGCTATTGGGCTATGGGGTAACCAGTTTAGACAAGAGCCAGGCCCTGCCTATTGACCCATTTGTTAATTCAGATCCTGAATTTTGGGCCCTGTGACTAAATGGATAAAGGCCTATGTCATGTCAATATTGGCTGGGCCGACTGGTACATGTGTAGATTTAGTACATTATCAACCATTCAAGCCTGATACTTGGTTTGAAAACCATTCAGCAGCTCCACCTTCAGGCCCACTTGCCACTTCCAAGCCCAAAATTAAGTATGACAAATAAACGGGTGGCAATCAAACAAGAAAACCATTCAGCAGCTCCACCTTCAGGCCCACTTGCTACTTCCCAGCCCGAAATTAAGTATGACAAATAAACGGATGGCCATCAGACAAGCCCTGGCCCATTTGGTGGTCGGTTCTGGTCCAGCCCAACAGCTGAGTTGCCTTTTAGTTGATCCATACTGAAATATTTATTAACTTAGTTCTAAAAATACCAAATGTTCAAATCAATCCCAATTTGTGGTGAGCTTGCATCATGTCATCATGAACATTTAGTGAATGTATGTGTTGAGGACTCATATGAACACTCCAAAAAATAAAAATAGTTGGACACTATATATTGTTACAAATTACATGCCATAATCTAGAAAATGAAATAAAATAAACTTAGTCAAGTGGTACCAAGGTATAGGAATATCTATTGAGGGATTATGCTCGTCAATATACCAAAAAAAAAAGATCTTTCACCCACAAATAATTCAAAAATTGGTTAAAAATTATCTTCATCTGAAATATCTATAAATATAAAAGTGTGTTCTATGTGGTATATGTGTCTCATATTGAACCTTACTTTATCCCTCATCCGTTTTGTAATTTCTCAAATATTTTCTATAAGATTGATGTATGTAAATTCTCGACCAAAATGATTGACTTTTCTTTTATTGCCCACATCAGGGGTCGAGATATCGGCCGATATGTATCGTATCTGCCGATATTCGATATATATCGGCTATAGATATCGCCGACATCAGCCGATATTGATATTTAAAAAAAAAAAAATAAGAGAGAAAAATATCGGTCGATACCGAATTTTTTTCACCCCTAACCCACATATATAGGATGCACTCTTACAACATTTAAATGCCTGTTGAAGTGGCAAAATATCGAATTTTTATCATGTGACATTGTCTACAAAAAATACATTAATAATAGAATATTATCACGTTAAAATATATGAGATTATTAGAAAATGTATGAGAATAATTAAAAGAAAAAATAAAGAACTTAAATAATTAAATATTTTAATAACTGATGAGGCCATCGGTAGCTTACTCAAGCCCAATAAAATTCATGAAGATTCATTAGAGAATGGTGGGATCCATGTTGACATAATTGGTGAAATTCTACTTCAATTACATGCAAGAATCGATGGTGAAAAGAGAGGAGCCGGTAGGCTTTTTAATGGACCCACTTGCACCTATTTTGGAGTCCATGAGTGTGCCATAGGTCAAGGCATATTAGGACATGTTATGGACCTTAAAAGTTCATTTATCCATTTGGACGAAAATGACACGTCCTTGCGTGCATCGAAGCCACATCATCGCGATGTCAACACATGATCCCTAAAATTGTGGTGCAAGGAATCCTCTCAATTCTTGGAAGTAGTGGTGAAATTCGAATCGGGTCGGATTGCGGAATTTTTAAATTAACCCAGCTCTACCCGACCAAACCGACTCAACCTAGTTAAAATTAGACTAAAATGGGTTCAGAATGCAGGTCGAGTCAGAATTCGGATTGATTCAGATTAGAATTCGGATTGGGTCAGATTGAGAATTTCTTGTTTTTAGCAAACAATTTTAAATTTCTTGTTTAATTCAGTAATCAGATCTACTGAAATTTTATTCAGAATCCAGTCAAGAAATTTCAGGGAAAACAGTGTTTAAATCCATTAAAACTAGTCTACGTGATTCCGGTTTTGGCTTTAGATAATTTAATTTTCTGAAACTATTTATTGCTGAATTATTTTGGACCAAATTCTGGTCCTGAGCTGAATAATTTAGAACTCAGATAACTCAATCTGAAGTTCGGAAGTGATTTCATTTAAATCAGAAATTTTTCGGTAACCCAATTGAGTCAAAACGGGTTCGGTAAGCCAAAATGCGTAGAAATTTGAAAACTATTTTTGTACTGAAAATGATTTTCTTTTCAGATCTGAAATACTTATTTCATTTTGTTTAAACAAAATTTAATTCGGAAGAACCGAATTTAATTTTCATTAGAATTAATTTAATTAGTGATCAATTGCATTGTGACAATTTAACCCAGTGAGATTTGAGCTTTAACTATTTTTCGGTGGTATGAAACTTAATTTCGATTATCTAATCCATCTTCGAGTTTTTTCCTAACTCGAATCAAAGGAAAAATTGACCCGGGGATTCTAAGTTTTTAATTCCTTATTTCAAATTGTAGAATTCGGATCTAAAACAATCATTCAGTTAAAGATCTTTGGAAGTATCCAAAAACTTGAGAGTTACAACCTTAGTTCTTCATCAACAACGTAACAGACAAATTTACATATGAATGACATATGAAGAATGTATGCGAAAAATAAAATAACTTAAATATTATAAATGTAAGAAAAATATCTTAAATAACCCAATGTACATATTAAAAATGGATGCGATTAAATGTATGAGAAATATTTAAAGAAGAAAACAAAATAACCAATAAAGAACCTAAACAATTAAAAACCTGAAAATAACATGAACAATTGAATAAAATAAAAAAGATAATAACAAAGAAGAAAAAAACTACCAAATATTCAAATCTATTCTTTATGGGGCTTTTAATAGAGTTTTTGCACAATTTGGAGTGAAAAGGGTGTGAATGAGAAGAAGAAAGGTGGAGATGGTGATCAATTTCCACCGTTGTTTATGGGATGTATTGGAATTAAGTCTCCCTCAACACAAAAAGGGTCACTCTCTTTACTTTTGTATTCGGCGCATGTAAATTGAGAGATTTACACATGCTAACTTACACGGTCAGATTGCTGAGTTGTGGATATGCAACAAATGACATTTTCTTCCAAATCCCAGCTGGCATGGACTTACAAAGGACTTTGACCTAAAATTCTCTAATGTTAGGTATTTTTGCCTAATTTTGATATTTTTGTAGAATTTTAACCAAACAACCCCTAAAAAGTAAAAAGAATAGGGCAGAAAAGAGAGTAAAAGTGTTTTGAAATGGGGAGAGAAAACAGTGGAGGTGAGGGAGAGAGGGAGATAGAGAAGCTGCATCCTACTACTTTATGGTATTTTTTCCCTTATTTGTGATTTTTTCTCAACGGAAATGGATTGAAAAATTGTCGTTTTATCCAGATAATATATATTTAATCAAGCAATGAATATACGCTGGAAACCAAAAAGAAAAAAATAGTTTTTGCCCATCACTTAATTTGTCTTTCTTATTCTTCTCGACGATACCATAAATACTATCTCAAAATAATATCGGGTATTATTAATATCACCTAATCTACATTGGTGCAGTTTAACTGATTGCCTCCCATCTCAGAAAGTGGGAGGTTGTAGGTTCGAACTCCCATGGCCTAATCTTGGTATGCCATAGGTGAAGTGGGTTCACTTGTGAGGGTTTTCCACGTGGTATCCCACGGTTTTTCACAAATATTTTCAAATTGTTTTTACCAAAAAAATACTAGGAAAATCACACAAAAAATACATATTTATGAGATAAGAAAAATATAATAAAGAATATTTAAATAAAAATGAATTGAAATTTGAAATAACCATTAACAAATTTGTAATTAAAGAGCAAATTAGCTATAGAAAAAATATTTACCAATTATTTAAAACATAAATTATAATTTATCATCTGATATTTTTAACCATAAACTTTCATCTAATGTTACGTAAGTTCATTGTTAAATATCATTATAAAAAAAGTTACCAAATATCAAAATAAAGAAAGAGTCAAATTATGGAGAGAATAAAAGAAAGAAAAAATTAAGATTTAAAAGTTAAAAATTCCATCACAAGTTCCATAGAGCACTGTTAACATTATCTCATACAGCACTAGTAACATTTTTGCCAAAAAATTCAAAAAATATGTAAATAACGATAATATAATAAATACTACATTTTTACCTAATTTTTATAGATAAAAAACAAAAGTGTTGGTAAATTTTCAATAATATTACAGTAATAAATACTTTCAATAAAAAAAAAAAAAGTGTTGGCTTAAAAGTTAAATCTGTATTCCCTGAGTAAAATTCAGTTGTCAATTCCGTGATTGTGTCCGACTGAGTCATAAGTTGTCAGTTTATGTGACTTGTCGTGACCTTGTTCGGGTGTCAAGACTATGCCTCTGGAAGACCTATATAGTCAAATTAAGTTTGAATCTCCAGAAGACACGTCATTTGGAAGGTATTACATTGAAATCGGAAAAACTTCATAAATGTCAACCAACATAGGTATTTAGACCTTAGGAATGACTTAAAAGACCTAGAATTACCATTGGGACAAACCTTAGAATCCATAACTTAGAATTTGGTTGGACTAATTTGGATTTTTTAGGTTAGGTGAATTTTGCTATATTTTGGACAAGTTTTTTCTTCCATCAAATGTTCCCAAGTATTAGTAAAATTTTAATAATTTGATGGAGCACTAAAAGAGCTTTTCAAAAAGTCCAAGAACACTTAATTTGGAAATGTATAACTCAAGTTATGATCATTTTAATGAAAATGTGCAAAACAGATCGAAACAGTTTTGTCATATACTCTCACTTTGAGAGATTATTTGAGGTATCAAATGGACCTCAAATTGAACAAAATTTGGTGAGCAGATAGATCTCTCAGTGAGCTTTCCAACAAGCCCAAGAACTCCCAAAATTGAGTTCGAGAACCGAAGTTATGGTCGTTTTAGTAGAAATGTACAAAACTGTCGAGTTTCAGTCGACTGAATCTATGTTTCAGTCGACTTAAAATGTTTCAGTCGACTGAATATTTATTTCAGTCGGCTGAATTGTGCCCAGATGTTTCAACGGTCATTTCTGATCTTCAGTTCAGTAGACTGAAATTGCAACGGGAAGTTTTTAACGGCTCTATTATTGTGATTTCGATTTCCAACGGCCATATCTTCAAGAGGGCTTTAATTGTATCACCATAGGACATTCCAAATGTTGATTCTTGATGAGCAAAACCCTCTCTAACATTCTCCAAGACTTTCAATTATTTCAAGAGTACTAAAACTCCATAGTTAGATTACCAAAGTTCTTAAGCTCAATCTCACTCACACTCAAAGCTCTCATAGGCAAATCTTGAGCATCTTAGGCTCACTCTTGGGTGTGTATTTGAGAGAACCTTTAGGGATAGATTGTATTTATAGGTAAACCTTCTACCATCCCTAACTCTCTTCTCGTACATCTTAGTTGAGCATCATTGGAGCATCTACACTTCATCAAAGAAGCCAAGAAAATGGGAGGATCTTCAAGAACATGCCAAAGCCACTTAGAGCATCAAGAGGCAAGCGTTCTTGATATTTTTCTAAAAATCAAATTCTTTCTATCATTTTGTAATTTGTATACAGTTGGTGTAAGCCTTGTAAGGAGAGAAGGGTGTCTTCTCTCTTGAGCGTTATCGATCCGGTCTTCACCTGTGAAGAAGATCAAGCGTTGTATAGGTTTGATCTCTACCAATGAAAGAGATCAAGGTTGTAATAAGTTTCTTCTCCACCATCGAAGGAGAAGTTAGTAGAATCCTTAAGTGGTGTACTTGAGGCGTGGATGTAGGCAAGATTGCCGAACCACGTAAAAATCCTTCTGTCAAGATTTTCCATCTCTTCTCACCTCCTCACCTTACTTTATGCATTTGTATTTATTTCTTATATATCTAGTACACTTGTTTGGTGAAATTGTGTTTTGAAATTTAACTTCACATTCATTATTTATTGTAAATCTCAATATCTTGGAAGATCAATTTGATTAATTAGTAAAGACCCAATTTTAATTGACCAAAGTTCGAAAGAAATTTAAAATTCCGCAATTGTTCTATTCACCCCCCCCCCCCCCCCCCCCCCCCCTCTCTAGGACAATCTAGCTTAACCAACAATTAGTATCAGAGCGAGGTCTCTTGTACTCGACTTAACCGTCTAAGAGTCAATCCTTAAGCTAATAAAATGTCAATGGGAGATAGCTTGGCCGTGATGTGTCCTCCAATCTTTGATGGCTCCAACTATGCTCTTTGGCGAGCTAAAATGAAAGTATGTTTAATCAAAGTAGATGGAGATCGTTGGAAAATGATTAAATGTAGTTGGACTCAACCAATCAAAAGTTACTTTACTTGGAGTGATGTTGAAAAGAGTATGCACTCGGCCAATGCAAAAGCCCTTGATGCCATATTTTGTGTTGTTTCATCAAACATCTTGGAAAACATCATATCAGGAGAAACCACAAAAGAGGCATGGGACATTTTAGAGGAAACCCATGAAAAGTCTAAGAAGGAAGAAACCATGGAAGAAGTCTATTGTTTAGGACCCATCCAAGCTCTTGAATATAATAATGTCAATACTATAATTGAAGAACCTAAAGATGAAGACTTAGAAGAAGACCAAGAATATGATATTCTTCAAGAAGGCTATAAAGATTTATGTCTTGAATTTGAAAAGTTAATTAAAAGATTTACTAAGGCAATGAATGAAAACATAAAACTTTCAAATGAGCTAAGTTATGAAAAGTTAACAAATGTTAAAAGAATTAGAATTAGCTAAAGAAGAGGCATTAAAATTTAAAAGAGATAAAATTCAAGAAAATTCCAACTCCACACAAAAAGATTACCTAAAACTTGAAGAGTGCTTAAAAATGGAAATTGAAGAAAAAGCTAATCTTGAAAATGAAGCAAGAAAACTAAAGTATGAAATTCACTTATTAAAAGAAGACTATAAAGATTTGAAAATTATGCTAAGTGATGAAGAAGAAGAAAATGCCAAAATAAAAAATGAACTCAAAGAGCTAAAAAGCCATACTCCACAAGCTCAATCAATTCTAAGTGTTGAAAATCAAAAGCTCATAAAAGAAGTAAATGATTTAAAATGATATAAAGAAAAATTTGAATTGAAGTTTACTAAAGGAGAAGAGAAACTTGAAAAACTCTAAAATTGAATAAACCCTTTGCAGATAAGACGGGTCTTGGTTATGATAAGAAAAATGTTAAAGGACCCTTCACCCCAACTATTTTTGTTAAGGGTGAGCCTCCCTCAACTCCTAAAATTAAAATCATAAAGTGCTTCTATTGTGGAAAATCTGGACACCTAAAATTTGAATGCAACTTAAGAAGGGAACATCTTAAATATAAGAAAGTTGGGAATCAATATAAAAATATGAAACAACCAAGGTGCAAAATCAAAGGAAAAAGGTTCACAAAGAAAATAAAAGAAGGGAAAAGAGGAATGAAAATCATAAGAATTGTCCACCAAAAATTCATAAATCAAAATCAAAGGCTTAACAACTCAAAAAAGAAATCTAAATTATATCTTAACCCAAAAACTAATTGAAGCCTTAAATGATTTTACGAAGTTTTGTCAAACAAATAAAAACTTTAAAAAGAGAAAACTAGATGTTCATATGTTTGACACTGGTGGACCCCGTAGACCTTCCTCAACCACCCAATGGATACCCAAGGTTAGGGGAGTGGGTTAGATCTTGACATTTACATTAGAATTTGTCATGTTTAGAATTCTTCTTCCCATAATCATCCATTGCCGTATTACTCATATCTCATGAATTTGTATATACTCTGTTTTTATGAGCATTGCACTTGAGGAAAGAAGGTATATATAGCTTGATGAGTGAATTGCCCTGATGAATGATTTAATCTCTTTTAGCTTAATACATTATCATAAATTTCTATCACTAAATGAGATGATATGTGGATGATGTTCACTGTTACACTTAATATTTATATGCTATCAAAAATAAGTGTGCTTTTTGCTACTTAAAGACAAGAGCAAAGATGATGTTTAACATCTTATGAGTTGTTTAAATGATAACTTCATTATTTAACTCTTATGCAACTACTTGTATGTTCGTTCCACTGATAGATTGAAAAATCTTAATACTATTTGAAGGACAGTTGACAAAGAAATCTAAAAATCTTTCTTTAAGCCCTCCTCACATTTGATAATCTTCATGTGATGAATTAATATTGATTCAACTAAATGTATGGTTGTATCTCAAAGAAAATTATGGATTTGTTTCTCATTGAGTATATCCTTTGGGGTTTTACCTCTAAATGAATATTGATTCACTTCAGTTGAATCATTCGCTTTGAGTTTTACTCCATGTTCATGATTTCCTTCAAAAATAAGTTACTCTTCTTTTACATGAACAAAATACTTTATTAATTTTAGAACCAATGGATAAAAATATTTCATGATGTTTGTGACAACTGACCATCTTGACATCTTCATCATAGTTCTGTTTTGTGGGACATACAGTCGCATCGTATGTACATGGTCCTATCCCAATCAGATACTCCATATTTGTCATCCATAGTCCTAGTCCTTGTCCTTGTATATGAATACATGACTGTCTATTAAGGACAAATTTGGCTCTGCTTTGTCCTAAAACATGATAGGAATGATCTTTTGGACATTTCTCTTAATTTTTCACAACGCCTTCATATATGCTCCAACATCAACTGTGAATCTTTGAAAATGATCTCTTAAAACAGTTGATATTTTGGATATTAGTTAGGGACAAAATGGAATTGATACAACCTTGCCCTTAATATACTTGGGGAACTATGTGCAAATTTAACTTCTTGATCATGATCCTCTTCAAATTCTAACTCATGATTAAAAGCCAAATGGATATCTATTAAATTGGTTCCATGATGTTTTGCTATAACTATTCAATCATGTTATGATTCAATTCTTTTGTGACACATCCTCTGTGTGTATGCTGCGATATTTCACTTTGGTTGTCCCTAACGGCTGCCCTTGATCTTTGTCCTTAAAACTAAGCATGATTATTGTCTCTTTAGGACAATCTTAACTTTGCATTTATATTGAACCATGTGAAAATGACATTTTCAGCATTTCCATTCTAATCCTTTAGAGTGATGAAAACCTCACTGCATACGTTGGGAATAACCAAGGGAAATTATCCATGAACCATACATGATTCCTTAGTCATTCATTTCAAACTGATGAGGATGGATGCAACTCAAAATTGCTACGAAAGGAGATAAAATGGTTCATCCAAATGAAATCTGATCTAAATGGTTCATCAAAATTGTCATGTGACTCTCCTCATTGATGAAGACCCTTCACCATCACTGTTAAACAACCTAGCGCTGTTGTTTGCTCAAAATTTTCACTTGGATTCATGCTTATAATGCTTTAATGAGCAACACACTTGAATAGTTTGTTTAAGCACTACTTTGTAATCCCTAGTGTTGCTTCAATTTGTACCTCTATGCTCTTCATCTTGGTCATGAACTTCTCTAGATTGAGAACTTTCATTAAAAAAAAAAAAAAGGAGAAAATTGATAGCACATAACTTGATTGACTTAGGCTCAGGAATTCCTTTCATGCTTCACTATTCATCCTCTCTGTGTGTTGAATGATGCTCCTACACCATGAACAATTCAGTTCATTATCTTGGGAGATAAATGTAGAGTTGTGATTTATATGTTCATACTCTCATCCTTGCTCCAAGCCATCATGATGGCTTAAGATTCATCTCTACTAGAGCATATTGAAAAACAAAATGAAACCATAGATGTGCTCTGACCATTATCCATGTGATTCTTTGGTCATCACATCAAAACCATGAAAGAGTTAAGACAACTCTGATTATGACAAGCCTTAATGAAGCACACACTATGGGTCATGTGTCATGTCGACAAAATGGGAGGGAGTATATCCAATTGTGTAATTGAGCTTCTCTCCATGAATTTAATATGATTCTTATTCACTTGTATACATAAATGATTGAATGTTTGATGTCTATGTTCACTTGTGCTATGGGATTCGCTAATGTGCCTTATAATTATATTATTTTCATTTTGAAAATATGTATATATCATCATGTTTCAAATGGTATCCTCAAAATGAGCCTCAATAGTTAAATCAATATACCTCATGATATTATGTGAAATTGGCCTAAACTTACCTTTGCTTATCTCTCTCTCTTCCTCTCTCTCCTCCCCTTCCTCATGCTTGTAGTCATATCACATACCTTTTGGGGAATATGTCATTATCTTAGCATCACTCACTATATTTGACCTTATATAGTTGTATTTGTTAAGATGAATAATGAGATGTTATGTCATGCACCTCTAGACCTTTGTCACCCTCCAACATTAAGGGGGAGTAAATGTGAATACTTATTTGACAAGGTTTATGATAACTTGGGGAGGTTATACTTATTCAAATGACCATTTCCAACTGGTGCTCCATATAAAATACTTAACATTGCCCTTTGTCGATTTTTGACAAAAAGGGGGAGAAATATTGAAATATTGGAGACACAAATGTTTTCATGAGAGAAAACTTTTGAAGGGTCAATACATGAAGATTGGGGGAGAAACAAAAATTCAATATTGGTATCAAAGATGGGGGAGCAATTGTTATTTTAAGACATGTTCTAAAATTAAACACATATTATTTATTGTCACTAACCATTGGGGAGATTACTTTCCACCAGAATATGTCTTTATGTTGTACTTAAAGGAATATCACAAGTATATTCTAAGGGGGAGCCGTCATGAGCCTTCAGACTTCATGCAGTCATGTCCAAGTATATTGAAATTATTGTAATATTATATTTTTGTACTTAGCATGTATTTTAACTTGTTAAAGTCTGTAATTTGTATTTGGGACTGCATAGAGTATTCTATAGGTTTTGTCACGAAATTGACAAAGGGGGAGATTGTTGGCTTAAAAGTTAAATCTACCTCCTCTAAGTCAAACTGAGTTGTCAATTCCGTGACTGTGTCCGACCGAGTCATGAGTTGTCAATTTGTGTGACTTGTCATGACCTTGTTCAGGTGTCAAGGCCATGCCTCTGGAAGACCTATATAGTCAAATCAAGTTTGAAGCTCCAGAAGACACGTCATTTAGAAGGTATTGCACCGAAATCGAGAAAACTTCATCAATGTCAACCAACATAGGTATTTAGACCTTAGGAATGACTTAGAAGACCTAGAATTACCATTGGGACAAACCTTAGAATCCATAACTTAGAATTTGGTTGGACTAATTTGGATTTTTTAGGTTAAGTGAATTTTGCTCTATTTTGGACAATTTTTTCTTCCATCAAATGTTCTCAAGTATTAGTAAAATTTTAATGATTTGATGGAGCACTAAAAGAGCTTTTCAAAAAGTCCAAGAACACTCAATTTGGAAATGTACAGCTCAAGTTATGATCATTTTACTGAAATGGTGCAAAACAGATCGAAACAGTTTTGTCATATACTCTCACTTTGAGAGATTATTTGAGGTATCAAATAGATCTCAAATTGAACTAAATTTGGTGAGTAAATAGATCTCTCAGTGAGCTTTCCAATAAGCCCAAGAACTCCCAAAACCGAGTTCGAGAACCCAAATTATAGTCATTTTAGTAGAAATGTATAAAACTGTCGAGTTTCAGTCGGCTGAATCTATGTTTCAGTCGACGTAAAATGTTTCAGTCGACTAAATATTTATTTCAATCGGCTGAATTGTGCCCAGATGTTTCAACGGTCATTTCTGACATTTCAATCGACTGAATCTTCAATTCAGTAGACTGAAATCGCAACTGGAAGTTTTTAACGGCTCTATTATTGTGATTTCGATTTCCAACGGACATATCTTCAAGAGGGCTTTAAATGTATGACCTTAGGGCATTTTAAAGGTTGATTCTTGATTAGCAAAACCCTCTCTAACATTCTCCAAGACTTTCAATTATTTCAAGAGTATTAAAACTCCATAGTTAGATTACCAAAGTTCTTAAGCTCAATCTCACTCACACTCAAAGCTCTCATAGGCAAATCTTGAGCATCTTAGGCTCACTCTTGGGTGTGTATTTGAGAGAACCTTTAGGGATAGATTGTATTTATAGGTAAACCTTCTACCATCCCTAACTCTCTTCTCCTACATCTTAGTTGAGCATCATTGGAGCATCTACACTTCATCAAAGAAGCCAAGAAAAGGGGAAGATCTTCAAGAATGTGCCAAAGCCACTTAGAGCATCAAGAGGCAAGCGTTCTTGGTATTTTTCTAAAAATTAAATTCTTTCTATCATTTTGTAATTTGTATAGGGTTGGTGTAACCCTTGTAAGGAAAGAAGGGTATCTTCTCTCTTGAGCGTTATCGATCCGATCTTCACCTGTGATGAAGATCAAACGTTGTATAGGTTCGATCTCTACCCGTGAAAGAGATCAAGGTTGTAATAAGTTTCTTCTCCACCATAGAAAGAGAAGTTAGTGGAATCCTCAAGTGGTGTATTTGAAGTGTGGATATAGGCAAGATTGCCGAACTACGTAAAAATCCTTATGTCAAGATTTTCTATCTCTTCTCACCTCCTCACCTTACTTTGTATATTTGTGTTTATTTCTTATATATTTAGCATACTTATTTGATAAAATTGTGTTTTGAAATTTAACTTTATATTCATTATTTATTTTAAATCTCAATATCTTAAAAGATCAATTTGATTAATTAGTAAATATCAAATTTTAATTAATTAAAATTAAAAAAAAAATTAAAATTTCACAATTATCCTATTCACCCTGTAGGACAATCTACTTTCACCAACAAAAAAGTACTGTAAAATGGCACTGATATTTATTACACTGCTTTCGGAGGAGAAGACGTCAGAGATACGAAAGCACGGAGGAAATACATTTTGGCTTGCATTCAACTATAGTGACGTGGCTGGCCATGATTGGCCTGCACAAAAGAATCTGTGAGATACGAAAGCATAGGAGAAAATCCATTTTGGCTTGCATTCAACTGTAGTGACGTGGCTGGCCATGACTGGCCTGCACAAAAGAATCTGTGAGAAGCTCTTCATACTTGATTTTTAGGTAGCACCCCACTTTTCTGTTAGAATACATTCAATTTTAATTTTGGTGTAAAATTATTTCGCCTTTTAATTTTTTTTAGATAAATTATCATTTTTTAAAAATTGAGAGGTAAAATAATAATTTTATATGAAATTTTGAAATCGAATATACGTAAAAATCAAATGTCTAGATGGCTATTCAATTTTTATTATCTACACTCCTCCGTCCTGTATAATTTTGAGAAATATCTTAGAATCCATATTCAAAATTATTTTAATATTTCCTTTAAAATTGGGTAAGATTAGGTTAATCTCCAAATAATAATAAAAAATAGTAATAAGTTAATAGCCATTGACATGCTTAAGACTTAAGATGCTATGATACCTACCCCCAATTGAAATTAGGAACCTTAATGATGTTCCATTAACCACGAGTTTGCATACATCACACGGAGTCAGACAGAGATAGCAAGTCTCTCTCTCTCTCTCTTAGAAAATGACTCAACTCCCATGATTTCCTCTCAGAGAAAATTTTGAGCATAAGAGAGAAGAAGGAGAAGAATTCAACAAATTTTCTTGGGATGACGTACATCTTACATCACCCTTATGTAATTTTTTAGTTTAAATATTAGCTAATATATATAAAGTTTAAATTATTTAGTTGATATTTAAAAATTTAGTTACTATTTTAAATATGAAATAAAAAATTTCAATTCATTTTAGAAATAAAAATTTCCTTTTGGGCAAGATTTATAAATAAGCTTGTGCCATGTAATATGGTGTACCAACCATAGTTATCAGATTCATTTTGAAATTGTTTCAGTTTTTGTTTTTTTAATGGAACATTTCAGCGTTCCGATTGTTTTAGTTTTCTATTTTAGAAAAAACAACATAAAATATTTAAAAAATAAATGATATAATAAAATATACAGACAATATTATAAATTTGTAAATATATAAATAAATTATTTCAACAATTTACACTAATTTATATAAATTATTATAAATAACTACTTATATTTGCAATCTCTAGTGTAATTATTAAACACTAATTCAAGAACATTAGAATTTACTCAAATAAGAATCAAATTGAAATTGGGTTAGACAAAAAATACCTAAGAAATAAATTTGAATTCTCATTTTATTCAAAATTAAATTTCGAAACTTAAAATACATAGGCATACCAACTCCAATTTATTTTTTTCTCAAAATTTAATACTATAAATTAAAAAGAAACCATATGAACTGAAGTTATAATTTACGAGCTCTAATTGATCCAAATTTCATCCTAAAATTCAATGTCTAGCACTGGATTTTAATAGTCAAATTTAGTATAGTTAAATTAAGGCAAGTAAGGAATTTGGCTACTAAAATCAAGTGGCTTCAAATTAAATTTTAAACTTATTTTTCTAACTGTGTATCATGAAGTGTTTTCTTTTTTTATTTGTACCACTATATTTTATATGTCTATCTAAAAAAATTTAGAAAATTAAAATCTATAGAGCGAAATGAGTAGGGTCCAAATCAGGCCCATTCGGCCAAAGCATATCAGAACAGGCTAGAATCGAACCTGACACAAGCACTGAACCCATTTAATTCCATTTTTCAACTAGATTTGGAATGCTATAGCTTATGTGTGAAAAATTCGCCGAGGCCGAGATATGACTGATTAAAAAATTTCTCTTTTTTTTTTTTTAAAATATTGGTATTTTTTTATTTTTTTATTTTTTATTAAAAAATAAATAAATAACCCAAAAGGATATTGTTTTAAAAAAAATTGAAAACAAAAATATCGGCCGATATTGGTCGAGAAATCAACTCGGGCCCACCACCATTTTGATTTTTTTTTTTAAAAAAGGACCGATATTATAAATATCGGCCGATATCGGATCGATATATATCGCCGATATATCGGTCATATCAGCAAAGAACTATTGTGTACAGCTAATATAATACATATTAGCCGATATAATATGGCACTAAAAAATTATATTATATCGGCCGATATCTTATCCCTAGTTTAGCCATTGAGATGGGAACCTAGCGAATTGACAACTAAAGTCTCAACATTTGTACCAGGTGGATCCTTCAAATTTTGAAATAGAACTCTAGAGAGATTTCTTAAGTGGATCCTTCAAATTTTGAAATAGAACTCAAGAGAGATTTCTTAAGTCTTCCTATTTAGAATGGCTGCTTTTTTAAATATTAAGGGTGGCCAATATATTTTTTAATGAAATATGTAGAGAATAACACAGAATTAATTGTATAAAATTCCAGTCTTGTGATTTTAAATTCTAAAATTTGATTGCTATAGAATCATTTATTTTTCATAATCTATCTCACAAAAATATGAATATCATATTGGAGAATTTTCTTTCATTTATATTATCCATGAATATCCTAGTCTTGCTAGAGCTGCCCTTCATATTTTTCAAACTTTTATAATATTATATTAGTAATTGAACACGCTCTCACATCATCTGTTTACTTAAATTAATTGATATAAATCTATCAAACATCTTTAAATTAATCTCTATAAATCTGCACAAGAGATTCAATATATCATTAGAACTTGAAAAAAAAAAAAAAAAAACACCTCATTTACTGAAAAAGCAGAAATGAAAATTATTTTTAAAATCTTCCTTTTGTATTACTCGGAAATGTTCAAAACTCTCAATGGTCAATAGCAACACGTCTGTTAAACTTCCAAGTCGTTGCATCCAAAATTCCAAATGCTGACCGTTTCAAAATTCAAATTCGCGTTTGCAATTTCATGGCTTCAGAGAAAATTGCAAACCAAGTGGAGCCGCTGACTTGAATTCCATGGAAAGTGGAAAACGCGGAAAAGTAGAGGAAAACGTGGAAAAGTAGGTTTGGCGATAGAGCATTAAATTTTAATTTTAATTTAATTATGAATTAGTGTGGCCTCTCCACTGAAGTGAAGGGGCTTATAAATGGCTCATATAATAACTGAAGGCAAAAACTCAGAGAAATTAAGTGGAGTCAATCTTCTACTTCATATCATATAAAAAGAAAATATTTAAAAATTGTCTTTAAAAACGTGATATCAGAAATTTAAATATTGGACGATACGTATCATATTGGCCGATATATATCGATTTTTATACTTTTATATATCGGTTGATACAATATGTATTAACCAATATTTTAGATATCGGCCGATATTAATCATTTTAATTAAAAAAAATAAGATAGAGAAATTTCACGGCCGATATGACCGTTTTTAAACACTACGTGATGGCATTCACATGATGCACATGATGTAGATGACGTGGAGTTATGGACACTTTTTAATATTCAGGTTTACTGAGGTTGAAATCTCAGTATCGGCCGATACGAGATTTTGGCCAATATGATTTTTTTCTCTCTTATTTTTTTTTAAAAAAAACCCATGAATATCGACTTATATTGGATATCGGCCGATATATATCGGTTTTAACTCGATATATCAATCTGAATAGAAATTATTTAGATAAAAAAAACTATTTTATTATATTTTTATAGAAATGCTTTGGAAAAACACCTGCTCACACTTCTTGTAAGTTGTTTGAATAATAATCCTTTTTGCTCAAATTTATCATATGTTATATGGATTTAAATCAGTCTTTTCAAATTTGTTGTTGGCAATGGTTGAATGCCACATTCTACCATGCAAAATAAAATTAGGGTTCTAAATTTACCAAAGTAAAAAAATTTAAAGGCATTTCATATTTTTAGCTATTTGATTTTTCAACTTTGATTATTAATTTCATGGCTGTTGATTATATGATTAAAATGTTTATATGAGGTTGAATTTTAATATCTAGCCAATCTAGAGGTGTCATCTAATTTACTATATTCATATGGGGCTAAAAAATCTACGAAATTTCATTTTTCTTAAAAAAATCTTCTCCATCTCAATTAACATATGTTTTATGGATTTTGATCTATCATTTTTCAAAAATATAATAATCGGTTATGACTTCAACTTCATTGAACCACATAAGTTGCCAGTAGACCTCTCGATTTGCCAAAATACAAAAATTTAGAGGTATATACTATTTTTAGCCATTTTATTTTCCAATTACAACTATTTATTTCATATTCTTAAATTAGATAGGTACAATTGTATATGAAGTTGAATTTCCATATTTTAACTAATATATATGTATGTTTTAGTTTCATATGTTTGGATGAGGCTAAATACTATGTCTAACTTTAATTTTGGAAAATGATAGACGAAAATTGAATATTATATGTTGAATTTAGACAGATAGGCTTTTTTTTCAAATAACTTAGGAAAAATTTGTGGCTTTTTTTCAAAATATCTTCAAGGTCTTTTTTATAAATAAGAAAGATTGAGGCTTCTTTCAAATTACCCCTTTTAATAGGGTGCCCATCTTAACATGAGCATACTCTTTTAGTAGACACAGGTTTTTCGAATTTCCCTCTCTGTCCCCATCCGCAAAAATCGGTTCACTTTTTCAGTGAACCGATTCACTGAAAAAGTGAACCGATTTATTTGTAAAATGATCCGATCAGTGCACCGATTTGACTATCAAGAAATCGGTCTACCGAATTCCAAGTGATTCGATCTGTGCATATGTTCGGTACACCGATAAGTGAACCGATTTCTGTAGATGGATGAGGGGCAAAATGGAAAGTTCACTAAAACCTGTGCCTCCTAAAAGATAACGCCCGTTTTAGGATGGACACCCTTTTAATATTAGAATTTTTATACTTTATAGAGTGTTCATTTTTTTTTTTTTTTTTGAATTTACATGTGGGAAACAGCGGGATACCCAGCGCAAAACGCTCGCGAGTGAGCCCACTACCCTTAAGACACATCAAGATTAGGCCATGGGGGTTCAAACCCACAACTTCCAACTTCCTAAGACGGAAGGCAACCAGTTGAACTACACCCATCTCATGTGATAAGCCTCACAATCTATATATAAATCTGAGGCTCAAAATGAATATTCTTAATTACATTCACAAAGCCATTTTTAAATGAGTCAACTTTTTATTTTTAAATTATTTTTTTATCTCTAAATTTTAGTATCCTATATATTGGGCCCACTTTGGCCCCATCTAATAAGTCCTTTGTAAAGACACAGTCATAGATATAATGCCACCTTAGTTAAACTATTAAAGCCATATTTTTAATCAAATATCTAAATTTTTGCACGTTACGTGCAGCCCACTTAAACCGTGCCTGATGGGTTTGTTTCAATGGTCTATGAAATGAATATAATGATTACTATAAATTGTTTTTTATTGGATTGATAAAGGTATATTTATTTATTTTTGAATTTACAAGTGAAAAACTGTAGAAAATTTAGCGTAAAAAATACCTAATGTCCTTACGATACACCACTTGAAATTTTGATCACTTCAAAAAAAATTTAGTTGCACCAAATGAGTTCAATAGTCTAATCAAGATGGTATTTTATAGTTTACAAAAAAGCATTTCATTAATTCAACTAAAGTATCTTTTTAGTCTAATGTCCACACGTAGATATTTTCAATATACCCTACTTCAAATTTTCCCTAGTCTAAAAAATAAAAAATATGGCTTCATCTATTCATATTGATTGTCATATTTATTTTCAATAGACCCTACTTCAAATTTTTCGTAGTCTAAAAAATATGGCTTCATCTATTCATATTGATTGTCATTTTCATGCTTAAATCATTCAATGAACTTTTAAGTGGCGGAAATCTTGGGACGGTTGATTTCGGCTGTTATCTTTCTCTCTCTGTTTTTTTTTTTCTAATATTAATTGTTTTAATTTTTTGAATTAAAATTTAGAAAAATTAAAAAAGAGGATTCTTTAGAAGGAAAAAATTTCTTGACACGCAAATATCGGACGAAGTCTTGATCGATAAACACCGATATCGGACAATATTGATCGAGATATCGACTGGGACTCACAAACGATTCAATTTTTTTTAAAAAAAAAAAAAAAACCATTGATATTTAATGATATGGCCGATATCATGTATGTACGACCGATACGATACCCATGATTAAAGGGTTAAAATTTGAAAGCTTAAAAATATAACTTTACTAATTTAATCAATGTGGCATCATATCCATAAGTAGGCCTTTACGAAGGACTCATTAGATGAGGCCAACCAAAGCGAGTCTCGTATAGTGTCTTAATATTTGAAGATAAAAAATTAATTTAAAGTTTTCACAATTTTGAGCAATTTAAAAAATATGACTTGATTGATTTAAATAAGGAGTTATTTTGGATCTTATATTCATACATCGACCATCATTTGACTTGGTATATATGGTCAAAGTGGATCGAATTTAAGATATAAAAAATTAAAATTATCAATTTTTAAAAATTAAAATATAAGTCTTTTATGTAATGATTTTTTTTTTTCACTTTATATATGTGTATATGCCTCAGGGAATCTCACTTTAAAAAATATTATTGTATTATTCTGTGGTTTTAAACTTAGATCTCTTTGCCGTCTATGACTCTATTCAGTTGATATGTGAAAGTCTCAGCGTATCTGAGACTGGAAATAACAGAAAATAACAAATAGAGAAGAGTCAGCACTTTTGGAATTTGGATTATAGAGTATAGACCATATGATACGACATACACAAATCAAAGGCGTTGAAAAAGTCTAAGAGGTTTAATTTGGAAGACCAATTCTTTTTATATTAAAATGGATTCAATATATTTTTGATAAAAAAATATAAAAAATATTTGATATACATAAATTTGAACCTCATCTAATCATATTTGAAATTTTAATAAGCAGTAAACTATTGATTTTGCCATTTCACAAAATTATAATGATGAGATTGAAAAGTTTGTCTTCACTTATATTATTAATAAAAGATGTCAATATCCAACTCGACCTGACCTAATCCAATAAGATATTGTTCTTTTTGGGCTACACAAGACTTTCAAAGTTTTGCTTTGAGTTTGGTAAAGTCTCTTATGTAGGACTTTTTCCCTCACACCCGGTTGTTGCTGGATGGGTGTTACAATTTATCTTATGTAATTAATTATATGGATGTCAAAATATGCATTTCTTTTATCAAAAACAGGTGCTTACATCTATATTTTCATTGGAAATTAACTTCTGCACAAAAATTGAAATATTTTTTTTAAAGTAGAATTTTCAATGAATAGATATAGTCCTACATGTGAAAAAATGAAATTTTTTATTTAAAATTTATTTTAAAAAATTTGTTTATTATAAAAAATATCACACAAACACAAACAATTTCCAGTGTCCATTTTTCAATTTCAAAACTCTTTAACACAAAAAGTCCACTTTCCAGTTTGGCCATGTCTTAAAGATTAATCAATTATTTAATTTTTAAAAAAGATATTTTCAATTTTAAAGCGTGTTATTTACGCCACCCCATCAATTATTTGATTTTCAAAAAAGATATTTTCAATTTTAAAGCGCGTTATTTACGCCACCCCACTCCCCAACAAAATCACCACCGTGTCCAGTGTCTTTCATTTCAGAATTCAGACTTAGACTTGAAGGAGTCCGTTGTCCATTCAGACTTTTTTTTTTTTTAATTTCTCCCCTCTCCTCTGACTCTCCGGTCGCCACTTTTCAATGCTCAATTTCCATGCAAAATAAATGATAAATTTTGAAACAATTTTTTTTTATATTTCTCTTCTAATTTTGGTTAAGATGCTTTAATTCGTTTCCTATCTAATCTTTGTGGGTAAAATAGATTTTTAAGAGAATATCATTGTCATAAAAATTTCATCTATTGAAAGTTAATTTTTCAAATTCTATTTATCATTTGACTCTTTGTGTAAATGACTTCTTTCTGTAATTTTAGTAGAATATGAAAAAAATCATTTTAAAATAATAGAACATAAATGAGAGTTTTTTATTATTGAAAAGTGGTTTAAATGCAATAGTATTGTTTTAATTAGTGTAGTCTTAACTCATGAAGGTTGGTTTGGCGGTCAAGAACTCGCCTGAAATGCGGGATATCTTGGAGTTCAAATCACTCTCAACACAAAAACATCACTTCTCGTAACGTTATTTGGTGTGTATGAATAAAGAGGTTTGCAAATCTTCTAAAGATTAGGTAAGTACTCTAAGAAACCTCCACACCTTGATCATCGAAAACAAGCATGGCTATTCACCGTAGACTTAATTAGTGTGTGGATTCAGAGGTTTACACATGTCATGAGATGAGTCTCACCTCCAATAAAGAGTGGAGATATCTATGTTATCAAAAAAACATTTCTACAATGAAATTACACAAGAAAAAAAATATAAAAAAAGATTTTGCTTCTTTTTAAAGGCTAAGACATGCAGTAAAAGTTCAATACACAAAATAATAGTATTGAAAAACTTGTTTCCTATTGTTTGTGTTATTATTAAACCAAAAGCTATCATTCTCTTTGCATTTAAAATATAAATGAGTTCAATCTTTGTCAAGGTTGCTTTTTAGTGGTTCATCTTGAACTATTCCAGGGCTGAAACTCAGGTGGGTTGGACTTAAGGTTTTAAAAAAAATGTGGAATGATTTCATAGAAGGTGAATCGGCAATTCCAAAATACATTTTGACTCGGTAACCTTTGAATTTTTTTGAAATGGAATAAATTCAAACAAATTATTTTATTTTTTTTGGAAATTTGAGTTTAAAGTCTTCCGCACGGTGAGATTCTGATGCAAAATCGGCGACGAAACCGAGTTCTCTATTTTGAGTTTCACTGAGCCATAGGTGGAAAAACATCAAAAAAAAAAGGTCAAGAGAGGGAAGGAGAGGTAAGTCTACTCACCTGCAGGTTTTCATCCCTTGCACAAAATAGGAAAGGAGGGGTAAATAAGATGTATAGAGGATTGGATTGACTATATTATTACATATTATTTAGAAAATAAATTAAACATATATATTCATGGTAAATCTAAAACTCCCTTTGAAATTTAATTCACAAAATCTTGGGTGTACCTCAATTCCAAATTTCCAATTGCCATCAAAATGAGACAAAGGTCCACAAGTAACTGTCATGTGGGCCACATTTGGGCCACACATTTTCAAAACAGGTGGTGTGAAGAGATGGGCCGGCCGGATCAGTTATACAGTATTTGATTTGTAGTTTATTTTAAATAATAATTTAGAATAAAGATATGATCCTTGTTTATCATTTTAAGTGAAAGAACTTTTGATATTTAAATACATGAAAGCAATCTGATTATTTAATCTAACTCAACTAATTTAATAATTAGATAGACTTAAATTGAATTTGCTTACAAATTATTAGACTCAATTGACTCAACTATTTTTATAGTTCTACCTAACACATTAAACCCCACAAAATCGACCACCATTTGAATAGTCTTAGTTGAACACTTGAATTCCTTCTGAGAATTTTTTTAGTCAAATTAACGAATAATCCATCTTGAATCTGACTCAATCAAAATCTAAAATAGACTTAAGTTAATTAATCTATTTAAATAAGACTTGAAATATATTCAAACCCAATAAGACTTGGCCCGACCTAGACCTAATTTGATCAGATCCATTGTTAGGCCAACTAAAAATGAATGGCTTATATTAAAATTGTTTATAATATTCTGTGTTACTTTTCATGGAGTTACGTTTAATCGACTTAATTAATATATTTGGATTTGAAAGTTTACCCATGTTTATGGAAGGAGTCCCGCCTTCAATATAGGATGAGGATATGTTATAAAAAAGTTAAAAAAATTTAATTTTAATTATTAATATAGATTCTAGTTAGAATTGAAGTGTTTTATTTTAAATTGAGTTTCTTTGGACGGCAGTGAAGTTGAGTGAGATTCGACTTGGAGGCATATAAAATAAAATAATAAAAAGTTGCAAGCTCCTATCTAAGTATCTTCTTCGAGGACGGAGTTTTCCACAGGAGATGGATTGTCCCGTGTAAAAGCTGTTGAAATGCATGAATCATTGTCACTGAATTTAAAGGCCATTCAATTCAACGTTCATAGCCGTAAGTGTGAAAAGTACTGAGCGATTTTCCAGGAAATTGGAAGAACTCTGACAATTTCCATGAAAACTGAAAGCACTGATTGACTTCTTTACTTCCTCTCCATGTCATCTCTTCTCCTGCTCGCTCTTTCAGTCAGACACCCAAAACAAGGGAAGCTTCGAACACCCGGACCAGTCAACAATTCCTGCCTTAAAGCTTCCATCTTCCCTTCTCTATTCTCCTCACAACTCTCTCTCTCTCTCTCTCTCTCTCTCTCTCTCTCTCTCTATAGAGATCTCACATCTTTGGTTGTTCACAATTCCTCACTTTGTTTCATTACCAACAAAATCTGTGTTGTTTTTTTCTTTTAATTTTTTGGTTTATGGTTACCTGAGAGTTGCCTAGATAGAAGAAAGTCGGATAGAAATTCATTCATTTTGATTGAAAAACAAAAATCCCAGATCCTCCACTCATTATTTCTCTTCACTCTTAACAAATCTTGGTTTTAGTAGCATACAGATTTTGGGGTTTTCTCCCCTGTACATCCACTCAAAAGGCTGGTCTTCTGTCCAAGTCCAGACATGGGATTGAATGGAGAAAGCCCAAATCTGTCCTCCGTCTTTTCACTTCAAAAAAGTCAGCCCAAATCGAGATCTTGAACAGACATCTTCTTACTCTCTTTTTTCTTGATTTCTACTGGGCTCTCTTCATTATTTCTCTGCTTCACCTTACAAAATACAGTCAAAAGTGTCATAGCCATCCGCTTATTTAGATAAAAGAAAGAGAATTCAGCCCACAGATCAGATCTTCAAAAAGGGTCTAGCTTGTAATTTTCAATCACCATGGCAGAAACCTTGAGACCCACCTTGCTGTTCTGCTTCCTGGTCTCTCTGTTCATCCTTTCTCATGCCCAATCATGTTCCAACTACACGTTTTCAAGGAACAGGATCTTCACCTCATGCAACACTCTCCCTCATTTGAAAGCCAAACTCCACTGGAATTACAATCCATCCGATGGAACTGTTGAAATTGCCTACCGGGCAACACAGGCCTCCTCCAGATGGATTGCTTGGGCAATCAATGAACGTGGAGCGCAGATGGTTGGATCACAAGCTCTTGTTGCCTTCCAGAAATCAGATGGAACCATGTCCGCTTATACAACGCCTATAAACAGCTTTAGTCCTTCAATGCAGCCAGGGAATTTGAGTTTCCCAGTCTCAAACATCATGGCAGAATACACAAATGGTGAGATGATTATATATGCGACGATGACGCTTCCCAAAAACAGGACTAATGTGACTCAAGTGTGGCAAGAAGGGCCACTTCAGGGTGGAAGTCCTGGGATTCATCCCACATCTGGGGCTAATGTGCAGTCATTTGGCACTTTGGATTTTCTATCAGGGGAGAGGACCACAAAAACAACTGGAGGAGGGAATTCAACTAGTGTAAGTCCTCTCATCTCTTTTGTTTCTGGAATCTGAGTTTGGTTTTTGTGAACATTTATTTTCTTGTATCTTACTCTTCATACTTTCCCCTTCTCAGTCATGTTCGGACTACACCTTTCCGAGCAATAGAATTTTCACTTCCTGCAATGTTCTCCCTCATTTGAATGCCAAACTCCACTGGAATTACAATCCATCAACTGGAAGTGTAGAAATTGCGTACCGGGCGACACGATCTACCTCCGGATGGATTGCTTGGGCTATCAATGAACGTGGAGCGCAGATGGTTGGATCACAGGCTCTTGTTGCCATCCAGAAATCAGATGGAACCATGTCCGCTTATACAACGCCTATAAACAGCTTTAGTCCTTCAATGCAGCCAGGGAATTTGAGTTTCCCAGTCTCAAACATCAGGGCAGAATACACAAATGGTGAGATGATTATATATGCGACGATGATGCTGCCCAAAAACAGGACTGATGTGACTCAAGTTTGGCAAGAAGGGCCACTTCAGGGTGGTAGTCCTGCGATTCATCCCACATCTGGGGCTAATTTGCAGTCATTTGGAAGCTTAGATTTTTTGTCAGCAACAACACTGCCACCAACACTGCCGCCAACACTGCCACCACCACCACCAAACTGGAACATCTGGAGGAGGGAGTTCAACAAGGGTAAGCACTTTTATCTATGTTGATGATAATATGTAGAGAAAGACCTGTTCTTTTTCATGAATTTGATTATGTTTTTCCTCTTCAACCTTTTTCTTTAAACAAGAAAGAAAAATTGTTGTCTCACTTTTCATCCTTCCTCTTTTGCAGACTTGTTTAAACTATGCTTTTCCGAGGAACAGATTCTTCTCTTCATGCCAAACACTTCCACATTTGAATGCCAATCTCCACTGGAATTACAATCCATCCAATGGAACTGTTGAAATTGCCTACCGGGCAACACAGTCCTCCTCCAGATGGATTGCTTGGGCTATTAATGAACGGGGTGGGCAGATGGTTGGATCACAGACTCTCGTTGCCTTCCAGAAATCAGATGGAACCATGACTGCTTACTCAACACCTATAAACGATCTTTCTCCTACGATGCAGCCAGGGAATTTGAGTTTTCCAGTCTCAAACATCACAGCAGAATACATAAATGGTGATATGATAATATACGCAACGATACAGCTGCCCAACAATAGTCCTACTGTGACTCAAGTCTGGCAAGAAGGGCCAGTTCAGGGTGGAAGTCCTGGGATTCATCCCACATCTGGGGCTAATGTGCAGTCATTTGGAAGCTTGGATTTTTTGTCAGGGCAGACATCGACTGGAGGTGGAAATTCAAGATTGCATCGCAGAAATGTAAGTTACCTGATCTCTACTGATGATCTGCATATATGGAGGAAGAACAATTCTTTTGTTTCTGAATCACGAAATTTGATTCTGTTCTCTTCTTTTTCTTGAGCCTTTTGTTGAATTGGAACTTTTGCTATTTGCCTACCATAGTATTTGTACTGATATTTTTGCTGACAGTGGTTTTCTTTTATTACTACTAATGTTATTATTATAATGTGGGAGGGGAGTCTCAAAAGGGTTTTACTCTTTTTCTTTTTCTTTTTTATTATTATCTTTTTCTTTTTTTGAGTTCTTTGGTTGAATTGGGGATTTCTAGTTCTCCCTTTTCATATTGTTTCTTTCGTTCGAGTATTCTCAAAACCCTCTCATGTTTCCATCGGCATATTCATCACTGTAGTAAAACTCGTGAAATCTCTGTTCCATCTTTTTAAACATCCAAGTTTGGCTGGTATTGGACTGGACTATTGACAGTATGCTTAACCTGGATGCCAGGTTCATGGGGTGTTGAGTGCAGTCAGTTGGGGTATCTTGATGCCTCTTGGTGTCGTCGTAGCAAGATACATGAAGGTCTTCAAGTCAGCTGATCCTGCGTGGTTCTACCTTCATGCTGTATGTCAAACTTCAGCATATATCGTTGGCGTAGCTGGGTGGGGAACAGGGCTAAAGCTTGGCAGTGATTCTGTTGGAATTAAGTATAATGCGCACCGCAACATAGGAATCGCCCTCTTCACTCTCGGCACAGTACAGGTAAGCTTCGTATCAAAACAATGACAATGTCTGTGTCACACATCTACATGATTGTGTTTTGTTCTATGCTTATGGTATGCAACTACCACATATGCACACACAGAATAACAGAATCATGATGGATACTCGAGTGGTAATCATGTAGCAATCAACTACTAGATCTTACAATAAACAACAATGTATCAATGAACATACTGATATGTAACTTAAAATTTTAAAAGGAAAAGAAATGTTCAACAAAATTATGCTGATCTCTGGCTGCACTGAACATGTTCAAAAATGGTACAAGAAGAAATGTATTGTGTCATAAAGAATCTGGCATTAGAATCCTTCTCTCTGTCTCTCAAAGAAAAATTACAATGCCCATTGTTACCGGTGATGCATGATAGGTTACTCATTTCTAAGAATACTATTATAGTCCCGAGTATATGTGTTTTTTTATCATCTTATATACTCCTTGATGCAGTACAGACATTATGTACTTTTGTCATTTCAACTGGATTCAGCACACGAGTGCTATTTATTTGGAGTCCAAACCAGTGTGAGAAAAATACACTTGCTTGGATGCGGCGGGCAGCTAACTCAGCTGCAGATTCTTTGGCTAGCCAGGGTCTGTCTTTAGATGTGGAAATTGTTAATAGATTGATGTAATTTGTTTTTGTTTCCGTTTGGAGGGTCTTTTGTTCCATCCTCTTTATCCTTTTTCAGTTTAATGAAGTTACCTTTAAAAAAAAAAAAATACACTTTTACTTTGCATTGAACTTCTATTTTCTTACCAAAATCAATCATGTTAAATATTCTATAATTTATAAAGGTGGCGAACTTTTCGATCAGAAAAGAAAATTTATGCAGCATCACATGAGTCACTTAGTAGTGGAGGAGATCACGGTCATCGGCCACCATAATGGTTTGTTGACTTTTAATGTGCATATTTGTTGCTTGTGCAGGTGTTTGCCTTGCTTCTTAGACCCATGAAGGATCACAAATACCGCATCTACTGGAACATTTACCACCACTCAATTGGCTACACCGTCGTCATCCTCAGCATCGTCAATGTTTTCAAAGGCCTAGACATTCTGGAACCTGAGAAGAAATGGAAGCATGCCTACATTGGTGTCATTGCTACATTGGGAGGAATAGCGATCATTCTAGAGGCCATCACATGGCCAATAGTCCTAAAGAGGAAGTGGAAGAGCTCCAATAAGTCCCACCATGGTGCAAATGGAGTGAACGGGCATCGCCATGGCCAATCAGTGTAGGCAGTGACTTGTTCAAGGCTCTGCTTGTATGTTCTGTCTCTCTTGCATGCCTTGGCTTGAGGATTAAGGGTCTTTGGATACCTTCTGCATATCTTGAGCTGGTTTTCAGTATTGAAGTTAGCTCTTTCATTGTATACTCCAGTGGCCTTATGTTTGTATTTGGCCAGTTAGGAACCTCTACGGGAATGTTTTAATTCAATTTTTAATAGGAAAATACATTGAGTAGATAATATTGCTTACAACCTGTTATTGTGTCAGTCTGTCTGAGGAATTTTTTAGCGACTATCACAGAGTTTAGTAGCTCGATTCGTTGCAAAATTTGCTTGAACGAAACATGCCACTCTCTAAGACTGCCGATGTGATACATGAGGCTTGCGGATGATTTCGTGTATCTGTGAAATTAGTGACACCTACAATATGGAGTGGGAATACCCATGTTATCAAAAAAAAAAAAGACTGCCAATGTGCCTGGTCAAGCCTTCTGTGTAACAATATATTCAGAAGAAATCCTAAGTAATTCAGTGCTATACCAACAACAATGAAGTCTTCTACAAATTGTTAATTAGAACCTGAACTCTGACAGGAGAAGTTAGGACCAATCAGAAATTTGTCCCATATGTTTTCAACCATTGGAACCTTGGTAGGAGAAGTTTGAACTAGAAGATCTCTTTTAAGTATTGAGGGGCCAATATATAAATTACATCAAGTGAGGAGCTAATATAAAATTTTAATTTTTGTAGTCCCAAATGGAAACTTCTTTGACTGTTTGGGTTGTCATGCTTCAAAGTCTCAAGGAGGCCATGGCCCAGCCCTTGAATCCAAGTTTTATATAGACCTGGCAAAATATTACTTGGCCCGATTATCTGACATGAATCGGCCCTTTTGAATAAATAAACCGACTCAAACTCATCTATAATTAGGTAAATCCAACTGACCTAACCATTTTCATGTCCATCTACAACTTATTCAACCATACGAAGTTTACACCCATTTAACGAGTAGTTTTGGTACGTGCCTAGCTAGAAAAGTCTCTTCAGGTAAATGAGTAACCCGACTGACCCGAAATAGACCTGAACCAATATAACTCGTTTAATAAGACTCAAAATAGACCCAAACCCAAAATAAACTGAATTGGATAAAACCCAACCCAAACCCTACCCAATACAACCAATTGCCAAGTCTAGTTTTACATCTCTATTAACTCTAAATTGACTTGAAATTCAATGTAGTTAACTTAGCGAGGGGCTTTCTTTTTCTTTTTCATTTTTCATTTTTCAAAATCTAGTTACTCAACTTGAATATCAGGAGAGTTGACTAAGTGGAGGCCAGTATTGTCTCAACTGATATTAAATAATGGACTTGGAACCGATTTCTGAAGTTTAATGTTCTGCATGTCATCTATTTTTTTTTTGGATGATCTAAGGTTTGATGGTTCTGGTTTCAACTAGGGCATCTATTTTTTACTACTTGATGAAGTGTCTTCTTGCCCTATAAAAACAAGTAATAGAAGGTGACATTCCCTTTGGATGATTAAAGAAATTGAAGCTTAATAAAGAAGAAAACTAGAGATGACAGGGAGACCCAGCTCAAAGCAGTTGAGACTGGGCATTCCAGAAGGATATTTTCAGAGTAAATGATACAAATCTGTCACTTCTAAAGACCTCAACCTGAGGAAAAAGAATTTGCTGATATGTATCACCCACTGCACAACGGTATTTGACAGAGAGTGAAAATTGAGTGAACTTATTGTATGGGCTTGGGGTTTATTTTGAGGAATTGTATTCATCTCATCTTTTGTACACTTTGTCATATATCTCAATGCGTGGGAATTGGTATTGTTTTGTTCCCATGCATTTGATAATTCGAGAGGATTGGTCTGAAAATCAAGACACTCGTCTCATGAAGCAAGATCTTGAGTTCGATTCACGATCAACTCCCCAGGCCACTTGTTAGGTTATGTGGAGTTTGATTATCAGATATGTACTGGCCCGATTGTGGGTCGAGCTCCCGAACCAAATTTTTTAATTGAGGACAATTATGTATTTTACATTTCACCCATGCAAACTCTAATTAAAACAGTATATAATGTCTCTTTTCGTGAGAGGGGGTAGGTGAGCGAAAATTATAACAAGGGCCAGTTGTTTTTTCTTCATTTTTTTTTGCCTTTGAGCATAGTAGATCTGGTCTGAACCTGTGGACGTACTAAAAGGAAACCACATAAAATTTTGGTGTCGTTGTGTGTGTAGATCCGGTATCTCGCTGCTTTTCAGTCAAGTCAAGAACACACGCTTCAACTTGCACCTGCGCTAATCAGTGACTTGCTAACTTGCCTTCATGTCTCGCTACTGATACACCTACTTGATATCAATCGGTTCTAGCGCCTTCTAATGAGTCTCGCTCTCAAAGCCTTGTACTTTAGCTAGCGATTGCGCGTTCAATGAATTATTTTTCCATTTATTGTTTGTACATTTCTATTCCCAACATCACTCCCCGTGGGGTTACTCCCTGTTGACTTAATCATTGTGTGTTGATTGGGAAGTTTACACATGCTTATTGAAATTCCGTTACTAGAGTAATGCACGACCTAGAGGGGGGTGAATAAGTCGGATTTCAATTTCAATTTCTTTTTTAAAAAATCCTTAACCGAATTACAACTTAACTGTATGAGATATGCAATGAGTTCTTTTTACCTTTAAATTAACCACTGTTAATTAAAAATGGCCGAACCAATATGTATTTGTGTACGTGACACAATATTCAATCAAAGCATTCATGTCAAACCATCAACCACATATAGACACATATATTTTATAGTGGTTCGGTTTCAATTAACCTACATCCACTGTTAGACTTCCCAACTCTAGGGTTGTCTTAAATATACTAAGAATAGGCCTCACACCCAAATAGTACAACCTAGTTTTTTATATAGGTTCGACGCAAATGGTCTAATCCTCGACACCTATTTTTTTGAGTGTTTCGAACACAATGTTCTAATCCACCTTACTTTGATAAAAATAAAGAAAAGGAGAAACACTTGCATTGGGCCTTATCCAATCTTCTGAAAGTGCTTTCTTCTTTACTTAGTGTCTCTGTGCTTCTTCCTTCAGATTCGGTTCATCAGAGTTGATTATTGGCACAGCGGTATGAGAGTGTTAGGACAAATATATGACTGGTTTTCTGGTCCTAAGAGAACACATTTAACTTCATCAAAACTGAGGTATTGATTACCCAAACATCTCTATTAGAAGATGATGAAGAAGGTGTAAGAGAAGGCAAATAATCTCTCTGGTCACACTATTCTTTTTCCAAAAAAGTTCTCTAATTATTTCATTCAGCCCACGAGATATAAATAAGACAGACTGGGTGTGGACAGTCACGTCTCAAGGCCTCAAGGTTTCCTACGAGGTCTCGAGGCTGTAAAAGGTAATACAATACACAAATTCTATAATTCAAACCTTTCTCCTTAGAAATTAAGATAATGAGCAGCTTATCTACATGCCACCTGTTCGTGATTGACCATTAGATTATTTCAACAACCAATTATGGGATTACACCATGATGATCTTTTGAGATCACCGAAAGTCTAAAAAAGATTTTCCAAATCTTTTAAAACAATGGTTTACTTAGAGTTTGCATGTGATTGTCAATCACACTAAGAGTATCTTTAGACGAATTGAGGAGCCTTTCCAAACTAGTAAAAGATAGCCATCCACGATGCTAGGCTCCAACAAATTTGTTCAATTTGTGTGAGGTAGCAATTGGAGTTTCATTCTAAAGAGGATCTTGGTAGATATTCCTTAGTTCCATAAAACTCCCAATTTAGGATCTTTAGAAATTAGAGAAAACCCTTTCAGATTTATTTAACTAAATCTATAAGATACTCGGTCAAAAAACACTAGGCCTTGTGATCTCACGCTAAATTACAATTGTCACAAATATCACTCAGCCAAAGATAGTCTTTGAGGCCTCGACAAACTGCTTGAGGCCTCAAGGCTAAAAGTCAATTATTTTCTAATTTTTCATTTGTTAAACTATTGACTTCTAAGTTATTGGGCTTAGCCCAAGGTCTAATAAGATTCACTTACCTGTGTGCCAATAACAAATTCGGTGTAGAGTCATTAATGTACAGTAGAACTTCTTTCATCTTCATATTCGTCCAAATCAATATCCAACTGAGTCACGTAATTGGCAATATGGGTAACTCGGAGAGCCGGGGCACTAACACTTATAGTATTAGTCTCTCCTCCAATATGTAGTCAGAATACCCATGCTAAAAAAAAATACATAACAATCTAAGTCTTGAGCATAAGTCTTCAATTAATAGATTTCTTAGAGAGAAGATGTTTCTAAAATGGCTGACTAATTTGTTGACATATGGCACACAATCCCCTAATCAAGTGCCATTTGGCAGGCTGAGAAAACAAGTATTTTTTTTTTTACATTTGATTGGTCATTGCAAAATAGTTTTGAATGAACCTAATTCATCAACCATGATTTCTAACTCTCTCCAAGTTAAATTCCTAATTACTTGCATGTTGCCACGAAAGCTTTGATAGGTCACAGGAATATCTAATTATCTATTGTTAAAAAAGATTTTTTCTTGGGGAAGATGTCCATGCAGAAGGAAATCCATCATTCTACCGTAGTGCTCTGAAAGCTTAAAAGCAAAACTATACATGAAGCTCTCCAAAATCCCCCAAAGTGTTATAAAGAACATCTCTCCTTTCAAGAGGCTACCTTACATAGAACTCCCTCCAGAAGGTTATCACCATTCCAAACTTATGCACCATCCAATCATCATTACCTATCGCCTATTTAAATCATTTTCTACATAAGTGTATCAAGTCAAATAAAAATATTAATGAAAAATCCCTCTGATTAATTTTTCATGTAATATTAGTGCAAACTAATCATTTTTTTTACGAAAAAGAATCGCAAGACCCATCTCTCTCCGAATACGAAGGCATTGGATAAAATTATACGCATGCAGCCCTCCACAAATCACAGGCATCGGATGACTATAGAACTCGAACCTAAGACCTCTAGTTATTGTCGCAACTTGTTGCTTCTAGTTCATCATCCAATGGATTTGAAATGTAACCTTGTTTCTTGCTGAAACTTAGTCCCAGACAGACAGTCCATCCTATCTTGTGCCAACCTTGGCGAGAACTGTGCCAAAAGTAAGTTTAGATGAGTTCATGAGTCTTAACTCACCGAGACCAAAGTCTGTCTTAATAAATTTCCATAGACTTGCACGCTCAACATGTCTATATTACATGTATATGCAAGGCCACTGAGTCAGAATCATTATTTGAAAATGCAGAGAATTTGAATTGTGCAATCAACGCATTCAGCAAGTCTATGAAATACAATTGGGTCAAACTGTTTTGTGCAACTCAGTTGATAATATTGTGTTAAAAAATCTCATAAGATTGAACCCAAGTGCACAGTAATGAAAAACTTAGTCCAGGCAAAAAGGCAAAAACAAAGAAATTATATTTCATAAAACCTTTTGATTCCCCACCCTGCCTTTAAGTTTGTTGATCTATTGTATGTGTTATTGACTCTGAATTCCCATTTTATTTCACTTTCCCCATTAGAGAAGGAGATTACAAATGGAAGCTTTTTCCAACATCCCCTCGTATGTACCTGTCTCTAAAAAAAAACCATACCAGCATGCACAAATTGAGTGGGCTGAACCAATTTTTTTAGATATTATGAATATTCCCACCCAATATTAGAGGTGCGACTAATCCTACAGATAAACAAAACGGCAGGCATCATGTATTAAGTAAACCCGAGAGGAGTCGAACCCAAGGTATCTATTCTACTACTTGAAACTTAGACCAGCAAAGAGCTGAACCAATTAACTTATAGTCGGAAGCACTTTAGATCTGAAGATGGCTGCAATATAGACACAGAGTGGGTTTTTCTTTCCCATCTTAACCCTCCTTGATTCTAAAACTGCAATGGGATCCATGGCACGAATGACTGACTCTAATCACTATCATTATTATGAGTCAATTCTATTTGGGATTTTGGCACCAAACTTCGAATCTATTCACCATAAGTTCCTGGAGTTGGCATAATTGTGGTGAAGTCAAAACTATGAATCTCTGTACATAGCAATAGTTCAAAGCAGAGGTTTAAAATTCAGAATCGGCCGATATTTCTCTCTTATTTAAAGAAAAAAAAAAACGTATCAATATTGGCCAATATCTCCCCTGGTTCTAAGTGTCTGATCCCACCCTATAACATTTTTGAAAAAACCAATATATGTCAGCTCATATACTACAACAGTACTATGTATTAGGTGTATTAGTCGGTACATTACACGATGAAAGCAAATTATAAACAACTAGAAAAATCACAATAAATCTAAAAATTTAGAAAACTACATCTCATGTTCAAGGTATCATACAGATCGTTGATAAGGAGGGCTGACATCAGTTTTCAATAAAAACAGACAAGGATCGGCCCATAACATATTTATTGGCCAGTATTTTATATTATTGTTACCTATTATCAGCTTTAACAACATATGACCCTGCAATTTAGATCTTAATGACCTCAAATAATCATTTCCCAAACTCATGTATGTACCTAACTGGGTGAGCATGAACCCATGGATGGCAATCAGAATAAATTAAAAGGGGCCTCAAAATTGATAGAGCCAATTCAGAAATCAACAGTCTATAGGTCAACCTTAGTACTGTAAAATAATAGTTCAGAATAATAAAAATTAGAGCAGAGGCCTCATCCATTATCATGAGTGACAGTTTTACAGGGCCTCCTTCAGCGCAGAAATAAAGAGATCCTTGAGATGAGAGTTGGTTGCTGCTACTGTTCTAGACATGACGTCGAAGGCTCCTCCAGACCTGATGATGCAAATGCATAAGCCTCAAACCATTGTCAGGATAATTGCAGCCTTACAAGTTATAATGGAACTTACGGATCGAATACATGGCCACCTGCCTCCAAAACAATCACAGCTCCACCAGCTACATCCCTAAATGTGATGGCACTCAACTAGGTAAGTGCAAATTTTTAAAGAGTTCTTTGTGCAGCACAATCTTTTATTAATAATTCCACAACAGTATGATACATATGATGTTAGATCAAGAGAACACTCGCAATTTTCATTTGATAGAAAGGATAGGGTTTGGTTGCACCTTTGGTTATCATCATAGTTTTCAAAGAGAAGGACCATTGCTCAACAATAAACAAGTCAAGTCAACTAAGAGATTCAGTGGGTCAACCAGGTAGATCATGTCAATTTGTTTTAAAATATTTTCATTTTTTTGCTAAGACTCAGTCAGTTAAGGTTGGGTCACCTAGGTGACCCAGCAAGCCAAACAATTGAGTCGGTTCATTGTGAGGACATGAAACCAGGGTCTTGAGAATGCTAGTGTAGATGGAAGCATCAACATCAAGTTTTCATTTCGATTAAGCTGTATGATGATCTTCTACCTTTGTCCAGACAAATCTGAGTCAAATAGCCCAACACAGGCAAAGCTTGCCAATCTTGGAGCTCAATCTCGTTTTCTTATTTGTCAGCATTGAATGGCATTAAAATGCTATGAAATTGGTGTTTTGATAGCCTATTGAATTAGCTATCCAATGAGCCCAAGTTGCATGATTCTATAGGTTTGCGAAAGTCGTGATGTTTTTACATGGCCAATATCTGAAGTCATGACAATTGTACTTCTATTGGTTTTCTTGGGAAAGAGTAACTTAAGTATTTTTGATTCCAGGAGATCAATTATGCGTCTAGATGAGAGAGTTTTTTAGGGGATTCTCTTGGGTAGGGAATTCCCCTGAATAGGGGATTCTCTTGCTAAGGGATTCTTCTATATCATGTTGGTAATCACAAGGAAAAAGCTATGAGAAGAAAAGAAAGAAAGAAAGAAAAGGGCAGGGCAGGGAAGGAGAAGCCATGGTTTCTCCTCCCCTCTCTAGGGGAAATAAATTTTGCTTTGGAAGGGGAAATAAGGGGAAAAGTAGGGCCCACTTTTCCCTTGTCAATAAATACCAAATAGGAGAAAAAAAGGAAATCCCCTAGTTTCTCCTACTGACATCCAAACAGACCCCAAATGACTTAAGTGATTTAACCACTAGCTGCTTGGCAGACTCGGCTCAACCAGACCATAATTATTTTTTTTATGAAACATTAACCACTGGATTCTATCAATAAGGGAAAATAGCACATAAGAAGGATCTGAGTATAAGAGGTGTATACTTAGAGCGAAGAAGAACAAATATATATTAAAAAAAAGTAGGAAAATAAGAAATAAAAGAAAAGATACAACAAAATGTCATCCCAAAATAAAACCAAAAGAGGGCCCGATCCCCCTAACTCCCTTGGTTGGTGGGAGGAAAGAATTCCACCAACGGTGTTTGAAAATAAACACCAGCTTTCGCCAAGAAATCCGCCACACAGTTGCTGAACGAGGTGTATGAATGAAGGAAATGCTACCTATATTGCACAAACTCCAAATGTCCCTAGCAATACCAACCAACCTCCACGGGGGGAATCTCCTATTTACTAGCCCAGGAGATAGCGTTCGATGAGTCACCTTAGATAATGGGATTACCTCTCCTAGACCTTGAGCAGATCTTAAGTGCTCTCCTAATTGCCCTTAGTTCAGCTTCGTTTGATTCCATTGACCCTACTGATTCAGAGAAGGTTGCTGACATTCTACCCCTATCATCGTGAAGTACTCTCCCAATTCCTGCCGGACCTGGTTTCCCCTAGCTGCACCGTTTACAAGAACCTAAAGGAGGTGCTGCCCACTTAACCAAACGTCTCTGCTAACTCTACCAACCCCTTTCATACATCCTTCCCAAGACAAATAAAAATCTTCAGAACCTAAACCCCTAAAGTCTTTACACACGGACAACCAACCAATCAATTGCCACTTCGCCCTCTCAAAAACTTTTCTAGGACTTCCTCTCTTACCCTCAAAAATCCTTCTATTACGTTCTTTCCAAATTTCCCAAAAGACAGCGAACAGAAACCAGGCCATAATTATTAAGTATACCAATAACTCGGAATAGCGAAATAATCACTTCCACCTAGTTTGATCTCGCTACCCAATGACCTATGTTGCATAGACACTTCAAAATATGTGACATACCCGTATAATCGCTTGTAGACACTCGTACCCATTCTTCATTGATTATTTTAGTGTTTTTTCCAATGTTATCAGAACCAGACCGTGTACCGAACCGTCTTCGAGGAGGTCAGGGTTCAACCGGGTTCGACCGCAGTCAAAGCCGGTAAAAGCCGGTCAAGTATTAAAATAATATAAATATTATATATAATATTAAGTAAGACATATTTTACCAATAATATTAATATAAATATTAAAAATAACATTCAAACTCTGAGTAATATACCAAAACGGTGAAATATATAGGATAGAAATAATAATTTTTATATTTCAAATATACACATTTTTTTAAGGAGAAAATTTTAAAAAAAAAATAAAAAAAATTCAAAAACCATGAACCGCGGTTCACGGTTCACGGTTTTGACCGCTGGCCGGTTTTTTCGCCGGACCGAACCGCGGACCACGCGATCGCGACTGAACCGGCGGTTCAGCCGCGGTTCGGTCCGGTTTTGATAACACTGGTTTTTTCACATTATTCTCTAAGATGACTAAATTAATGTGTACCCACTTTTGTCACCTAAATTTTTAGAGTAAAAACATTATTTTCAATTGGTATTTTTTCACACCTTTTTTCATTTAGAAAAAACTTTAGATTTAATTTAATTTAAATATAGTGTAGTGTCCCCATGTCCTACATTTTTGGAGTTGTTGTGTCCGACAATTCGTACTCATGTTGGACACTGAGACTCATACATATACTCATGCAACTTAGCTCGTGACGCACTGGGTAGGATCAACTCACAAAAACTTAGCCCACTTTGAAACTACAGTTGTCATGAGTGTTCACCTAGTGGGTTCCATACTTCCATAACTGAAGTGGCATCCCTCTTTCTTACAATAGCCAACCTACTCAATTGGTAGCCAACTTTGATGAAAGCAAAATCAGATTTTAGTACCATTTGATGGGAAAAAGTAAACAAATATTTCTCATGCACAATGGGGCCCATCATGTAACTTGTTTGGATTATCAAAGGTAGCAATTTTTTACCCAACTTAACCCTAGTTAGAAAAATCAGGGTCCCATTTGTTTGTTTCTTGAAAAGAATTTAACTCGACCTAAACCTTTACCCAAACTAACTTCAATCAGGAGTAGAGGACTTCTAGACTTGATCAGACTCAACCCTAATTAGAAACAACCCATACAAATTCCTTATTTTATTGGTCTAATGGTTCTAGCCCATGTACCCTACCCCATGGGCCCAAAGATCCTGATCCATCATCTCCATTATCTGCTATTAGAAACCATTTCTCTTCCATTTTCTATTAAAAGTAATTTTTTCATTTCACTTTTCCCATTTTATATTATTTTATAAAAGTTCAGGTCAGATAAGGTTGGGTGGAGTAAACTGAAAGCCGGATCAAGTCAGATTAGGTGAACTTCAAAAAATTTGGATTAAGCTGAGTCAAGTCAAGTCAAGTCAAGAAAAGGAGTGAACTGAGATGTACAAGAAATTTCTGGTTGAATGGGTTGACAGGAAAGTAAATAGGACGTGGGTTCCTGAAACATGGAGATTGCCCCTCGTCACAGCGGGGTTCAAACGAGATTCTCCCAGGAGATGAGTAAAGGTGCATGCCTCGGCGTAATCCAGAACGAGGTGAGGGACAGATAAAAGTAACTTGCAAGTCACCATACCAGAATTAGTACAACCCAGCGATCAAATTCTTGGTGGGATCATCAACTTTATAATGTTTTAATCACGGCTCACGCTTTTTTTACTGATCTTTTTTATGGTTATGCTGGCAATGATATGTGGATTTGATAATTGGTTTGTTCTGATTCTTATAGGTTCTTATTACATATAACCAGATTCTTATAGGTTCTTATTACATATAACCAACCTGACTTGACCCATTGCTAATTGTCACCCATACTAAACGGGATCCCTACATGTACAGTTCATTGAATGAGGAAATGCAAATGATCAAATTAAATGTTTCCAAGGATCAAAAATAAATAAGTGTTTCCTCATAAGATACCATAGCCCTGGGTGAGGATACCCATGTATTCAACAAAAAAAAACACATACCAGGGCCCCCCAAAGCCGATTTCATAACAGAGATCAAGCCTCCCACATGCAACACCACAAAGGTTCAAAGCACATGAACCTGTCATCCTAAGGGACCTTATCTGCATGACAAAGGAGAATAAACCCAATTCAATATCATTATCCAACTACTACCATAAAGAAATGAGTATAACCTTACCTTGAAAAGTAGGCTGTTAATTCGATTTGTGACTGTATCAACAGTTGATTTATTGCGGTCTGTCCCAATCTGATCAAATCATCAATGGAAGATAATAGTTCTAATGTTGGATGTCACAGATGATATGAAACAGAAGTTTCAGGATGCTGATAAGAATTGCATTATAAATTTACATGTTAGTCCAGGTGCAGGTACAGGATACAATTTTACAGGTTTTTTTTTATAAGAAAGATTTGAAGGATATGGTAAGTATGCAATTCATGGTCCTAGAGAAACTACAGGTAGCCAATCTTACAGTATCTGGTAGTGTTAAACCCCCTTTTTAATTTTTTGCAGTTGTGGTTGGGGTGCTGTACCATGTGGATGGCAATGAAAGAGAGAAAAAAAATGCTTCATTGGCCTGTAAATATTGAGCTAAAAAAAAATAGATATTTAGATTATCTTTCAAAAAAAAAAGATATTTAGATTATTAACAGGTAAATCTTATACACCGTGCAAAATTTATTATATCTTGAAAGAGATCAAATTGATGGATGCTGAAGTAGTTACATCATTCAGTATTTCATCTAATTACAGGGGAGGCAAATTCAGTCAGAATGATACAGCCAAGGTCATTTGCTCAAGGGAGACTTTATGTATTAGAATGACATCATATTATAATGGTCAATGGTCTTTTGAGGGTTTTCCCCTTGCTAGAATCAGGTGGTATATTGCCTTATTGAACAGCATTGTTCCTTTTCCTGTTCTAATTGAAGTTCCATTAATTATCAAAAACATGTTGTAAAGTAGATTGAAGAAGCTTTTGATGATATCTGGCAGTCTAAGCATCATACAGCACATTAACCATGGAGGAGTTCCAAATTTGCTACTTCTGGGGCAAAAGGTTTGGCAAAGGTATTAAAAATTTGACAGAGAAGTAAGGAGAACATCATTTGTTCAGGTGCTGTGGCAAGTACCTCAAAATCCCAAAGATCCATCCGCCTCCTCAACTAACCTAAGGTCTCATCAAAACAAAGGGAACAAAAGGGCGGGCAAGGGCAATGGCTTTTGCGCTTTTTGCAAGGGCACGAATCACATTATTGATTCTTGTTTCAAATTACATGGATGACCACCACAACGCCAAACTTCACAAACCCATACTTCTTAAATGGAATTTCTAGAACCAAAGGAACCATCTCAATCTGATGATCAAGTGCATATATCAAAGGAAGAATATAAATTACCTTCTTCGAGATGATGACTTTGCAAGCCTCATCTAACTTTACTACATCCTTGGCCCATAAAGGTAACATGTCCTCTACTTTCTGTCTTTCTAATAGCTCTAAGATCATTGACTTTGAAGCTACTAACTATATGTCATATCTCATTATTTCTTGTCTCTTAATCATTTTCCTTGTTAAGTTGGTACACCTACCACCATTTGTGGCAAGGGTACCATCCCCCTATCTTCAAATGTAAATTTTTTTGAGCAAAAACAGAAACAAATATACTAATAAAGAAAGATGCATGTACAAAGCACAGGCATAAAAGCCTTATACCTGATAACCACAAAAAGAGAAAAAAAAAACCTATAAGGGAGATCCCTTAGGTACCCAAAACAAAGAAAAGAGACCATGTAACCCAAGATGACCCTTCAAACAACCAGACTCCCGATACCCTTACAATTAGTAAAAAAGGACATTGTCATGCTCCATATCCACTCCAATTTTAGCTAAGAAGTTTGCCGCTCCATTCACTGATCTTCTAACTAACATGATGCCTTATTTCCCTTGCTACTAAAACCATGTTCCAAGGAGGATGCTTACAGCCCCTAACACACACTTAATTGCATTCGCTAAATCCCCTTTTTATTATTAGCTTCCCTGATCAAAACTCATCCATGGAGACAAGGCCTCCTAATCCGTAGTAATTCTACTTCATTTGAATCTCTAACCCCTACTGGCTCCGAGAAAAAGAGGGAAGTGATGCCACCCTAATTTCACAAGACCCCTCCTATCCTCGTTGACCCTCATTTACCTTTTGTTGCCCTGTCCATGTTGAATTTGGAACCCCGAGAGGGGGAAACCTCACCACCCTACCACACTCTATCCTAGGCCTACAACGCAGTCAAGTCTCCCAAGACCTATAAAAACCCGTCGTAGAGCACCCTTAAATTCCCTACTTGCCAGCAACCAAGCACATTATCTCCACTTAGCCGATTCAAAGAATTTGCTCCTCATTAGCTTTGTTCTCAAAGATCCTCAAGTTCTTTTCCTCCCTTGGGCATGGTATTGCTTTATCAATCTCATGGCTATCTTCAATTCCAAGGGTATTCAATTGTTGATTGGGCTAGATCACTTGATGATTGTCGTTCAACTTCTGGCTACTATATTTTTCTTGGAAGCAATCTTGTTTTCAGGAGTAAGAAACAAAATATTGTTGCCCAATCGAGTGCTAAAGCAGAATACAGGGGCATGGGCATTATTGCTTGTGAGTTTTTGTGGCTCAAACAACCCCTAATAGAATTGGGGTTCATCCATCTTAAGGCCATGGTCATATCCTGTGACAATCATGTTGCAATTCGCGTTGCTTTTGATCCTATTTTCCATGACAAAACAGAGCATATTAAAGTTGATTGCCACTCCAATCATCATCATGTTTCATCTAGTATACATTTCAACCCCATATGTGAAGTCTAAAGATTAACTCGTTGATTTACTCACAAAGGCAATTGCTCATTCTCAACTAAAAGAATTTGTTGACAAGTTGGGCTTAGTCAATATCTATGCTCCAACCTAAGGGGGAGTATTGTAAAATATCGTGTATTTCACACATTTTGCACATGCTTGTGTAGAAAAGGTAACCATATGACTGTAATTGGTTGTAGTTTTTTTTCTTTCCTTTTCTGTCGCCATAATTAGCTCTTTGTATTCTATATATACATGTATTAGCTTACTGCATATCAATCAATTCATTTTTTTTCCTCCCATTTCCTTCTCTTCTGTTTCTCATTGCCTACAACCTTGCTAAAGAATTTGTCCCCCATAGATGATCATAGATCTGATGACAGCATCTAACTTTCTACACATGTTAAAAAGCCCTCAAGCATCTTCCTCCCACAAACCCCAAAGATTGAAAATAGGATAAAAGAAAGGCCTTTAGCTGGCCATGGAACAATGACTTAATTGAACCATGGGAAACCAATGGAATGCAAGGCATTGTTTGCCAATTTTCATTCCAAATGTTTTACCATAGAAAATGGAAAAACAAAAGCACTTCTATCACCTATTGAGGCATCAAAAGTAGATGCTATCATCTCCTAGTTTTTCACCCAGTTTTTATTTTCTAGTGAAGGGATCCTCCTATGTAAGTTAGTCTCCTCGAAGGGGGGTTATCTTCTTTAAACAACCAACCTCCCACCCCACCACCCCAAACTACAAAAAGCATTGGTAGTAATTGGACATTCAACCAAGGGGTGATAAGAGTTTAGGAGCCTAAAATACACAATTGTGCAATTATGACACATGATATCACCCTATACCAATTGCGCTACAAAAATTACCAAAAAGATGCAAAAAGAGAATCCCTTGTATACTCATTATTTTTGCCCAATCCAAACAAATCCATTATAGAACAAACTACTTGATAACTAAAGAACAAGTTTACAGAAGACCGTCTATCATGCAAGCAATAGATTCTCATGATATAGTTGCATACCTCTGTTGCAAGGAGGGACTTCACAAGTTCAGACTGAGATGAAGCTACAAATTTCAAAATTTTGGCATGTCAATAATAGGCATCAACTGTACCCCAAACGCCCACCTCCCCTCCTCAACAAAAAATTTAATATATGTATATAAGCAATTGTAAAAAATTCTAAAGAAACGGAGCTTTAGAGAATTTTGCCTCACCTTTTATAGGGGTTCCATTTAGGAAAGCACCACGTCCACGTATGCCAGTAAATAGCTAGAAATCACAAACATTGCAACTTAGACTTTGTATAAGCCATGAGCTACAATTCACTCAATCATGAAAACAATTCTAATATCTAAACCAAGAAGATAACAGTAGAAGAATACCATATAGATCAAAGATAGCATGTCCTCTAAAATAGATCGAGTCTACAACTAGTGAACATGAAAATATGAATTGAATTGCACATACTACATCAAAGGTACCAAGTTGCATGAGTATATACAAGTGTCGGTGTCGTATGTAGGATAGTCTCCTTATAGGACTCGCAGACACAAAAACATATTAAAATAAAATTAAATCTAAGGTTATTTATAATGAAAGTAAGGTGTGAAAATAACACCAATAGAAAATAATATTATAGTTTTACTTTAAACGTTTAGGTGACAAACATTTTTTTTTTTAAGTCCAAGGTATCCAAGCCTCTTAAAGTACCTGACTAAGTCCTTGGGGCATGTGCAAACCTTCTTATCCACACACACTGGGTAAAACTAGGGGGAATGGCCCTTATATGTTGAGAATGGGACTTGAACCTAGAACCACCCAAAGCTTATTGGGGTTCTTAACTGTCAAGCCAACCCTCATCTTTCTATTATTATTGAGGTGACAAACGTTTTACGAGAAAAATGTGTCATAATATTTTAGTCATCTTTAAAAACAAAGTTGAAAAGCACTAAAATAGTCCATGAAGAATGGGTATGACTGTAAGTGTTCAACATGGGTGAAATGTCTACAAGTGTCAACACAGGTATGTCACACCGTTTGAGGTGTATCCAACATAGCAATGTTGTTAAAATCACACGATTCACGGTTTGAATCGTGCGATTCGATTCACATCGAGTGCTCCAACGAGTCAAATCACAATTGAAATCGCAATAAGAAGAAAATCGTGCAATTATGGAGGTGACTCGAAAATCGTACGAGTCAATCCCTAAAATCGCATAATCGAACGATTATGCAAAGAAAGGAATAAAGGGGAGGAAGAAGAGGAAGAAGAAACAAAGAAGAAAAACACGAGAAAGAGGAAGAAGAAATGAAGAACACACCAAGGCCTTCGATGTTCGTCGTCGTCATCCTCTTCTTCTTCCTGCGATTTTCGCTGGAAAGTTCCGCTCCTCTAGCATTCGAAAATGGGAATAGTTTTGGTCGAATGTGCATAGTTTCTAATTGAATAAATGAAATCAGGTCCTCGCTAGATATTTTCTTCCATCGAGGACCGAGGACTGTTACTGGGTTGGATATTGTATTGATTATAATTAAAATTACAGTTTACTAATAATACCAATTTGTACAATTAATAGTTTTACAAAATAAAAATAAAAATCGTAATACTATATACTGTTCCGGTATTCTTTGGGGTATGTATTCTGTATATTGTATTACTATTCTGTATCCTGTATATTCTATTGATTACAATATAAAAATACAGTTTTCTAATAATAGAAAACAATTTGTATAATTAGTAGTTTTACAAAATATATTAAAATTTAGTTTTTCTATAATATTATCTCACTACAACCGTGGCTATAAAAAGCAACATTTTTTTGAAAACGGAGACATACATAATTATTATGGATGGACTTACTATCGGTGACCTAGAAGGATGAGTTCCACCATAAAACAAAAGCAAAATCCAAAAAAAAAAACCTAAAGAATTTATTGTTTTGAGCAAAATAGTGCACTAAATCGAGGTTAGCTTCAAGTGGGCCCTAAAAGCAGTAGATGGCAAACCAACCAACAAGAAGGATCATCATCATCATATGCCAAAATCTCATCATTTTGGGGTTGGCTTTACAAGTTATACTTCTCCATTTGGACCCTATCATACACCATATCATCAATCACTGCACAATCTAACATGCCTTTCTCTCTCTCTTCCCTCCACATTCTTAGTGAGCCTCTCCTCCTTGTGCCTACAATATATAGCCTCTAAAATTTAATAAAAAATTTGAGATTGTCTATACGAACAGCCACTATATGGAGGAAATTTATATGGTTTATACACTCATTTCCAAGACTTGAAGTCACTATGCGGTGATCCTCAAGACTACACAAATATACATCACAATACATTCCTAGAACAAGGTCCACCAAAATATTTTACATTTCTAATAGAACACTAGGGAGCAACATACCAAGAGAATATTGAGTTCTCTAGTGTTGCAAGAGAAGACATGTTCTCTAGATTCTGCAAGAACTTGACTTCTTGTGGTTACATTTCCAAGAGAATGTTGGGGAACAGTTCGCCAATAGAAGATCAAGTTCTCTAGTGTTGCAAGAAAAATGCAAGCTTTCCTAATTTTTTATTTTTTTTGAAAGGTGCAAGCTTTCCTAATTTTGGAAGAACTTGAGATCCACAATTCTCTAAAGGCTGGTCCAAAAAGAGTGATTTACAGTTCTCCATAGAGAAGTTGAATTCCTCCACCCATGTTCTCGTTATCCAAAAACACCCTTAATCTTGTTGAGATAACATGAAATCGACCCAAGCTTCAAATAATGAGTATGAACAAATGGAACTCTAAAGTTGAGGCTAAAAAGTTGGTTTTGAGAAAAACAATAATTACTGATATATGTTTTGTTGATTTTACCAAAAAAAAAAAAGATGTAACCCTAAAGTTGAGGCTCAAAATTCCATCTTTTGGGGGAAAAAATAAAAAATGGATATTCATACAAACAGAGTAATTGCATTAAAGCACAGTTACCATTAAAAAAATAGTAACTGCATTCATACCTCATTCATTATTGGATTGTATACAACGCCAATGGTAGGAACCTTCCCAATAGTAAGACCAATTGAGACACAGACAAAAGGAAACCTGCATATGATAAGTCAACCCCAGTATTATTTGAAATGGACTCACCACAAGTGGGATTACAAGTTTACAACTGTACCTACCCATGAACGAAATTAGTTGTTCCATCAAGGGGATCAACCATCCATGTGGGATCATCAGTCAGCTCTGCAGTGCCATGTGCAGCTGATGTTTCTTCACCTATAAACTAGAAATAATTATGATAATGGAAGTCAAAATAATGTTTCAAGTACAAATTTTATAAAAGGAATAAAACAGCAAATCAGAAATCACCTTATGGTCAGGATACTTTTGTTTAAGGTGATTAAATATGAGATCTTCACATGCCTTATCTGTTTCTGTCACCAAATCCACCTTCATTTGAACCAAAAAGGGTAAAAAAGATTAATATCTTATCCAAGAAAAAAATGTTAGTAACAAACACCTCTGTTGATGTTTTATTACCCAGTTCTATACTATGTTCTGCACTCTAGCACTTGTGGACAAGCCCATGACCAATAGCATCATTTGCCCAAAATATATTTCCATACAAAAATTTCTAACATCTAACGAGAGGGCATTCATTCACTTTATACCATGGTAGAACTTTGAACCGTTCATTCCACGATTAGGAATCAGACAGTCAGATCCCACAATCAGCATCATTTTTGGCTAATACCAATCAACACTGGGATATATAAGAAAAAATGGCCATGGTGGCAGTGGTAATGATGATGACGACAACGACAATGGTGACTAAACAACAGTAGAGCACATTGTTATTGGTACATGTTATGCTCACTGAAAACTGCTGATCCCTCTTTTTGGCAAATGCTAATCGTCACCGGAGCACATTTCATGGTGTAGATTATGCACTGAACTCCCTAAAATGCATCGATATTACCAGTCCCCTTTCAGTTCAACAAGACTAAATAAATAATAATGCAAATAAGATTCCATGCACATAAATATCCAAGAAACCTCTCAATATCTCTAACGTCACTCTCTTCATCTTCTTCTTCCTTTTTTCGATTTTCATGCAATGATTTCTAGACCAATGCAGGCTTAAAATTCCACAATAAATTTAGTTTTCTATTCAAAATTCCCATTTCCAATAGAGCAATGAAGCAGGAGACTTGGCAATGATATGATCGGGCCCTGCATCTCCACCGTGCATGGATGAAATTTGAAAATTCAAAATATAGAGTTTATGAAGATGGACAGTGGAGATACAGGACCTAACCTTATTAAGTTAAGGTCTCTGCATCAAAACAGTTCTCTTTTCCATATGATAATAACATAACAATTTAGACATCAACTAACCAAAAAAACCAAACTTTATTTGATACCATTGGGCATCAATTATCCAAAAAACAAAAGGGTCACTCCCAATAGTGTTACTCAGTATGTGTGGATAGGAAGGTTTGCACATGTCCCAAGGATTAATCAGGTGCTAGCTCTAAGAGACCAGGACAACTTGGTCTTAAAAAAAATCACTTATCCAAAAATCAGAAAATTTTATTCAAAGCCCCATTCCTATCATTATTAGCAAACAACTGTAAACCAAATATACCCAGATGTTCGATCTTTTTCCTCATAATTCCTAGTTCTCAATGTCGCTATGAGGAAACAAAAATACCCAAAAAAAAAAAAAAGGTTTTACATAACACGAGTAATTCACATACCCAGGAAAACATAAAGCTTAAAATGCAGAAAATTCAACAAACTGAAATATAAAATTAGGGGGAAAAAAGTGAAGTAAGAAAAATACCTGGCCTTTGTGCTCTACGTTCTTTGTCTGAGTAAATCCCACACGGATTGTCTGAAAAATCCAAAAAAAAAATAAGGATAAATTTAGAAAAAAGAGATAAAATGCTAGAAGTTACAGGAAAATGTGTTTACGGTTTTTGCTTACCTCTCCGGCGAGTTTTGCAGCTTCTACAGCAGCAGCCAGGAATTCAGAGAGGGAATCTAATTTTAAACAATCAAATAAATATATAATTATGCAATAATAATAATAATAACTAACAAATGCATAAGAAATGAAAATTTGCATCCATACCGTTTTCTCCCATTTTCTGTAGAAAAAAAGAGATTTTGATATTTTTTGTTTCCCTTTTTTTTCTTTTTCTTTTTCTTTTTTGAATTTCCTATATCATGTGGACGCTTGTGATGGCTCCATATATATATATAGAGAGACGCAGAGAAAGAAGGAAGGTAGTCAAATATATGCCCTGGGATTTGTACAGATTTACAGAAATACCTCGAATGTACCTCGAATCTACTGTCACGCTTTTAATTTTTGTACGCCAGTTCGAACCACGTGCTTTACAGGACAGACATTCGTTAAAATATTGATAATAAAAGATTCTTTCTTATAATTTTCTAAATTAATTAATCTACTCAACCAGCCATCATCCCACTCGAACTTTTTAATAGTGAACAGACCCAAACTCCATCAAAATTTTATTTTATTCATCTAACCCAATTCAAATTATCATACAAGTTTTGAAAACTTATAAAAAATGAGAGAAAAAATTAATTTGTAATAAAAAATGAAAAATAAGAGGACTTTCTTTCATATAAAATCATTAGACAATGAAAATTTTGACCCAATCTAACTCAACACAATTTAACCCATTTAATAACTGACTTAATTTGACTTGATTTAATCTAAATCTATTTATAAATAAATAATTTAAATAATTATCACATCCATATACAGTATATCAAACTATATAAAATCTACATCGATTTAAAAAACAGTAACTATTTCAAATTTTCAATGTAGGACGGGTCAGGACGGCACAGGACACCACTCGCGTGAAACCCAATCCAGATTGAAACCCAGCAAGCCTTGTCGTTTTCTTATTTTCCTTTTTTTCTTATTTCCTTTTTCTGTATTTCCTTCTGTAAAATCGGATTACGGTCGATTGATTTTTTTTCCTTTTTTATTTCGTTCTCTATTTTTATAAGGAAAACCCCATATTGGAGATGAAGACAGCATTATATTTTGGAATTAAAATTAAAATTTTTTTCTTTCTTAAAATCAAAGTATATTAGAATCTCATTTAATTTTTTCAGACATTTCACTGACTAATTTTTAAAGCATAAACCTTTCAATTGCAGACGTTGGTGGAAAATGTCTCGAGTTCTTGTCAGCATCTTTCGTTCCCTCCGCTCTCCTTCGTCAACTCTGTTTCTTCTTCTTCTATTTTCATGCCCTTTTCTTCGCTGATTCACATGACCACCGTCCGCCCACAGTGAACCCAGACGGGACTGTCTAGTTCCCTTCTTTCCGTCGTCTGCATCGACCGTCGCTCCGGTTGTTGTCCCCGTTGCAGCGCCGAGGGACTTTCCCTCGTTCGCTCACAACAACCCTTCTCCTTTGCCTTCTCTCTCGCCCCATATCCATCGAAAGGGAGAGCGAGATCATCTTAAAATTTCTTTTCTTTTTTTCTATTGTTTTCATAAAAAAATAAATCATATTCGTTTAATGAATGAACGATCAAGATGTATTTGATTTTTGCTTTAAACTATCTATACATTAATAAGCAAAAGAATTGAAGTAAATTAAAAAAATAAAGTAAAGGGATATGCAATGGCTTCTATTAATTTATTTTGTAAATAATTACCAAGTAAAAGCTCAATCAGATACTAATTAATTAAAAGTTTTAGTATAAATGTGAAACATATAATAGATATAATCGACATTATATTTGTACAAAGCAAAATATATACTTGTTTACATAAATATTGGTGTTTACATAAATATTGGTGTTTACATTGTAATAAATATATTTTGAGTTGTGATGTAGTATTACATTGTAATAAATATAAAATATGTTATTATATTTAAGTATAAAAATTATATTGTAATCATGATACAACAATGTACATGACATTTTTACTGAAAAGATGGAGAAATTTTTTCTATTGTGAACAAGTTCAAAGAAGATATTGGAAACTTTAAAAGATGGCTCTTATATTGAATTATTATATAAATTTTAAAATGGATACTTTATGTTCATCCAAATACTTCAATTGAAAATTTATACCAATTTTTACGAATCATTTGACAATAATAACTTATTTTAATTAATTTCCCTCCAAATCCAATTTCAATTTCTTTCCTTTATTGCCCATGTCAAGAATAGAAGTGTCTATCACATTCCCTTGAATTTCAGTCTTTGCTTTCTCTTATTCAATATTTCAAACAGACATACCTAAGTAGACTTGTAAATATCCAGTAAAACCCCTTAAAAAATAGATGCACTTTTATTTTTTTTAATTTACATATGGTAAATTATGGAAAATCAAGCGTAAAACCCCCACACGTAATATCTACTGCCTTTAGCGTAAAATAGATGCACTTTGATTGAGGAGAACACATCAAAATTATTTTTGTGTGTCAAATCATATTACCTTAGGTTATGGTAGCAAATTCTATGTTTTTGACATGTGGGACTGTTGAATTTCAATCATATTAAACAGAATTTTAAAGTATTTTAAGGTAAAATTATGAGATTAAAAATATTATTAGACATTCAATTAAAATGGATTGAAATTAATAATTACCTTTGTAATAATCCGATTCGAACACAGGGCTTAGGATTCAGCTCAGTAAGAAATTGTCTACTTTGGACCTCGCACACACGCTCAAGCCCGTATGGATTTGGATTGGACGTGGCTTACCATTGATAGGTCCAAAACGCGTCTTATAAATTCAGAGAGGTTGGCTTCAAATAAATATCCATGTCCCTTCTTTCACTATAGATGTGGGACTCCCACATCGGTTACTGGTGCTTCACATAGCCCATCTGGGCAAGGGTATCACAGCCTTACCGTTGATCTTGATGGATCTAAATTTGATGTTAAAATAGATTTTTCAGATTTAAGTCTTGATTTTAAAAAGGAATGATCCAATGTTGTCCAGTTAATAGTAGGGATTAGGTCTATACATGGGCCAAGTTCAATTTGGACTTTGCTATAAAAAAAAGGGAGCACGTTCGTATTTACAAAAGCCCGAGTCTGTTTGAAGCTTGTTGGCCTTTTAAACGTCAAAGCTGGAGTCTATCCGATTAAAATATATAAACTATGAGCCCTCCAATTTATTTATTATGTAACATTGTCACAAGGTTACATCGACACTTTTTACTTTATAAAATTTTTAGTTTGTAACTTGAGAATTATAACTATATAAATTTAAAGTAAAATTAGAGACCTACCATTAGTTAAAATTTCAGTTTAAATTTAATTTTCACCTACTTGGTCTTAATAATCATAATTGTCACATGTCACGTTTCCTTAAAAAAACTTCAAGGACATATGATGATTTCTATTGTCAAAATCAAGTGTTAGAAGTTGAATTTTAGGATGAAATTTTAAGGTTTGGTAGATATTTAAGTGTGTTGTCAATCTATATGGTTAGATTTTTAACCCACAAAATAAAAATAAATACCGTGTCAAATACAACTTTGTAATATATATGTATATAATACATATGAAAATAAATGGGCCTAAAAGCCCGATGGGTCTTGATGGGCTTTAAGTAAAAACTTAACCCTTTCATTTATATAAAGAAGCTGAAGTCCGAACCGTCACACAAAAATGCTTGTTCAAACATATTTATTTAAGTCGGATAAGGTTGGTCGCAATGATCAAACTAATGAACGCCCCTGGTAAAGTTGATAACAATTTCTTGTATTTAGAATATTTGAAGTTCACTTATTAAAATCAAAACCATTCATTAAGTTCTAAACAAATGTTTACACACACAAAGCTCTTTTTGAATTTCATGTTACGTTGAATGGGTCAAATGAGAAGAGTGTCATAAATTTTTATAGATTCTCTAATCAAATATTTTTTATTTGATTCATCTAATAGTAAGTTCAACAGTTTTACAAAATTTAAAAAAACATATATATATATATATATAATATGAATATAGACAATTTATTTTAAAAAAATTGATTTTATATATCTCAAATATCTTTTTTCTATCATATTTATCATTAAACTAGACAACATGAATAGTTCCTCCAATTAAAAATATTTTAAAATTCTATTATCAAATGTTCAATACAATAAGGTCCACTTCTTTGCACAATATATATAAAATATAAATTCTAAAGAATTTACTTAGTGGTTGAGACACTTTAAAATTAAAATCTTGAATTCAATTCTTAATAACTTTAATGAAAGGTTACTCTCAGTAATTTTATCAGATGTGCATTGATTGAAGGATTTGTACATATTTTTAAAGATTAGTCCTGTGATGCCGAAAGACCTTCTGACTTAAATAATATAATTAGCAAGAAATGGTGAAATGGCTTGAGTGCAATAAAGAGTGAAAACAAGGGCAATGCCCTGATGCTCTAAGTAAGAATATTCGAAGATGCTGGTTCGTTATTCGGTTTCATTAAGCCACCACTGCCACTGTCACATGTCACTTTATCCAGATTCCTGCTGGCATCGGCATTTTCTCACATTTCAACTACCCCATTTTAACTTCCTACTTTAATCCTTTTTTGAGCACGTGAGATATTTGAGTAAATAATTTTAACATTAACTTAATATCATTGCTGAGGGAGCACATGACGCCTGCGATATTAAACTGACTCACTAATTCACTCACTCAAACCTCTAAACCTCTACTCTTTTAACTCTTATTCTATTCAATATGGTTTGATGATGGTTTGCTATTATTTGATGGTGTGATGTGAATGGTTTATTTGATGTTTTCCATACTATATATGTTTGTGCTTATCAAAAGGGGGAGATGTGTTTTCCATACGCCTGTAGTATAATTTGAATGTTGTCCAAGTTATTTATATTAATCAAGACTGGTCTTTCTTGTGGCCCCTCAAAAGCAAATCCCAAACACACCATCCCTATTGACTCATTTGGGGGGTCAGGATCCAATAAACATATTTTTAGACCGTTGAATGGCCAGGCCCATGGTCCAAGGGTATCTGAGCTGGGCCTTTGTCCTGGACTTCTTAGTCAGGGGTCAAAATATCAGTTGATACTGTGCGTATCGACTGTATAAAAAAAAATCGGCCGATATGAATGAATTTTAAAAATTCGGTTTTTTTTAAAATATCGGAAGAGAAAGAATGGAAAGAGAAAAAAGTAAATATAGAGAAAAGATTGAAAAAAAAAAATCACTACACCTTTCACAGCTTTCCTTTCTCTTCTTTTTCTTCTTTGTTGATGGAAAAAATGCAGTAGCGTTTAATAGAGAGAGTCAAAGAGAAGAAGGGTATTAAAATATGAGTATTAGGGTTTCCAAGTGAAAACCCATCTTTATGAAAATGAACTCACGTGAGCTTTCTAAAGAGCTCACATGGAAGCTCATGTGTGTACTCTAATATTTTTATCAAAAAGTTAAAATATTTACTTATACTGAAAGTAAAAAGTATAATGTTTTATTTTATTTATCTTATTGTAATAATTTAATATTATATTTATCATCTAATATTTTTACCATTGTCATTATTATTAGAAGGTATTCTTTATTTTTATTATATCAATTTAACATAATTAACCATAGCTCATAATTTTATCTAATAATTTTATTTATCTAATTATTATTAATGAAAAATGAAATCTATTTTCTCAAATGAAAGAAAACATTATATTATTATGTATGTCATTTGTGTGGTTATCAGTTCAAGTGATTAGGACCCCATTAGTTTCATTTTCTAATATTTTTTTTACATTATTATGTAATTTTCAATCATTTTAATATTATTTTTTATTTCTATAATTCATAACTTAAAATAACACTTATTGACTAAGAAAAGGAATTACGAAATTATTTCTACAAATTTTCCTTATTTATCTGCTTTTCCTTATAATTTTCACCATTTTATTACTAATTATATAATTTTCCAATATCGTAACTTCAAAAATATATTTGAAGATGTAAATGTCTGATATTTTGTGAAAAATTACATATTCAATAAGCCCATAATTATCTGCATTTACTGTATTTTTAAAATTTTTTTTTGAAAAAAGGACAACCGATATATCGGCCCGGCCAATTTTTCTACCCCTGTTCTTAGTACAATGGGCTGCCCAATTATGGGCCATACATTTATAAATTGTTGAACTAGCCTTTTGACTTTAACTCTTGGGTATCCTGGACTAAACAATTGTGTGTCACACGTAAGCAGGGGTTTAAATATCGGTCGATAGGATAGGTCTCGATCAGAGGAAAAAAAATTGCTCGAGATCTCAGTCGATTTTTTTTTTAAGCAAATATTGGTTGTGAGCCCCTGCAGATATCTCGGCCAATATTTGAAATATCAGTCAATGTTGGCCGATATTTGAAATATCAGCCAATATCGGCCAATATTTATATTTTTTATTTTTTTAAACATATTTTTAATATATATTTTTTAAAAAAGCCACTGAAATTTCAATTTTTTTTGAAGAGAGAGAAAAATCTCAACAGATATCCCGGCCGATATGAAAAATCAGCAGAAATCTCGGCTCACCCGATTTTCGACCCCTCACACAAGTTACATTTAATTACATATTTTGTAAAAAATTTAATTGATTAGATTATCTTAGTGATCAAAGTATCAAACATCATCCCATTTTTTTTTTTTTTTAATACACATGATGATTTTGACCGCCTTTTAGAATTTGGTCATTCATATGCCAAAATTGAAAATAAATTTTAAATCCAGCAACGTATTTTCTTTAAAAGATTTATAATTATTTAAAAAAATATAAAATTTAGAACAGATGACTTCTCTTCTTTTGGGCACAAGTCGGGAAATGGGAGGAAGGCGTTGGTGATTTTTCGTTTTCGAAGAGGGAAATACACCGCTCAAACTTCCCTCTTTATTCCAAAGGTTTCCGTTACAGAATAGGATTTAGGGTTTAGCATCAGAAGGAGTCTCTTCATCAGATGGGATTACGGGATAAATGGTTTAGTGATGACGGCGATGATGATTTAAGCAGAAAGAAATGGTGTTTCTCTTGCGGATTACTCTAGCACTCTTACATTGATTTTTAGTTGATTTTTCGGATCTGCTCACAAAATGAGTTTGATTGATTTTTCAGGTAGAAAGAAAGGACTAACCGCTTTCTGAACAAGTTTTCTGTAAGATATCACCAAACGAGAATGGCTTACCAATAAGTTATCTTCTTCCGTTGGTCCATCAAGACTCGATTTGTATAAATCAACCCGTAATGGATTTTATCGTTTTTCATCTAGAAAAATGAAAACTTGTCTCTTTCCTTTGAAATGCCATGGTTTGTGACAAATTAGTTCTTTGAACTTTCAGTTTTCCGTGTTTGGTTCATGAGAATCTCAGTTATATTCTTTCCACCCCTGACTTCCTTTTTTCAAACTAAGAATAACTTCAAATTCTTTTTTTTTTTTTTCCCTTTTGTTAGTTTCAGTACTTTAGAAGAATAGTTTGATCTTATTGGGCAAAAGGGGGAAAGGGAAGGGAAAGTTCTTTTGTCCAATTAATTTGATAGGATTTGGTGAAATTTGTTCGCATGGCTTGTGGTTCTGTAACGAATCGTGCTTTGCTTCCAAAACATGTAATTAGTGTCATAAAATATCAGAAGGATCCTCTTAGAGCTCTAGAGATGTTCAATTCAGCTGCTAAGGAAGACGGGTTTAAGCATACACTGTCCACGTATAAGTGCATGATTGAAAAACTTGCCCTTCATTGGCATTTTGAAGCTATGGAAAATGTCCTTTCAGAGATGAGACTGAATGTTGACAATGGGTTACTTGAAGGAGTTTACATTGGTGTAATGAAAAATTATGGAAAGAGTGGGAAGATCCAAGAAGCTGTGGATGTATTTGAGAGAATGGATTTTTTCAATTGCGAGCCATCTGCTAGTTCCTACAACGCTATCATGAATATCTTGGTTAAGTATAGATATTTCAATCAGGCCCACAAAGTTTATCTGAGAATGCTGGATAAAGGGATCATTCCTGATGTGTATACGTTCACAATTAGGATAAAATCCTTTTGTAGGACTAACCGGCCACATGCTGCTCTTAGACTTCTTAGGAACATGCCTGAACATGGATGCTTGCTCAATGCAGTAGCTTACTGTACAGTGATTGGTGGTCTTTATGAAGAGAATTACCGAATTGAGGCGTGTAGTTTATTTGATGAGATGCTTGCAGAAGATGTGTGTCCTGACATAGCTACATTTAATAAGCTCATTGATGGTCTTTGTAAGAAAGGGGACATTCAAGAGAGCAGCAAACTCCTTTGCAAGATTCTTAAGAGGGCTGTGTCTCCAAACCTATTTACATTCAATATATTGATTAAAGGCCTTTGCAAGAAAATCAAGATAACAGAGGCTGTTTGTTTGTTGGAGAGTATGGATAAAGAGGGGTTGAAACCTGATGTTGTTACATATAATACTCTCATCTGTGGCCTCTGTAAGAGCTTTAAGGTGGTGGAAGCAGAGGACTATCTGCGTAAAATGGTAAATGATGGGTGTCTTCCTGATGATTTTACCTATAACACGATTATCGATGGATATTGCAAAACAGGTATGGTACAAAATGCATGGAAGCTTCTAAATGATGCAGTTTTCAAGGGATTTATGCCTGATCAAGTTACATATTGCTCCCTAATAAATGGGCTATGTCAAGATGGTGAAATAGACAGGGCAATGGAGGTATTTAATGAGGCATTGGAAAAAGGACTGAAACCTGATATTTTTATCTACAATTCATTGGTCAAAGGGTTGTCTCAACAAGGCCTCATTTTGCAAGCATTGCAGCTGATAAATGAGATGTTAGAAAATGGTTGCAACCCAAACATTTGGACCTACAATATGATAATAAATGGTTTATGCAAAATGGGTTATTTGTTTGATGCCAATTATCTCATGAATGATGCCATAACCAAAGGTTTCCTTCCCGATATTTTTACCTTCAATACACTGATTGATGGGTACTGCAAGCAATTGAAGTTAGATAATGCACTTGAGATTTTTGCTAGGATGGGGGTCCATGGCATTAGTCCAGATGTTATCACATATAACTCTATTTTGAATGGTCTATGCAAAGCTGGGAAGGCTACTGATGTCCTTGAAACATTCAAAGAAATGTTGGCAAAGGGATGTGTACCTAATGTTATTACCTACAACATACTCATAGAGAGTCTTTGTAAATCTCATAAGCCAAAAGAAGCTTCTGATTTGCTAGAAAGGATGGCAAGCGAGGGGTTGTCTCCAGATGTTGTAAGCTATAGCACACTGATTCATGGATTTTCTGAGAATGGTGATATTAATGATGCTTACAAATTATTCAGAAGAATGGAACAGGTTAACATCTGCCCATCGGTTGCCACATATAATATTATGATGAATGCATTTTCTGACAAACTCAATGTCCATATGATGGAAAGGATTTTTAATGAGATGGTTGACAAGGGTTGCTCTCCAGATGCTTTCACTTATCGTGTCATGATCCATGGCTTCTGCATGACAGGAAACATTGATTTGTCATACAAATTCCTTGTAGATATGATTGATCAGGGATTTATTCCATCAATGGAAACATTTGGCCAGGTGCTCAACTGTCTTTGTGCGAAGCACAGAGTTCATGAAGCTGTTGCTGTTGTGCACATTATGGTGAAAAATGGTGTTGTTCCAGAGATAGTGAACACGATCTTTAATGCTGATAAGAAGGAGGTGGCAGCACCCAAGATCCTTGTGGAGGAACTATTGAAAAAGAGCCATATAACTTATTCTACATATGAGCTCCTTTATGATGGAATTAGAGATAAGAAGTTGATGAGAAAGAGGTTTCACATGAAGCATTCATGAGATTTTCAATACTGAGATGAAGTCCATCAAGGTGATCATTGAAGACCCAAAACTTGTCAAGGGAATTCAGAGCCCAGAACTGTCAAACTGGAGATGGAGAAGCCACATCCTAGCAGTAAAAGCTTATCTTGCAAAGTTTGAAGCTTGGAGCATCAGCCTTACAAATGCTAGCAATAAAATGGCCATGCAGAATCTTAAGCAAATTCTGAATTGATCAAAGCCCGGATTCTGTAATCTGTACATGTTTTTTTCTGTATTGTTCCGACTTTCCTTAGTCTCTAAGCAGTCTCTTTTTGATTTGTTCAGTTTTTGTATATTTCCCCATTTGGGGGCTGTACTGTATCTGTGGGAGGTTTCCCTATTCTTTTGAATGAATAAAATAGCTAATCATTCAAAAAATAAATAAATAAAAATAAAACCGAAACCTATTGGAGATCACCTTCCTTTCGCTTTACTTATGGAGATTGGTCAATTGATTGTACATTTACATTATCACATGTATGAGGTTTGTTAGCAAAACATTTCTATTTTTATTTGATTAACAATTTACTTTTGGAATTTGACCCCCATTTTTTCTGTCTTCTTCTTCTTTGATAACTAAATCTCTTAACAATGTTGATTTATTAGATTGCTTCTCATGGACACCTGTACGACCCCCCTCTCAAGGATGTCTCACTGCTTGCAGATCCTATCAGAGCTTGACTTCCTGATTCTACAAGCATCCTGCAGAGAAAATGGGTATATTGTGGGCATTAGTTGTGAGTTAATCCCTTTTCTATAAGAGATGAGCTAATCCATGTTTTCACATATTTAAATTTATGATGTTGGCTTCTTTTCCATTAGCATGGAACTGGTCTGATTTTAGTGCAACTCCATGAGCCAATGGCATGCATTGAAGAAAAAATTAGCAATCAGGTGGGTGCCACCATGCTGATTAGCACTTCCAAAATAGGATGGACTATTCTTCTAGTGATCCACCTTCTAAAAGAAGATGTACAGCTGAAAATGGCATCACCCTATTTAGTGGCACAAGTCCACCAATTCAAGAGCTCTAATCTTCACATGCATGCCACCTTGGCTCATGGGGCTTTCTGGTACTTGGAAATTTTCACCTCACACAATATGTAGATTCAAGTTTCCCAAATTTCAGATCCACAGATTATGGAGTTATCAATTTGAGCATGAGCCTGACATCGTGACGCAGGACAAAACAAAAGGGTGATCCTAAAGGTGACCCTAAATGCCTAAATGCGATTATGTTGTAATAAGAAACTAATATGAGGCTGAAATTAAAATTAAAATTAATAATAACAATTAGAATAATAAAATCTACCACAAATAATCAATAAAATTTAGAGGATTCAATGTAAGTAATAAAATCACAATCCAAACCATGTCATAGCTCAACGTAGAAGGTTCTCAAAACCAAAAGGATTATCAAATCACACAAACACATAAAACCAACATCAAATAAAGATTAAATCTGATTTTAACAGCAGTGTGAGAGGTTAATGAGGTTAAGAAAAGGCCCAGTTTTGTGGGACAGCAGTAAGAACAAGAGAAAGACAGGTAGGAGGGACTGTATGAGTCTTTTGATGGCAGATCTGGGCTTCCAAAGGGGGTTACGGTAGTTGTAGAGGCTGTAGAAAGAGGGAATAAAGGCTGTAATACAGTATTTGGGGCTGGGCGACACAGTATAAGGGGAAAGGAAGGGCTGGCGAAGGTGAAAGGGTGGTTTTAGGGGCTGGACGACACAAAGGAGAGAGTTTTGTGGCACAACAGCAGTAGAAAGGTTTTAGGGAGAGGGATGGAGATGGTAGAGTGGGTTTGGGGTTCAAGAGGGTTTAAAAGAAAACAAAAGAGAGAGAAGAAAAGAAGAAGAAGAGAGGAATAGAGAAGAGAAGATCGTACCAGGGAAGGAAGGAGGGCTTCTCGCCGAGGTCAGGGATTTGCAAAATCTCCAAGGAGTTTATTTCATCATCGGTAAGTTTGCCCCAAAGGGCTACAAGCTTAAATAAGGATTTACATTGCTTAAAATAAAATAAACAAAATTTACCAAAATACCCTTACTTAAAACAAACTAAAACAAAAATAACAAGTAAGAAAAACAGCAGGATGGTAGAATGGCACCGCATCAATCCCCCCATCTGAGAAAAACTCGACCTCGAGTTCAAACAGATGAGAAGACACAAATCTTTCCACGCACGCGTCTTCCTAGTGTAGGGTCTTCATAGTGCAAGCAAGTGCACGTGAGGTCTTCAATGTCAACCAAGTGAATCTTCATCGAGCCATAATGATGGAGTTGGAGCGGCTCTCTTCCGTCGTCGCTGATAGACTCGAAAACCTGTTTTGTCATTGCTGTAGAAGAAGAAGGAACCTCTGACGAAACAAAACTCCGATATCTCTCTAGAAGGTCTGGATCAAGTCGTTGTAGCTCACTTTCTGTTAATCATGTGGCATCTGTAATCGGTCTGTTTTTCTACTTCACAAGATACTTCTGATAGCCTCCAGCACGTGTAGAAACAACTTCCTCATCCAAAATAGATTCTATCTCATCTCTCTTGGGTGGCAAGGAAGGTATAGTAGGTAAAGGCTGTGAAGGCTGGGAAGGTTCATGCCATGGGTCATGAAGTGGGTCAGGTAGGCCAGTAGAATGGTTAAGGGATTGATGTGATGATGGGCTTACAGGTGTAGTTGTTGGGCCTTAGAAAGGGGCTAAATCTTCCACATTGAAAGTAGAACTAATACCCATATCAGATGGTAGGTCTACAATGTATGCATTGGATCCAACTCGCCTTAAAATTTTGAAAGGCCCTACACTACGAGCATGTAACTTTTTCACAGTTCCTTGTGGGAACCGCTCAGGTCTTATGCGGATCATCACATAATCACTCACATTAAATTCTTTTAATCTACGATGAGTATCTGCAGCAGATTTATACACTTCATTGCTCATATTAATTTTTTTTTTTAATTTCAGCATGCAATTCATGTATGCGATATACAAATGATGATGCAGACTCAGATGACGTATGTGACATAGATATGGGAATGAGATCTATAGGCTTCCTAGGCTTATAACCATGCATGACTTCAAAGGGACTCATATCTATAGATCTATTGATCGAACTATTATACGCGAACTCAGTAATCGATAGAATAACATCCCACGTTCGCGTATTCTCTCTAACCAGACAACGCAACAGATTTTTTAGGCTATGATTAACTACCTCAGTCTGACCATTAGTCTAAGGATGATATGCAGACGAAAACTGTAACTTAGTACCCATCATGTGCCATAGGGTCTTCCAAAAATAACTCATGAACCTAACATCCCTATCTGACACAGTCGTCTTTGGTAACCCATGTAGCCTCACTATTTCTCCAAAAAATATCTTGGCAATATTAGAAGCATCAGAGGTTTTAAAACACGGAAAGAAATGGACCATTTTAGAAAAATGGTTCACAACCACCTAAATGGAATCGTACTTCTTAATAGTCTTTGGAAGTCCAAGTACGAAGTCCATACTGATATCCTTCCAAGGAGCATGGGGAACTGACAAAGGCGTATACAGTCCCGTATTTTGCTTCCTTTGCTTTGCCAGTTGGCAAGTTCGACATTGTCCAATGATTTTAGCCACATCTCTCTTGAGACTAGGCCAATAAAACCTGTCTTCAACCAGGGCAATCGTCTTGTCTCTCCCAAAATGTCCGACTATACCTCCGGCATGTAACTCCCAAACAAGAAAATCACGCAGGGAAGTTCAGGGAATGTAGAGTTTACTTCCTTTAAACAATAAATTATCCACCATGAGAAACTCTTTATTACTCCTTTCTTGGTCACTTAAGAGTGAAGCATACAACTCCTCAAAATTCGGGCATGTGGGATATTCATCCTTCAATTGCTCAAACCCGGTCACCTCTACACTCATGGAGTGTATTAGTGCAACCCTACGCCTCAATGAATCAGCTGGCTTGTTCTCAACCCCGGCCTTGTGTTTCAACACAAAAGTGTATTCTTGAAGACATTGAGCCCAATTGGCATGTCTTGAGTTTAACTTTTTCTGGGAATTGAGATATCTCAAGGCCTCATGGTCCGAGTACAAAACGAATTCGTGTAGCAAAAGGGAATGTCTCCAATGACGGAGTGCTTGCCTAACCGCATAAAACTCTTTGTCATAGGTGGAATATCGTTGTTTGGCTTCATTCAACTTCTGACTAAAGTAAGCGACATGATGTCCTTCCTGACTTGGGACTCCACCTATACCAACACCGGATGTATCACACGCAACTTCAAAGACTTTGGAGAAGTCTGGTAGTCGCATGACAGGAGCTTCGACCAAATAAGTCTTGATCTCCTGGAAAGCTTTCGAGGTTGCTTTAGTCCATTGGAACTCCCCTTTTTTAAGGCAATCCATGATGGGAGCCGGGATGGAAGTAAACCCTCGAATAAACCGCCTATAGAAGGTAGCTAAGCCGTGAAAGCTTCGCACCTCATGTATATTCCGCGGTTCGGGCCAACTTACTATGGCCTTGATCTTTTCGTGGTCCGCTGACATACCTTCAGATGAAATCACAAACCCTAAAAAGATAACCCTATTCGACATGAATGTGCATTTCTTCAGGTTTGCGTATAATTTTTCAGTCCGAAGAACCTCACAGACTAACCTCAGATCTGTAAGTGTTGTTCCTGGGAGGCACTATAGATAAGAATGTCATCAAAATATACCACCAAGAACTTACCCATAAAAGGTCTCAACACTTGAGTCATCACCTGCATAAATGTACTGAGAGCGTTGGTCAAACCAAAAGTCATAACCATCCACTCGTACAGACCATCCTTCGTCTTGAAGGCTGTCTTCCATTCATCTCCTGGTCTAATGCGGATTTGATGATATCCACTCTTGAGGTCAATTTTTGAAAAGATAGTAGCATGAGCCATCATGTCAAGCATATCATCGAGACGTGGGATTGGAAACCTATACTTGATAGTGATCTTATTAATAGCCCTGCTATCTATACACATGCGCTAGGTGCCATCTTTCTTGGGTGTCAGGAGGGCTGGCACAACGCACGAGCTTAAATTCTCTTTGATGAATCCTTTTTGTAGAAGCTCATCCACTTGACGCTTCAACTCTTCATGCTCCTTAGGGTTCATCCTATAATGAGGCAGATTTGGTAAAGTCGCCCCAGGGACAAGATCTATGGCATGTTGTATGTCTCGCATGGGAGGTAGTTCATTTGGCAAATCAGATGAGAATACATCTTGAAATTCCTTAAAGATCGGAACTACAACTTCTGGCAACTTAGTACCAACCTCAGGAGAGGTCTCTCTCGACACTAGGGCATACACAACTGAAGTTTCACTAGTCTCTCTTTCGAATTCTTTAGCAGCAATGATATGTAGAGATTTGGACTGAGTCTTTGATGGGGTTTTCGGTTTGTCCCTCTTTGTGTCATCCTGTTTTGAGTGAGGGGGCGTAGGTTGCATAGGGAAGATTTTGATCTTCCTACCATTATACCCAAAGCTACACGTGTTCGTTTGACCGAACAGTGTCACATCATGATCAAACAACCAAGGACGATCCAAAATAATGTGTCCTACGCCCATAGGGATTAAATCACACCACACAGTGTCCTGATAGGTGAGGATCTGAATGGGCACGGGGCACCGTTAGTGATCGGGATTGACGTATCATTGACCCACGCAACTCGATGTGGATTAGGATGAGGTTCAGTCTTCAAACCCAATCGAGCAACCACGCTGGTGGATACGACATTTGCACAACTTCCACTATCCACAATCAATATGCAAGATTTCCCACCGCACTTAATGTAAGTGTGGAAAATGGCTGTGCGCTTCTAATCTTCTGAGGGTTGAGATCGAGCAAAGGCACATCTAACTACTGCAAGAAAATCTGTATCGATCTCCTCATCAAGTTGCTCATCACTCGAAGGATATTCACCCTGAAATTAAGCTTCTATGTCATCTTCACGGGCAATCTCTTCAATGGGTGGTTCTCCCAACAAAAGGGCTCTTTCCTGGTTCCTGGTCTTAGTAGGACATTCACGAGCAAAGTGCCCGAATCCCTGATAGTAGTAACACTGATGACCATTCCTTGAATAGCTCGCACCAGAAGCTCCCTTAAAACTTGCATCCTTGTTCTTGGATGGAGTACTGGTGGCTTGTTTGGGTTGACTCACCGTATTCTGCTGACATCCTTGCGGATTAGGCTTAGAATTGGCACCCTGGGAGTCAAAATGCTTTGGAGGATTCGGCTTAAAGTAACCTTCTAAACCTTTGACTATTTGGTAAGTTTTCTCCGAAGTTTCCACCCCATGTAAGATAAGCTCACGCTGGAACTTAGGACGAAGACCTACTCTAAACCTAGAAAGGGTTTGGCTGGGGTCCTCATCCAACTCGCATCTCATAAGAAACTCATCAAACTTCTCAATGTACTCATCAATGGTCTGGTTGCCCTGACGTAAAGAGTTCCATTGGTCAATGAGTTTTTGCTTGTATCTGAGAGGGATATACTTTTATTTCAAATATTATTTCATCTCATCCCAATGCAGATTGACGGGTTCAACTCCTTGCCTCCAGAGTTTATGTTCCACTGTAGTATAGAAAAGCCGAGCTTGTCCCACCAACTTCATTTTGGCAAAACGGACCCTACGAGGTTCCAACATATCATGCCACTCGAAGTAGAGATCCATGTCTGACAACCAATCTGAGAAAACCTTAGGGTCTGCTCGTCCCTTAAATTCAGGGGCTTCTAATTGCACGTTCTTCAAGGCACGTTCCTCATGGTTGATGGGTTCCTGATGCCTGTGTGGTTGTTGGAATCTACCGTGACCAAATCTGCGGCCTCTATGGTCCCTATTCCTAAAATTATCATTATCCTCATGAACTGACCCATTCTCATCATTCCTAGGGGTTTCAAGGGCTTCAATCCGGTTTCTCAAGTCGGTCATGTCAGTACCTAAGGTATCTTGACCTCCTTTAAGGTCAGTGAGCCGGGCATCTAATTGGGCAAATGCCTGAGTAAACCAAACTGGAGGTTGATCTCCTGACATTTCGCTGGATAGTTCAGACTCTTTCTGATAGGTAACTCCACTCCTAGTGGTCATGCACGGGTACACGCGCGCTAGTGTTCCTCTAGACTCACAAATATAGGGATGAATTCTGACTTTATGCTATGATCTAAAGTCTATATGCAATGAAAGATTTTTTTTTAAAAAAAATAAAATAAAGAATGCAATTTTTTTTTAAAAAATAAAATAATAAAGAATGCAATTTCTTTTTTGATGCAACCTAAGACCGTGGGTGTTTAAGGAAACAACCCAACCTTCCTACTGATACCAAATTTGACGCAGGACAAAACAAAAGGGTGACCCTAAAGGTGACCCTAAATGCCTAAATGCGATTATGTTGTAATAAGAAACTAATATATGAGGCTGGAATTAAAATTAAAATTAATAATAACAATTAGAATAATAAAATCTAACATAAATAATCAATAAAATTCAGAGGATTCAATGTAAGTAATAAAATCACAATCCAAACCATGTCATAGCTCAATGTAGAAGGCTCTCAAAACCAAAAGGATTATCAAATCACACAAACACATAAAACCAACATCAAATAAAGATTAAATATGATTTTAACAGCAGTGTGAGAGGTTAATGAGGTTAAGAAAAGGCCCAGTTTTGTGGGACAGCAGTAAGAACAAGAGAAAGACAGGTAGGAGGGACTGTATGAGAGTCTTTTGATGGCAGATCTGGGCTTCCAAAGGGGTTACGGTAGTTGTAGAGGCTGTAGAAAGAGGGAATAAAGGCTGTAATACAGTATTTGGGGCTGGGCGACACAGTATAAGGGGAAAGGAAGGGCTGGCGAAGGTGAAAGGGTGGTTTTAGGGGCTGGACGACACAAAGGAGAGAGTTTTGTGGCACAACAGCAGTAGAAAGGTTTTAGGGAGAGGGATGGAGATGGTAGAGTGGGTTTGGGATTCCAGAGGTTTAAAAGAAAACAAAAGAGAGAGAAGAAAAGAAGAAGAAGAGAGGAAGAGAGAAGAGAAGATCGTACCAGGGAAGGAAGGAGGGCTTCTCGCCAAAAAGTTTCTCGCCGAGGTCAGGGATTTGCAAAATCTCCAAGGAGTTTATTTCATCATCGGAAAGTTTGCCCCAAAGGGCTACAAGCTTAAATAAGGATTTACATTGCTTAAAATAAAATAAACAAAATTTACCAAAATACCCTTACTTAAAACAAACTAAAACAAAAATAACAAGTAAGAAAAACAGTAGGATGGTAGAATGGCACCGCATCACATCGGGTACTTTTGTTCCAAGTCACTAGCTTCCATGTTGGGAGTCTGGCATAGCATCCCTTCTATATCTGACGAACTTTGTGCCAAAGTTTATTATTTGGGATTACAGGAATTTGAAATTTTATAATGGATTGTTATCTCCATGACTTGTTCCGTTTTTGTGAAAGTTCAACAACTCAAAGTTTGTGGTTCAATTTGTTCATGGGTGAAGGGGTCGAAAGACATTCTACTTTGTTAGAGGTAATGAGGATGCTTGAACATAGTCTCCTGACTAGGAATATGACTAGGACCCAACTATTAATTAGGTTGGGTTGACTAGGACTAGGACTCGATATTCAGTGGGTCCTTTTGTGTTGACCTTTCTACAGGATTCCTAATAAAGGACTAGAAAAGGAATGTTGCTCATCTTTCAAAAAAAGAAAGGAATGTTGCTTTCTCTCTGTTTTACTTTTGTACCATAGGCTATGCACACTATTATTTTTAAAAAGCTTTATAATTATTTCAAGGGTGAAATCTTGTCCTGTTCCAGTCATTGTAACTGTTCATGTCATGACCCCAACCTGGATAACAAATTCTTTGGGATGAATTTTGATCAAATGGTGTTCTTTTCATTCCTTCATTCTTTTCTTTCTTTCTTTCAGTTTTTTTGAACAGTACTGAAGAAGAAATGTTATTAAAGAAAAACATAAAGTACAAGGAGGAGGTGTAACAGGTATGGACCAAAGAGAAAAAACCAACAAACAAGAAAAACAAAAACACAAAGACCACTCGAAGAGAACAAATACAATACAGTAACAACTCCGACTACAATCATATGAATCCTTCTCTTCAAATGTAGAAAACACCTTGAACAGACCCCTCTAAACCATTTTTGGCAAAGTAGTCCACTACCCCATTTGTTTTGCGCCTGATGTGGACAAAGGACACCTCAAGGCCCCTAATTAGTGCCTTGATTTCCCTAACTGTAGTAATCAGTCTACAGGGAGGTCGTTTCAAACCTTTGGCCCATTTATGGCATTTGTCCCTCTATAACTACTTTCTTTCATTCATTTATTTTCCTTTCTTATTCTTTTTTTTTTGAGAAGGTAATTGAAATAAAAGAAGAGTCGCAATTACAATGGCTTGAACAAATGGTATCTGAGGTGGACACCACAAAGCTTGGAAAAAGAAACTTTACGAGGATGAGAAGCAAATGAAAAACAAAGGGTAATCAATTTAGAGCAGAATCTAGAAATAAATCCAATCTTGGGATACGTCTCTATGCAAGACATCAGCTACCCCACTTGCTGATCTCATGAGCGAACGGTATATCCAGGCCCCTTTAAAGGTGCCTAATCTCACTAAATAGAGAAAGGAGCTACCATGGTGGCTTGTTTTTTCCCCAAGCCTAGTAGCATTAACCAAGTCTCCTTTAATGACAAATTTCCTTTGAAAGTGAGTCTTGAAAATCCTAAGGGCTTCCTTAACAGCTTGTAGCTCTACTTCTGATGTGGCCTAATTTCAAAACAAAACAAAGAAGTTCCGGCCACAATATGGAATTCGGCCAAGGGCTCCAATTGTTGGAAAATTGGGGAGAATGTCCCAAAAACTCAAATTCACAACATAATTAAAATTTGATTTCTCTAGGAAATCGAAGCTAGAGAAAGTGGGAAAATCAAATTGATCACCTGAAAATACTAATCTCAGTTCAGCCAATTTTATATGGAACTCTGAAAATTGATTAGAGGAACCAAAGGGGTTTCATTCACAAGGAAATTTCAAAGGCCCTAATTCTCACCTAGGTTACAATTCACCATGGAATAACCTTGATTTAGGCTTCAATTTATTTTGAAATTCACACAAAATAATTGTACAATGATTAATTTAATATACAAATACAAATCCGAAATCCAAATAGTAAAATTTGAAAATTGCAAGCATACAATTAATCAAAGAAAAATTAATTTGCTGAAATTCAAATCAAAATAAAACTCACAAAAACTTGGAGAGGACAAGTAATCAATACTTCAATTAAACTTCGACTCATTTGTGTACCTTAGATGTTCACCCATGGCCTCAATTTCTAAAGGTTCAGCTGGCTGGAAAAAAAGAAAATTCCTCCCAGGGGCACACAAATTTTGGATCTCTCTTTCTCTAAGAAAATGCTAAAAACATTTCCACCAATCCGAGTATGACATGTGGCATTTATTACATCATTTGTAGAAAAAAAATAAAAAAATTACAAGATAAATCCAGCTGATATGGATGCCTATCTCTTGCTGATTTGAGTGATCAATTTACTGATTTGGAAAAAAAATTGATCATAATCCAAGCATTGACAAATTTTGGAGTGAATTGGAGAATATTGGAAAATTCCTCGATTGGCTTGATTTCTCTCCTTCCATGCAATGGGCAAATTTTGTAGATGCTTCTTTGGTTGATTTCAGCTGATTTGCATTGATTCTGGTTCTCCTATAGCCTGGGCGAAAATTATAGTGGTCCTCCATGCTTTTCTTGGCCTTTGGTTGAAAATAGAAAGTAAAATCTTCTATTTAGAAAGTAAAATCTTCTATTTAGGATGGATCGCTTCCTTGTGCTGAATTGGGTATCTTTTAGTGGATATGAAGGCCTGACCCAATGCTCAATCCCATTAGTCAACCATTTGAGGGTTTTGGGTTCAAATTGAGCCCTTTAAGGTTCTCGTTTTGCACCCTCGATTTTTTCATGCGCTATGAGTGCAATTTCCACTATATCTCTTTTCAATTGGTTCTCATCTTCAAGGTCCCTGGTGTTTCACAGTCCATGGTCAAATTGATGTCCTCATCAACCTCATTAGACTCTAATCTTCTAACAGGTCCCAAGAAATAGTCTACCTTCTCCTTAGAATCATGAAGAATGCCACCAATCCCTGCCTGTCCTGGTTACCTTGAGCTGCCCTGTTCACATTTAACTTTATTGATCCCACTAAAGGTCTTTCCTGCCTCTCTGATTACTTCTCACCATGGTCTTCCAACATCGCCTTCAGGCTTCGATCTATGTCCAAGTGTGACGAGCCGAAGAACTCTTTCCTGCTCTTAACCCAGTCAATGTGTCACAGCTTAGCCAACTCGGACATCTCTTGAGCCTCATCATATGTCGGGTATTGATCTCATGGGTATTATTGAGAGCGTTAATGTTGTATGAAGGGTTTAGATTGGTCATTTATAGGTTGCACTATTAAAAGTAACTGACAAAAGCAACATTCTTGAGGGGTGGGTGGCTTTTAGAATTTTCCTCCAAAACTAGTTACGTCTTATATAGATGCATTACCACTACCTGCAATATAAGTTGACAGTGGTGATTGAAAGTTGGTGACCCACCCCTTACAAATTAAATCAGGTGGGTCGATTCCTACATTTTGATAATTTGATAAATTAGCAATCTTTCCCCTAGATAGGCCCTTCTTGGGACTTATTCATTCTGCCTTACATATCCATTATTAAACCACAACATAAACTGGTGCTGACCAATAATCATACCATGTGCCACTTTTCTGGCAAGGTTATCCGTAAAATGTATTTAGTAACTCCAGTTGTCATTCAGAAGCTTAGCCGTATTGGTCATGAAGATGAGAAATCACTTGAGGGTATGGTAAAGGGGAAATCTAATAGATTAAGTTAAGAAATTCAGTGTTCTATGTTCAAATTGGACAAGTAGTTCATAATCAGCACTATTCATCAGGTGTCTTGCTGCAGAGGGACCACTAATGCACATAGCAGTATTGAAAATTTCTTCCTATTTGACTATTTCAGCACTGTTCTGTATTGTCTGGTTGTAGGTCACTGATTGAATGCTTAAATTGTTTGACCAGTGAGACTCGAGAGTTTCATAAGATAGTTGTTTTAGATCTGACCAATGATCAGTCCAGATCATTGGCCTATTTTCCTTGTTGTAGACTGTTTTATCATTGGCCTATTTTCCATGTTGTAGACTGTTTTTCTGTTATCTCCAGAATCCAAACCAAGTGCAACATTGAACATGTTAAGGACGCATTTGTCTTGCGAAATATTCCTAGGGACCTCTATCCTAAATTGGTGGTTACCTATGGAAGGTCTCCTAAGATCAAGGGCCTTATGGTTAAAGGAAGGAGACAAAAATACCAAGTTCTTTCACAGGTTAGCCAATTTTAGAAGATTGGGCAATTGTATTAACTCCATTGTGGTGGAGGGTAGGAGAGTGGTGGATAAGGAAAGGATTAGGGAGGCGGTGTGGCGGCACTTCTCTCGCATTTTTCAGTCCTCATCAGTCTAGACTGTCCTCTCCTGCGTTAGTGGCTCTTGGTTCCCTTACATCCTGGTTTGGTCCCCCATCGCCCTTCTCACTCTCCGGTACCCCATGTCATTTTTTTCCTTGTTTAGTTTATCTACCCGTGCTTTCTTTCGGTGGTCCTTTTGTGATGCATTTTAGGAAGAAGTGTGGAGAAGATCTATCCTAGTGAGCTCCTTAATGGTTCAACTTAATGATACCTTTGGAAGATGTAGGGTCAGTGTGGGCCTATTGTTACAAGTCTCTCCTGCAGCTTCGGCTTATGAACTCCTTCCATTTTTTTGACATTCGGCTCCAGAAGGCGGATGGCATTTTTGTTTCGAGATTCTCCTTGCTGGCAGACTTCCCTCGGAGTGCTGGCTTGCTCCTAGGAAGCTAGACTTTAAAAGGAATGAGGAGAGGATATGGTGGCTGGAGAGGGACTTTAGCATCGAGGAAGTAAATTTGGCCGTAGATAGTCTAGAGGATGATAAAGCCCCTGGACCAGACACTTCCAATTTCAAGTTTACTAGATCCTGTTGGGATACGGTGGGACCAAACTTTTTCAAGGTTTTTACAGAATTTCATGAGAACAAAATAAGCAACGAGACAAAATAAACAAGGGGTTGAAAAATTCTTTCATTACCCTTGTTTCAAAATGGGAAGGACCATCGGAGTTCCCATATTAGAGACCCATTATTTTTATTGGTTGTGTATATAAATTAGTAGCTAGTCTTCTTAGTGGGCAAGTTGAAAGAGGTTCTCCTGGAGATCATAGGTGAATCAGAAGGAGTTTTTGTGGACGATAGACAAATCCTTGGCAGAGTCCTTATAGCAAATGAATTGGTCCACATGAGGCGTAAAGTTAAAAACCGGGTTTACTTTCAAAATTGATATGGAGAAATCTTACAATTATGTGGGCCGGAACTTTGTCAGCTACTTGTTTGACAGAATGTGTTTTGGCCCTTGTGGAAGAAGTGGATGAGAGCTTGTGTGGAGTGTTCTTCCTACTATGTATTGGTTAATAGCTCTCCCATGCATCCCATCAAAGCCCAAAGAGGTCTTAGGCAAGGTGATCCATTGTCCCCATTTATCTTCACTTTAGTAGGCAAAGGTTTGAATAAACTAGTGGAAAAAGCTAGATCTTTAGGCATCGTTAGGGGATTTTTAATATTAGGGACTAGACATGTGGTCACCCACCTTCAATTTGTGGATGACACACTGCTCTTTTGCGAACCAATTGGTGAAGAGGTTTTGGGTTATAAAGGGTCTTAAAAGGTGCTTTGAACTGGTTTCTCGACTAGAATAAACTTTGGTGAGAGTATCCTTAGAGGAATTAGCATGGAGGATTCCTTATTTAAGAGCTTAGCAGATGTGGTGGAAACTAGCTCGGAATTTAAAGGCCTTAGGTGAACGGATTTTTATACTTCTTGAGAAGGGTGCTTATTGGGAAAGCATAGGAAAAAGATTAGACTTGAAGCTTGGTCTCCCCCACATAATGGAGCGTTTAAGTTTAATGTAGATGTGGCCTCCATGGCAAAACAGGGCCTGCGGGGAATGACGGGTTTTGAGGGACTCTGGTAGATCATCATTGCTAGTTTTTTCAGAGCCTATAGGGATAAGAGACTAACAAAGCTGAGCTATTAGCCATTAGGACAGCCCTGACTTTGTGGGTGGATTGTGGTCATGGTAAGTTAATAATTGAAGAGGATTTGGTGAATGTAATCAAGTGAGCAACGGGATCGAAACGACCACCTTGGAAATTGGTAACAATAGCCAGGGAGTTTAGTACTTTGTGTGCTGGGGGAGAGGTTTCCTTCTCCTTAGGGGTTAAGACATGTATGGGGATTCCACACTTTATTCAAAGAGTAGGGGTCCTAGTTGTATTTTGATATATTTCTTGTATTTGACACTAGTAACTTCTTATGGGGTTTAAGCCTATTAGACCCCCTCTTGTATCTTTTCTTTCTTTTAATATAATTCACCAATGTTATCACTCAAAAAAAAAAAAAAGAACCTAATCAATTGGACAATTTGTGATAAAGGATTTATGATAAAGCTTTTGAATATCATCATCTCAAACTTGAACTGAAATATTGTACCTTCTTTGGATTGGATTTAGTTGATCGTTGGCACATTCAACGATACCGATTCATGGTTTTGGCTTAATATCTGGTTCCTCTTTGACTTAGTGGCTATTTCCAGGGCTGCCATATTGAACTGACTGATTTGCTACTTTTTTGGATCTATATCAATACTCTTTTATTGTCATGAAAGCCATTATGCCATCTATTTTGGGTCAGGTATATCATTATTCAGTACTACTATGTTTCCTCGTAATGATATTTCTTGACAATCCTAATAAAAAGATGGAAAGTTAAGGATGACTGCTGAGGCTTACCCCATGCTAGTTCTAGTGCTTCAGAAAACTCGAAACCCATTAGGTTGGAAAACTGGGCCCTACATTGAACACGCTTGAGCCCTGTATCTTTACCAATTGGTTTTTGGAAAAGTTCAGACGGGGGCATTTTGTTGGGTCATCATTCATGAAAGTAGGCTACTCTGATTAGCTATTGGATTGGGGAATAATTGGGTTCAACGGATTCTTTTGCTTACTGATATGATACATATCTTTAACCTTTACCTTTTCTTATTATAGGACACTTTTTGAGTGCCCATCAATTGAGTATTAACTGTCTACTTAATAGATGGAGGAGATGAAAACTCCTTTGATGTCATTCTCCTTTCCTGTTGACAATCTCATTCGATCCTATCAGTTTTTATGTGCAGGATCATAACCATTTGTTTTGGTTTTGCCCATGTATTTCATCTCTTTGAAAATTTGCAGATGTAAAGTTTAGGGATTCTTAATTGGTGTTTCTGCTGATCAAATGAGTCGTTACACATGTATCTTACTTTTGAAGTTGTAATGGCAAAGGAATCTTAATTGCTCTATGCTTGTTTATTTGTAGGCAGTAAATTTGAATGAATGAAGTTCATTGCATTTGTTTGCATACAATGTAATTTCTTAAACAAATTATATACCTGCATGTGGGTTTTATAGATCCAGATAGTCAATACTATATTGATTCAGTAGGTTCCCATATCATTGACTTCGTGTTAAAGATGAGATGAATTGCAATAGGATATTCTATAGGACTGAAAAAGAAAAAAATTCCCTTTGTGTTAATTTTTATGGTATCCAGTGTCCTTGTCAATTTCCACATTTGAACTTAGAACCTCAAGTTAGAAACAACCCATGAGACTAGATACTTTGTCTTAACACCATCAGCTTATTCTTTATTTATATTTTTCATCAATGATAGAGCCTCAATTTAATGTTCTTAATGTACAATTGTAATTAAACTTCGAGTTGGCTTGGTGGTAAAAAATCTTTCCTTGTTTGTGGGAAGTCTTGACATAAAGAGAACCACTCTCCAGTGTTCTGTATTCGAGTGCAGATTGAGAGGTTTACACAAGCCTTAAGAATTAGTTAGATGAGATATTTAGATACCTTGGTCTTAAAAAAAATTCTGCACATCTGATAAGTTATCAGCGGGTCTAAGTGCGGCATACAGGCTGATATGCTGCACATTGACCCCATTTTTGCTTTAAAATTTTTTAGAAGGTAAAAAAAATAGAAAACTCATATCTGAATATCTACAAGGGTGACAGAATTTAATGGCATATCTGTAGATACAAAGTTAGAAGATTTTCGATTTAATGGCATATCTATAAATACAAGTTAGAAGATTTTTTATGTTTAAAGCATGTCAAGAATTTATGAAAAATGGTAAATAATTGTAAAAATAAAAAATGTACATAAAGCAAAGATTTCAAATGTACTTTCAACTTAGTGGATTTTGATTTTAGAAAGTTGTCCTCCATGGGTAGGTTTTTTAAAGGAATGATGGACTAAGAAATTTTAGATGACTTGTAGATTAACTAAACTAAGCAATGCCAATTCAATAATCATTTATCAACTATTAGTTATGATTTGTGAAATCATTTATTTAGCTATATAGGAAAGAGATATTATTGGTTATTTTTGTTAAATTTATAAGTGGTTAAATGTGGATCACGCGTTAAGGTATGGTAAGCTTATCACCTGCACATTTTTATGTGGGGCCTACTTTGGTGTCATGTGATGGATTCAGTTGAAAGGTCTGTACATGAGTATAAGGTTAAAAAAAAAATTAATTTAATTGAATCAATCAAACTATATTTTTAAATATCGCGGAAGTTTAAGAACTAAAATTGAGTACAAAGTGATTAATATTTTTAAATGTCATGGAAGTTTAACAACTAAAATTTAGTACAAAGTGATTAAATTTTGTCTTCAGGCTTCATTCAACCAATGACCACCTTTATGGAGAGTCCATGGCATCGGCATTTGTTGAAAATGTCCATCTTAGCCAAGATGATTCATATCAACTGATATTTTTAAAAAATAATTGTCAAATATATATTGGCCAGCTATATAGACACTCGTGTTTTCTTTCTATAGACACTCGATTTCCAAATTTTAGGTAAAATTACCATTTTGTCCTTCTACTTAGAACTGTTGCATCGACCAAAAGAAACTTTGATTTTTTCGTTTGGAGGATGTGGGCTGCCGCATTGATCGAACGGCTTGCAGAGAGAGAAAAAAATTGGTCAAAGGGATCCCACCGTTGACCAAAACTCAAGGTCTTCTTTAGGCGTAGAGAGGTGGGCCAGGGGCGACCATGGTGATGTCGATCCTAGGTGCAGAAGTCAAAGATCCACTTGGGTCTAAGAAAAAACCCCACAAAGCTGGGTTTAGGTCGTCTCAAGTAGTAACGGAAGAAACTGGTCAGATGAAGGTCATGCGAAAGGTAAAATCAGGAATACACTAAAATTCGTGTCGCTAAACACAAAATATTTGTGGAAAAATCGCTGGCCTTTAATATAATATGTATTCAGTAAGTCATTTTACTTTTTGCTAGTTTGAGTAATATAAGTGTCAAATAGAGTTTGTAGAAACTAATTTACTTATGAGTACAAATTCTAAATTCAATCGAATAATAACTTTGAGAGCACACATTAATGGTAATGTAACGTCCTGTCTCGTCAGTTTATACAGGTCCACACGGTTTTGTTTTGATGAGTCAACCCAATGTTTATTCTCAAAAGATTTTGTGTTAGAAGGAGGAAAGCATTTTCAAATATACTACAACTAACTCTCCCTCATAGACAATGTGGGATAAATGTGGGATAAGTAACACTCATCTGACTATTTTTTTTTCTGACCAACGCTCACAACATAAGGTTATCATAGGTAATATATCTTATTTCTTCTTTCAATCTCCATTTGTTTAATTAATATAAGGTATGATTTAAAAAAAAAACATAAGGCATGATTTTTAACTTTTAGAGAAAAGAAATTGTAGACAACAGAAAGCATGGACTGCGTATGGCACTACAGGTAGAGGTCCAAAATGTTTATGTATTACTAAATATTTTATACTAAGAGTGACACAATATAAAAGAGAAATAATATAGTCTAACACAATACAATTATTAGTGTAACAATTTTTTTTTTACTAAGTGGAATAAGCAATCGCAATAATGCTTTTGTTTGACACGTGGGGTGCTTTTAGGCCCGTTTATCTTTTAATTACGAGCCTGACATGTTGGATAAAAAATCTTTCTTCAAGGAGATGGACTCGGGTTTTTACTTATAGTTAATTGAGGCCTATTGTACTCATACTTAAAAAAAATAAGGCCGCTAGACAGACACCCCCATTTCTTGCTAAAAGATACTGCATTTCGAATTCTTAGTGGAAATTACGTTTTTGTCATTCCGTGTGGAATGGTGCAATTGAACAGACAGTTCATTTTCGCTTCAATCGATCGATCTTACGCGTATACAATCGTGCGATTGATTCTAGGGATCATGCGATTGATTGCAGGAATCGTCCTATCAAACTTCCAAATGGAGTAGAGAGGGATTTTTAAAAGAGGTCATTTCTCGACCGATTTTTATAAATAAGGTATCAAAATTCATCTACTCTGAATTTTATGAACTCCGAGACTGATTTTAAGTGAAAAGGGTATAGTTTTTTACTTCAAAAATCGTACCCAAAAAATTAAGGAAAAATGACATACCCTCTTAATTCTTTAGATATGATTTTTGAAATAAAAAAATATACCATTTTCACTTAAAATCATTCTTGGAGTTCATAAAATTCAGAGTAGATGAATTTTGATATCTTGTTTGTAAAAATAGGTTGAGAAACCACTTCGTTTGAAAACCCGAGCCAATCGTGCAAATGATACAGTTGGTAGGGAGGCCGCTTCTCGACCGATTTTTACAAACAATGTATCAAAATTCATCTACTCTGAATTTTATGAAATCTGTGATTAATTTTGAGTGAAAATGGTATAGTTTTGCACTTAAAAAATTATATTCAAAGAATTAAGAGGGAAGATTATTTTTCCTTAATTCTTTGGGTATGATTTTTTAAGTCCAAAACTATACCCTTTTCACTTAAAATCAGTCTCGGAGTTCATAAAATTCAGAGTAGATGAATTTTGATACCTTGTTTGTAAAAATCGGTCAAGAAATGACCTCTTTTCAAAATCCCTCTTCACTCCATTTGGAGGTTTGATTGGACAATTTTTGGAATCGTTGGATCGATTCTTCCATTTGGAAGTTCGATTGGATGATTCCTTTAATCAATTGCATGATTTCTGGAATCAATTTCGATCGATGTGAAAATGTCAATCGCACGATTCCACGTGGAAGGGCAGAAACGTAATTTTCATTAAAAATTTGAAATGCATTGTTGGCCGGAAATGGGGGTTGTCTGTATGGGCGGCCAAAAATAAACAGGTCTAAAAATTAAACCAAACCTGTCGAGTAAATAATATTTGTCGAAACTTATTTATTTAGTTGAGCTCAGAAAAATAAACACCTCCCAGATTTTACTTATTTTTTCAAAAAAAAAAACTTAAAAAAAGAAGATAAAAAATGAATTCGAACAAGATTTGAACCCAAATTATTTCTATGAAATACAAATATCTTTACCATTAACATACAAAAGCTTTTATATTTTTAAACCACGTCTTCTTATAAAACATGAACAATTTAGTCTAATCATATCTGACTTGATGCACGAGATACTGACCCAGTTTCAGAATTTGTAAATGTACTCACCCGAGTTTATAACTTCCAACTTTATTTTTAAAATAAAATTAGGGAGCACTTACACACACCTGGAAAATCTGCCTCTACACACCCGAATCTGAATTTTCGGGTGAAATTACGATTCTGTCCCCGTATTTCCATTCATTCGAATGAATGCCCAATTCATTTTGGCATTCATTCGAATGAATCCATATTATGCGCATTCATTCGAATGAATGAAGGCCATTCATTCGAATGATTCCATATTATGCGCATTCATTCGGATTTCTTACGCTTCATTCATTCGGATTCCTTCTGCTGCAGGCAGTAAAATTATTTAAATATTTATTTTTAAAACTTTAAACTTATTTTTTAAGCATTGTATATTTCCAAAATTTCAAATTGAAATCTATTAATTACAATAACCTGATAAAAATACCTTAAGACTTCAAGGTTTTTGACACTCCTAAATATTTAAAACACAGTATTTTACAAATAAGGGTATCCCTAGGCTTTGTCGAAAACACATTTGGAGGTGTCAGAAGACCTTGAAGTCTTAAGGTATTTTTATCGGTTATTTTAATTAGTCTAAATATTTAATTTGAGAAATTTTGAAAATACACAGTGCTTAAAAATAACTGTTATTTTAAAACATAGACCGTTATTTTTTAAGCACTGTGTATTTCCAAAATTTCTCAAATTGAATATCTAGACTAATTAAAATAACCTGATAAAAATACCTTAAGACTTTAAGGTTTTTGATACTTTCAAATGTGTTTTCGACACAGCCTACACAGCCTAGGGATACCCTTTTTGTAAATACTGTGTTTTAAATATTTAGGAGTGTCAAAAGACCTTAAAGTCTTAAGGTATTTTTATCAGGTTATTTTAATTAGTCTAGATATTCAATTTGAGAAATTTGGAAATACACAGTGCTTAAAAAATAACGGTCTATGTTTTAAAATATAAACAGTTATTTTTAAGCACTGTGTATTTTCAAAATTTCTCAAATTAAATATTTAGACTAATTAAAATAACCCGATAAAAATACCTTAAGACTTCAAGGTCTTCTGACACCTCCAAATGTGTTTTCGACAAAGCCTAGGGATACCCTTATTTGTAAAATACTGTGTTTTAAATATTTAGGAGTGTCAAAAGACCTTGAAGTCTTAAGGTATTTTTATCAGGTTATTGTAATTAATTTAGATATTCAATTTGAGAAATTTTGAAAATATACAATGCTTAAAAAATAAGTTTAAAATTTTAAAAATAAATATTTAAATAATTTTACTGCATGCAGCAGAAGGAATCCGAATGAATGAAGCTTAAGAAATCCGAATGAATGCGCATAATAATATGGAATCATTCGAATGAATGAAGCCATTCATTCAAATAAATGAATATACTTCATTGATAAACACCATTCATTCGAATTCATTCGAATGAATGGGGCTGAACAGTATTCCGTGTTACTGTTCAGCCCATTCATTCGAATGAATCTAAAATGAACTGGGGCATTCATTCGAATGAATGCCAAAGTGAACTGGGCATTCATTCGAATGAATGGAAATACGGAGACAGAATCGTAATTTTATCCAAAAATTCAAATTCGAGTGTGTAGAGAGAGATTTTCTCAGTGTGTAAGTGCTCCCTAAAATTAGGATACTTTTATAAGGAAATTCCTCTAGAATGGTACCTACAGATGGCGTCAACGGTCAACACACCAAGCGAAACCCCCTTTTTAAACACAACGGACGCTGATTCTCCTTCCTTAAACCTCTCTCACTCCCTTTGTTCTGCCACTTATAGGTAACAAAAACCCTAATTCTTTCCGTGTTCTCTTTCGTCTATTTTCTAGAAGAAATCTGTGGAAAAATCAATGTATAGATTCATTTGAAATGATGTTTTGAAATCTGGCTTCTTGTTGGGCTGTGGACATTCTTTGTGTTCTGTTGTTTGTATTAAAAAATTATTTTTAAATAAACAACCGATGTATGCGAGGAAAATCACCTTCTTCTCCTTATTAAATTTTCTGATCTCTCCTAAAATAAATAAGTTATTTGGAAGAAGATGGAAAAGTCTCGTGGCAAAGAGCCCTCATTCTATGGGAGAAGGGGCTCATTTTCTATGCCTTCATTTTTCGCTGGCTGGAAAATGACAAACAGCTCCTAAATTTCTGCTTTTATGCTTTTCTTCCTAAATTTGGGGGAGCTCTTGGTATCAAGCCCCCCTTAACACGAAAAGAATAGACGAGGATTTCTTCTTTCATTCATGTGAAAAAATACCCTAAATCCTAATCTCTGTTTTCTTTTTTCTTTTGGTATTTTCTTCTTCCCTTTCAGAAGGCTTAACTTCTTTTCTGTTGTGGAGCCATGGATCCGCAGCCAGAACCAGTGAGCTACATCTGTGGAGGTATCTTGCATTGTTATCTTTGAGGATCTTTTTAGGTTGAGAGATTAAATGGGAGTACATGTGATTCTCCTCATGTATCTTGTTGATTTTTTTTTCTGGAGAATTGTATAGGAACATCATGTTCCGTTATCGATTCTCCCTTTTTTGGCTTTTTGTATTCTACCTCAGGGAAATCCTTATTTTCCTTGTGAAGAACCTCCAGCGAGGAGGATCTCCTATGTAGGAGAATCCCTTGAAAGTGTTCTCTCTGTCAGAACACAACCGTAGTATATGCTCGAGTGAGATTGTCAAGCATGTGTTCAATCTCGTAGGATCACCTACATCGTAGATTCTCATAACATGTTTGGAGGGCCTTTTGTTTAAAAAAAAAATCTACGGAACCTTTGACGATTACATGTCTGCTAAAATTAGAATAAGAATTCTTAGAAATTCTACAAAAATCCAATTCTAATGGATTTATAGATTCCATTATGAAAATGATATTTCAGATTCTAGTAAGGGTTCCAAGCATGCTGAGAGCAAAAGTAGTATTCAAGAATTCTCCAAATTCTAGAATGAGCAAAGCTTTCTGCTTCCAAAATTTGAGGAATTATAAATGCTGTTAAAATTTACTACCCAACAGGCCTATAGTATGCATGCACTGGATGTAATTATACAGGTGGGGTGGGACTTTTTTTGAGCAGAAGGTGGGGTGAGACTTGTGTTGCACTAGATTCCCATTCACGAAAAGTGATGGTATAGAAATTTATGATACACTAGTTACAATGCACATGGGGTCCGCTTGAAATTTTGATTGACCTGGTAAACATGTTTAAAATACTAGTGTGTGACATCTGATGGAAAAACATGAGTACCTCATGCAATCATTCATGAGTCCATTGTGAGCCATACAAACCAAAGTTTGTGTGAAGGTCTCATGAGAAGTGGTCTTAGGGGAAATTTGTCATATATAGAGTTGTTATCTGAGTTGTACATGCCCCTTTTACAAAGCCACTTTTTAGCATCTAATTCTCCCAATATCTAAACACTATGCAATTTTTTTCTTTTTCCAAATAAAAATGATAAATAACTTATATAGATCTTGTTTTTATTGCAAAAAAATGTATGCTAAAAAAAATGTAGGTATGAAACATCAAATTGAAACAACAGTATCATTGATCCAAACTTGATCTTCCGACCTAAAGACAAAAAAAATTCAAGATCAAAGTCAAAAAGAGAGAAAAAAAAAAGAAACAGAAGAAGAAATATAAGGATGCATAGAAGAATACATAAAGGCATAAATATCATAAAAAGTAAAAAATGAGAAGAAAGAGCTTGACTGAAGAATCGACATTTTGTTGAAGAAATCTACCCCATGCCATCCAATCTTATCCTTTTTTTTTCCTAATTTTCATTTGTCCTATTGAAAAGCCCACAATATCGATTAGAAATAGGCTTGATGAGCTACATGCTTACCAAACTTAAGCCCTAAACTCAATTTTAGCCACTAAAACTTAATGGTCGAAATCACCCAGTGTCCTTGAATTTTCTCAAGGATGTGGTAATTTTGACTGGTAAGATCAACTAGTTAAAAATTCACTTTGAGGTTAATGTAGTCCACCTTTATATTGTCAAGTCCACTTTCAATCCATATGGTTGTTCCTTTTTTTTTTAATGGTGTTTCAAAAATTTAATAACAAAAGGAACAAAGACCAGGTGCGACCTATTATATCTCTCTATATATATAAGTTCATGCCAGGACAAAAAGCACCCTTGCCACTTTTATAGTAGCAGAGATGTGCTAAATTTAGATATGGAAATTCGTTATGGTTTGCCACATTCAATCTGGGATAAGGAGGAAATATTGAATGTGTGAAACACACATGTTGTTTGCAAATTTTTAGTATTTATGGGGAAGTGTGAAACAGAGTTGAGAAATGAAAACCATATACATTTGAGTGGGGAAATGATTTTCTAGTAACTAGTTGGTTTGTAGTAACACTTCGTAAATTGGTAACAATTTCTAACAATTTCAGGTTTGGACAAGAAAACTAGGCCCATTTTAGGCTTGGGTAAGGGGAGAGTCCTTCATTGTTGTCACAGGAGGAGATTAAACATTGTGGTGAATGAGGAAGTGACATGTCATGTAAAAAGCAGAGTTTTCACCCATAAGTGGGGTTTTACTTCTGTTATTCTATTTTTCATCCAAAATCGTAAAAAGCCCCTTTCTGCACAATGTGCCCTTTCGGTCATGGATCACTACAAAATGGCCTAAATATTAACAAAGCTACAGAGAACTGGGTCGTAAAGTATCAGTATTACCATTTTAGGGCCTAATTTAGTGTGCACAATGTGTAGTGAACAAAAAACACATATCATCCAATGCTTGCGTAAACATTTTTGAAGTATTAAACGTACTTTGCTATATTTACCCACTTTCCAAGGTTAACTGGTGTTAGTGCAAACCAACAATTTATGCAATTATGAACTGAGACTGTGGATTTTATCACGCTGTTAACTTCTGTGGGGACATCAGATAAATTAGGGAAGTTCGTGGTTAGATTGTTGGTTGATTATTTACAATTTAGAAGGTATCTGTTATACTTGTTCCTTTTCTGATCATCTTTTGCATTTAGAAGTTCTGTGACTATTAGGGATAGGAACATTTATGTTACGAATAATTGGATGGTAATTTCTGCAATTTCTGATAATGTGCAAATTATATTCAGTTATACTTTTAACCTATGTTGGTTGTACAGATTTTCAATTTTTTTAATAACTGCTTATGTTTATTTAAATTTTACCTTCATTGTGGTTCTTGTTTTTAATGTGCAGATTGTGGGGCTGAAAATACACTGAAACCTGGTGATGTGATTCAGTGTCGTGAATGTGGTTACCGTATTTTGTATAAGAAGCGTACTCGCAGGAGTATGTCCATTTAACACCTCTCTCCTTATGATCTATTATTTTGAGTACATGTTTCTATTATTTTGAGAGAGAGAGGGAGGGAGGGAAGGAGGCTTTTGCACATCATCTTGTCTTTATAGCTATGCTACAATTTGCTACAAATTTTCATACCTTTGCATTCATCATTAGGTTTACTTGTCAATGGAGTATTCTCAATTTCTTATTTTTCATTATCCAAATATGTATTAAATATTTGTGGATTCAACCAATTTCCAATTTGAATTTCCTCATCTATAGGTATTTTTCCATGTGAATGAATTATCATCGTTAAATATATGATCTTTATCAAAATCTACCTTTCCTTTAAATTCATTATTTCTCTATAAATTTTGAGCACTAAATTCTCAACTTGAACACCCCAAGATGATGATGTATTTTTAAGATATTTATCAAGTATCATATTTTTGTGTCCATAATCCTTATCAAAATTTCAATGTTTTCTCCTTTCACAACAAATTTAAATAAAGAAAATCCATACCTTCATGCTTTCACTGTGTTTGAACAATTCTTCTTTTAATCTTGAGATCACATGCATCTCTTCGACCTTGTCTCTCTATGAACCACACAATTCTTGTGAGACTTCTTGATGACTCACTGTCAATGTTGCTAGCCAAAAGTGTAATGGCCCAGGTAAAAAAAATGGTTATGGGAATAAGATGATATATGAATTGTATGATTTTACGATTTTCGATTCACGATTCACACCCCTAGACCAATTTTGATATGATTCGAGTTTGATAACATTGGGTAAAATTGGAGAATGCCATACACTTAGAGCATTGAGAATATTTGTAAACTTCCATGCTCACAAGGGGTATGATAATATGTTTGAGTGAATGTTGCCTTATGCACATTCCAATGCATAGTTGGATAAGGTTATGGTTTGACCTCCTTATGCCTATGTGTAATTGATATGAATATATTGTATCAGATACATATGTATGAGTTTCCCAAGTTTCCTATTAGATGTTTACTATAATTGAGAATTCATATATTTGTGATGTGTTGAACTGATTTAGGACATGTAGAGCTTAACCCCATTTTTAGTATTTTATTTTCAGAGTCCTTGTAAGGAATCCAGGTAGGTGGCTTTCCTTGTTGGTTTAGGAGTCTAAGATAGTATTAGTTGTTGTTATGTTCGTTTTAGAACAAATTAGGAAGTTTCCTAGTGTGTGTGAGATTCTAATCCCGTGTAGGCTTATTTCTAGATTTCCTTCTTTCGTTTTATTTATTTAAGTTGTGTAAGGGGTTGAGAAAAACACCGAACACTGGATTATTGAATGAAATTGAAGACATAGCCTTTTTCTATCTTCTTCCTTCCTTTCTTTTTCTCCTGTTATAGTTACAGGCATATTATTATCTTCCTGCCTAGTTGCAGGCGGTGCTCCCGCGTCATGAACTATGATAGAATGTATGATAAATCAAGATTGCCCAAAATGTGTAATGTAGGGCCTTGCTAACTTTCCATACTTGTGAATGGTTATGAGTAATGTATGTATCAAATGAATTCTCATTATTGTGATTGGAATTCTTAGATGGGTAACTCATATAATAAGCATAATGAATATGTTTTAATGCCATGCTTGGATTTTGTGATGATGTGTACATCACTAGTGAGTACCTATCATGATAATGGTTGTGGTGGATCGACCTAACCATTTATTGAACAAATTTCCATGATTTGAAGAGGAACTTGATAAAGGGTTAGACTAAGTGATATGAGTGAGTTACGGTCAAATATCTTAGAATCCAAGGGGGTTAACTTGTGCTACAATGGGGATAATCTAGAATGATTTAGAATGCATGCAATGCAATGTAAATGCTAAGAAAGCCTTGTTTGATTTCTCCAAAGTAAAAGTATGACTACTCTCCAATGTCAACTTAAATGTGAAAATAGTGAACTACGATTGATCTGATCCACTATGTGGTACGTAGGCAACTAAGAGCATTGTGCCTCAGCTCGATCAAAAGATGCATTGTGTCATCTATTTATATTAAGGATTATGTAAGATGTTGAGCTAATGTGAAGGGTAGAAAGGGATTGGTGGGATATACCTTCCCTAATATAGACCCTAATGCTAGATGTCGGATCCCTCGAAGGTGGCCCGAAGAGGTTATGATGCTTTGGGAGTCCCGATATGATGAGACATATATGTTTGTTACTCGAGTAAAGCCTAGAGTGGCTAGAGAACTGTAAAATTTTTTAAGATGGACAGATGAAGACTTTGGCACTGAGATTTATGTGACTAGGTCACTTGATTATATTGAGACGTGGTATGAGTGTATCCCTCGCGTGATGATGATTGAGATGTGGCATGGGTGCGTCCCTCACGTGATATTGATGATGATTGAGACATCGATATGTCCCTCACGTAATGGTAACGTTATGGCTCAGTCCGTTGAAAAAAGGAAACTGTCCTATCAGTAGATCATTGTGTTTCACATTTGTATAATTGAAAGGATGAGATAAGTATATAGATTCCATGAGTAAGGCCTAGAGTATCGTGAGACCACCGGAGCCTCGATATGAACATACAGAGACTGTGGCATTGAGATATTTATGTGATTTCACTTGATATTTAGACGTGGTATGGGTACGTCCCTCACGTGGTTGTGATGTTTGATTTCCTGTCCCAGAGAGGTATTCGGGATAGTGGTGTTTCTCCAGAGACTTGGTTCCGTGTGGTTGCCATCGCAGGGTGAGTCCCTTACACGTTATATACAGTAGGGCGCCCTTACGACTATTCCTCACACTTGTTGGTCGTGGTTGCGCAAAGCTAGATACTATTTTACCCCATGGGGGTGGTGCTAGCTTCGTTAGATGCGGTCTGCCCACCTTAAAGCTTGACTGAATCACCCATGAGGTGAAGGGATGTAGGGCGAGGTAGACTTGATCTCGTCAGTCGTGAGTCTCCCGCTTAGTAAGTTATGGGCCCTAAGTCTTGCTAGGGATTGTTGTATGTTTATGATCTGATATGATGATTTGATATTGTTGCCACAGTCACGTAGTGATTCATGCGAGTCTTGTTCCTATGGATAGAACATCTCATGGTAGATGATGTGCCCCTGGATTAGTTATGCCCATGGATATATCATACCTATAGAGGGATTATATTCATGGATGGTTTATACCCATGAATAGATTATACTCACAGATAGTGTTATCAGGGATGGATGTGTATACCCATGGATGATGGTTCTCATGGTGGTTTGGATTCATACTCAGATGTTGGTCTTATGTTAAACATGTTGGTCCCATGGTAGACTTATTGGTGTTATGGTGGGCATGTTGGTCCCACAGTAAACGTATTGGTCTTATGTTAGCCATGTTGGTTCCATGGTAGACGTATTCGTATTATGGTGGACATGTTGGTCCCATAGTAGGCGTATTTGTCTTATGGTAGACCTGTTGGTCTTATGATAGACATATTGGTTCTACGAATGTATGAGTTTTGCCCATGGATGGATTATAACCGTGGAGTGATTATATTCATAGATGGTTATTACCATGGATAGATGATACTGATGGAGAGTTATTAGGGATGGATGTTGAATCCCATGGATGTTGTTCCCATGGTAGACAAATTGGATTCATGCTTAGATATTGATTATATGGTGGCATATTGACCCCATGATAAATATATTGGTCCCATGGTAGACGTATTGGTCTCATGGTGGACGTGACGGTTCTATGGATAGATATTATTTCCCATGGATGGTTATTCTCATGGGGGGCTTTGTGACCATGGATGAGCATTGTATACTGTGGATGGATATTCCCATGGAGGGTATTGATTCCATAGAGGATTGGACCCATATTTAGAGTATTGTCCCCGATGAAGGATGTACTTATGTTCGGGTATAGGTCCTATGGTTGAGGTTTATCTCATGTGTGACATTGACCCCATGGTTGATGGTGATTCCATGGTTGGTATAGATCCATGATAGATGAGATTTATTCTAGTGATGAGGCCTACGATTGTGTAATTAGAATGTCTTGATGTGATATCATGAATAACACAGTGTTAGTGCCATGAAATAAATGAATTGAGAACTACGCAAGATTTGATCTCCATTGGAGTACGTAGGCAGTTGATAATTCAGTTCAATCAAATCAAGGGTCCAATAAGTCCTAGGATCCGTAGGGATCTCGCAACACGTGTAGGTGTCACGTGTTTGGACTATGAGTTGTGCATGCTTTAGTTTAAAAAAAAAAAAAATTCTCATGTCTCCGTTGGGTCAGGGTGTGACAAAAAGGGTTGATGATGATGGCCAAATTCAAATCTAATGAAGAATTCTTTCTTATAAAAAAAAATAAAGAATAATTAAGCTTTTGAACAACCCATCTAACTTGCCTAGATAACTTAATTACCTTTCTAGGGCTTCCAATCTCTATCTTTCTAGATTCTCTTGTCATCAGTATCATCTCTATGATTCCTTCAATATCAACATCCTCTAGGATCTCTCTTGGTCCTGTTGCAGAAATAAATCATAGTAGACACTTCTAGCAAGTGAATTTGAGGCTCCAAATACTAACTGATGCAGTGTAGAGAGGTTTCCCTTTACCCCAAAAAGCATCTAGAAAATTTTTCCCTTTAATCTTGAAGTGCTGGTCAAACAAGGTTGAGAACTACTCGTCAAATGATGGAAATGTTCAAACTTGAGGCTTCCCAAGCCTTTAGGATGCCTCCTAACGCAATTGCTAGAGAGAATGGTTGTCCACAAAATTACTCGTCACTTGGGTCTTTCTCAAATACCCTCAATACAATTCATTGGACATGTGAAACTGAAAAACTCTAGCAATATGCTTTTCACTGAATTTTACAATACATGACTCGTGATAATTTGGGTCATTTAAACCTCAATTACAAAACATAGTACTAACCATTTAAATCAACATACAAGAAAAGCCTGAGTTACCTCTAAATTGTGACCTTATACCCTTGTTGAAACTTTTCAGTTGGCGTTTGAATTGCATCTACTTGGTCCTGTCAAGAAGGTAATTGAATACCGATTGAATGGATCCAATATCTTGTCATTCAGACAATAGGTTATACCATAATATGGAAATTATTAAAAAATACAAGATTAAGCTCAATATTCTAAAGCTAATAACGATAATCAAATATTGAATTTTAAGGAACTTCTTAATCAGTTCTTGATTTTGGATCTCCACGAGTACGAGTTTTGGAAAACACGTCCACCTATTATCACTTTTTCTTCATCGAACACTGGATGTAACTTCCATGGGACATGATCATTGCTTCAATAAACCATAGCACTTCCTCCTGCTTTTGTGATGTCTAAGTTGTCTATTAACAATGCAAGTAAAAATGGATTCAAAGCAAATCCTTTGTGAAGTTCCACTCTAATTGGTAACTTCGTCATCTCACTAGATGTTCCTTACACTAGAATCATCAGACAAATAAGCATTTTTCTCACAACATATATCATTAATATGAAATAATATAAAAGATATCGATGAAGTACTAATATGAGCAATTCTTCAAATTTCTTTTAATATTATGTGAATACTCAAAATTTCATAGAGATTGCAAAATGAAGTAAAACAATGTCTTACTATGCATTAGAGCTTGAATTTCAAGTTCCAAAAGTATGATTCCAGTATATACTCCAACTAATGTTGTACAAAGCCAACATTAAACTAGAAGGCCCCCAAAAATCGAAAAGTCCTAGACACCCAACAACTGAAGCTTTAAAAACTATCAAAATCAAAAGTTTGAGTCATAAGATTTCTAAACTGATGAATCATTCCTCTTGTCATATCGCATGAATTGTAAGATAATTGTGGATTGTAAGGTTTTGATAATCGTACACACCTTATATGACCTCAACATGCTTGTTGGGATGCGTTTCCATTTCAACATTTGCTATTTCAATTTTCTTGGCATCTATTGTAAACTTTCGTTAGTGTTGATGAAGGCCAACAAATCTTTGGGTGAAGAGATATGGATCTGTTTAATTTGGTTATTGGCGTGACAAGCATGTCAATATCGACTAGAGCTATGGGTTTAAAAGGAAAACTCATTTGTAATTGTCTCTTGATGTACCTATGTCATAATATAGTAAAAAAAACAATGTATTGGCTTAATTGTTGTGCCTTATTTTGGAAATGGTAACAAATAAAATTTTATTACGAATTGCACAATAAGAGGGGTAAGATAAAGACAGATTTTACATTGAAGATAATGAAATACATATAAATGCCATAAATGAAACAGCAGCCTCAAACCACTTATCCCTTGAATCCTAGCTAGGCTTGTTGCAATAGGGAACACAATAGAATTTGTCACTTAAACTAGAAGAAATGCCATTGAACTACTCAGAAGTGACTGTGCAAGAGATGACACCAGCCAACAAAGCCACCATTAAAGGAACCTACTGTCTTATTGTAAAAACCTGATTTTTCCTTTGTTAGCAAACACACCAACACGCAGCTACTTGCATCATCCAACAAAAGGTAGTACATTGAGGATCCCCCAAAGTAAAACCAAGATTGTAGAAAGTCATTCATTGATGAGGCTTCATCAATCATCTTGTTCTCTGCTCTTTATGTGGGATTGTTATTTGATCATTGTTGTGTGCCCCTTAAAATATCTTCACTCGTCTTTTCATCTCTTGTTGTTGTTCAATATGAAGCATGATCAAGCCTCCATTCGATATGTTTGGGGCTGATCCTTTTTCCTCCTTGTTATGATTTCTTTAAAATATTTCCACTTGTTCTCTCATGTTTCATTGCAGTCGTTCAATATGAAGCAAGATGAAGGCAAGGATGAATGCAGTCCCACTGTGGAATCTAAGAACTGGTTTGATTGTATGAAACACTGCTATCTGCTATATTGGAACTTTGTATAAAATTTGTTACTTGGCATGTCAACCATTGCGATCTTCTGTACTTGAACTTGGTATATTTTGTGAATTGCAAAACCTGAACAATCTAGTACGTTGGATGAGTTTTGAGATTTGTGGGGCCTACAAGGGGGATACTACCCCTGAAAAAAGGAAATTTAGTTAGCGCAAAGAAAGGGTAGGGAATGCATGACTTGACTTTAGCAGCAGTTCCCTGCCTTTCCTAGCCCATCCCCTCGCCTCCCTTCTTTCACTCCAACTTTTCCTCAATGGGACCTCTACCATCTTTGTCAAACCAGTGTGTCCTCCAATAATTCCTCTGCCGCACCCGACCTTCCTTGCCATCAAAGCATTAACTTCTACATTATTATCTTCTTTCAGTTTTCCTTCTATTGTTTTTCCCCTTCGAAAGACGAAAGTTTTTTAATCAGACAAATACAAATAAAATGAAAGGACCAATTGGATGGCATGAGTAGATTTCAACTAAAGGTTATTTCCTTTCTCGAGCCCTTTTCAATCATTTCTACTTTGCTCTATTTTATTTTTCTTTTCTTTTGATTTTGTTCTTAAATATTTTTATCTTTAGGTGGGAAAGTCAAGATTAGATCAATGAAACTCCTCCAATTTATTGTTTTAGATTTATGATTTTTTATAGCTTACATTTTCCTGTAGAAAAATGAGATTTATACAAGCTGCTTATTGCTTTTAATTGGAAAACTTTAAACAAATTATAGAGTTTGAATTTTGAAAGAATCAAATGCTTAATTGACTGTGCAAAAGGATAATGTGGAATTCGGATAACAACTTTATATAAGAATTTCTTTTTATTTTTTATCTTAAATATTTGTATTTTTAGATGGAAAATCGAGATTAGATTAATGATCGTCTTCCAATTTAATGATTTAGATCTATGATTTTATGGCATACATTAAAATGAGTTCTGTATAAGTTGTTTGTCGTTTTTATTTGTAAAACTTTAAAAAATTATAGAGTTTGAATTTTGGAAGAATCAAATGCATCAACTCACTTTGCAAAGGGATGACATGGAACTTGGATATATATAAGAATTATTTTTCTCTACCGTCAGTATTCATGAGACTTAAGTAAGCTTTAGTTTGTGGTGCTCACATTGAAGGCATAGTTGCTTGCAAGAGGTACTCATACTTTTTGATTGGATGATGTGAATCAGTACACTGTAAATGTCTAATAAGGCTAATCAAAATTGTATCTAAATTCATATGAGTGTAGTTCAATTGGTTGCCTCTTGTCTCAAGAAGTGAAATGTTGTGGGTTCGAGATCCCATGGTCTAATCTTGGTGTGCTTCGGGGGTATAAACGTATCGGCCAGTTAAAAAAAAATTCGATTGATACAGTCGAGATCTTGGCCGAATATCAACCAATTTATTTATTTATTTAAAAAAGACAAATATCAATTGTGGGCCCAGTTGATATCTCGGTCGGTATTTGTATTTTTTATTTTTCTTTAAAACAGCATTTTTTATTTTTTTTAAATGGTTTTTTTTTTTAAAAAAAAGCCTATCGAGATTTTTTTAAAAAAAATTGAGGAGAGAGAAAAAATCTCAGTCGAAATCTCGGTTCGACCGAATTTTCTACTCCTGGTGTGCCCTAACGTTAATGGACTCACCCGTAGAAGTTTTACGTTGGATCCCTCGATTTTCTACACATAAATTAAAATATATATATATATATATACTTCAGCTGCTGAGCATGTGCATTAAACTAGTAAAAGGTAAAAAAGAAGAAGAAGAGAATGCTTCTATATTTTCGTGTCAAATATTTCTTTCTTATGTGTAGAATTCCTGCTTGTTGTTGTGCCCATGGCATGTCTCTGATGTTTCCAAGGTATGTGTGGGCATAATTGTGAGCAGTTGATTTGAGACCAGGAACAATTAAAGGTGGGTTAGTGGGTTTAGGTAAGCAGTGATGTTGACCTGGGAAATGAGAAGAAGCTGTGCGGGTTTGAGTAGAGAAGACTCGTGTTGGTTTGATTTGGGGTCTTTTGATTTTTTAGGATGGTTTAGATGGAAGCTTTTCAGTACCATATAAGATCTGCTGTTGCTAAAGAAATAGTTACCAGTAGTATTTATCTAGATTATTATATAATCATAATTAGATACATCATTTGTTGGATTAACTTCACTTCATAATTTTTTATAAATCAAGATGTTCAGGTATCTTACCCGACTTTTCATATTGATATGTGACCTTCTGATTCCTGTTGTGCAAAATTCACTTTCACGGCTTCGCTTTCACATGATTAAAATAACATTCAAGATCTACTAAGAGGCTTTCTAATCCTCTCTTCAATGGGTGCTTTTAAAATTCAATTTGCAAGTTCCAATTTTACAATATCTTATATACATTGTAAAGAATTTTACTAAATTATCCATACTCGATCTTGAGAGAGAGAGTCGACTTGATGAAGGATATGGTTGTACCTATAAGAAAGTCTACACACTTATAAAATCTTTAGCAAAATTTTAAATCTAGGTGCTACGGCTCGAATCAAAACCAACTTCACAACAGCTTGGGTTAGGAGAGAATAACGTGGATAGTGAAAACAACAATATCCGCCCTATGTAGGAAATAATCTCTGATATCAATTGATGAAGGTTGCTGGTTAAAATGCCAAAAAAAGACTCACAATCTTCCAAGATTTAGACCAAATTGATGAATTTGCATTTCAATTCTATGAAAGAATCGATAGAGGTAAGAGAGGACCGAACACTCAAGCTTTCAAATGGACCAATTTCATCTCCAGTTGATCCCATATGAGTATGATATAGGTCAAGACCTGTTTTGACATGATTTAGACCTTAAAACCTCAAGTTTGAAGGCCATATACTGCACGCAAGCTGAAGTTAAGAATTCCATATCATTGCCTTGTTGGATGCCACGTGGATGCTATGTAGGATGGATTTTTTAAACAATAGAAAAGTACGAACGTATGGAGCTGTTTTGACCACAATTTGGATTTAGAAGCTATCAAAATAGAATGGACTCCCAGCTTGGACACATTTGATGACAATTAGGGATTTTTTTATCAAAATCAAGAAACAAAATTTGGATAAAGAAGTATATTCTCCAAAGGCATTCGCCCATGGTTAATTAGGTTTATGATATAATTTTTGTGTTTTTTTTTTTAATGAAGTGTGATGTAATAACTCTAGATGGACGAGTGCCATCGGAGCCGGTTCGACACAAGTTGAGGTTTAAGGAAATTTTTTTAAATGGGGCCTTCTTGGTATTTAGCCTATTATTATAAGTAATATTTAATTAAAATTTTAATTATATATAATAAAAAATTTATCTAAAATGTATTTTTCTTACTTTTTGAAATACAAAATTACTAAATAAATTTTTGTATTCAAGTTTTTCTAAAGATTAACAATTAAACCATTTGAGAGAGTTTCTTTTGATTTCGAAATGTGTGAGAAACTGAATGAGTGACTGCTGTTTGTTTTTTATATTAATAAGAGAGTCCTAAATTTTGGGGTCTTCTCAAATTGAAGGCCTAACACAACCGTTTTTCTTGCTATCCTCTTGAGCCGGCCCTAAGTGCCATCGGTGAAAATACCAAATTAGAATATAGGCTAAGATAGAATAGTGTAGGCATGTGCAAGCAATTAGGGATGCTTTGGGCGCATGTCAAATTTGGTTGTAATTTTTATTTTTTTTTTTCAATTCTCTTCGATCCAAGCCTATAAATTGGAGGAGAATGCAAGCATTGTACACAACAACTTGACAATTCGAATTTCATAGAGTGCAAGTGCTCGGGAGCCTCCCCAAAGTTTGATAAGTCTTGTTTAGTTTCTTTTGAATTTTAATTTGAAGTTGTTTTGAGTTGATTTTAATTTCAAACTATTGATTTGTTGATTGCTTATTAAAATTTAAGTGTTTAATTAGTGCATCCTTTCAATACTTAATTAAAGTTGGATTTCAAAATTCAATGTAAAATAGATGTCATTTTTATTGATTTTCATAATATTAATTTATAAATTAGATGTCATTTATATATTGCACAATTAATGAATATTACATAATTTTTTTAAGAGATTATTATGACACCCAATACTACTACTTAAGTAAATTAGTACATATATTAGTTCGTAAAATCTCCATGCAACATTCATTAATTATCATATATGAAAAACATTTAATTTTCATATTAATATTATGAAAATCAATACATCAAATGGACTATATATTTCTCAACATATCATTTTAATACTGTGACTCAGTTTTTTTTTTTAAATAAAAAGGGTCATTATTATGATTTTAATATTATGCCATGGCATTATTTTTTTATTTTTTTTAAAAGTGAAAAAAGGTATTCATCATAAAATAGGAGAAAAATCATTGTAGTCTAACTGTCTTAAGTGTCCCGTTAGTGTAGATATTTTGTATTACACTTAAAAATAATAAAATGTCCTACTTGGACACTCTGACCGATTTTAAAGTATTTTTACCAGAAGAAAATCTCTAAAAAGAAATATGAAATTGAAAAATTCAGAGTGAGCACCGAGCGTGTCGTACTCAATTTTATCTGCTGGGGCGCTGCCGGGAAACAGCATCAGCAACGGATAGAATGGAGGTGTTGCAGAACTACGGTCTATGCGGCTCCGAAACGTTTCGGGTGGCGTTTCGAAGAAAGGGCCTTGAGAAAGCAACTGCACGCTTCAACCCTCCGCGCAATCCGTTTTCACTATCTAATCTCTGCCGTGCTGTTTTGGAGGAAGGAGAGCCGGCAAAAGGGTCGGGAACGACGGCGAGGGGGCGAAGGTTGCTGAAAGTGAGGGAGGAGAAGAGGAAGCGGGAGTACGACCGAAAGCACAACTACCCAACTTGGGCCAAGTCAGTTTCCTGTTCTCTCACTTCCCTTTTCTATAATTCAATGCATTTACATTTTTATGGTTTTAAATCATGGAGCTGATTGCGGGGAATCATATGATGATTTCGTCTTGCTAAATCTCACCTTAATATGATCTTTTTTTTTCACAAGCTTACTGTCAAATTTAGTTCAAATCTGTTAAAATGTCCCCAGTCCAAATACAGGTGAGACCCCTGGACACCTTGGTCATCAAAAAAAAAAAAAAAGAGAGTTCAAATCCAGTTGATATCAATTGGACAGGCATTACTTTGAATTGAAGCAGATGACAATTCAGGCTTGAGCTCACCATAGCTGAAAAATGAATAATAAATGGGGACTCTTTTAACGGGAGTTTGACTGAAAATTCGGTAGGTTTTCCCTTTCAGTTAATGATTAGAGGTGTCAGGACTGCAATCTTTTATAGATGATACATGCAAGAAGAATCTGCATTGTGAAGATTGATGACCACCCTCTGATTGGTTGCCCCTCAAATGATGCCAGCCCCAATTCAACGGCAACAGGTGGAGGAGTTATGTGAAATTAACACTCACATTGGTTTGTATCATGTTACCCCACACACCTAAGTGTGGGGCCCACCAAATGTTTTGGTGATTGGTCCATTGGAAACTCTTCTATTGAATATGTGGTCCCAACAAAAATCACTTGATTCAGTCAAGCCATATATTTTATTTTTTCTGATCAGTTTAAATTATTTTTTTAAATTATACATCCTGTAAAAAAATATGACAAGGTGATTTTTGATGGGCCACATATTCAATGAAAAATATTTCCAATAGACTTGTTGCCACCTATTTGATGGGCTCCATGCCTGGGTGTACAGGGTAATAAGAAGCACACCAGAGTGTGGGTGATCATCCTTTTGGAGTTATTCCCACATTGTGAATCTCTTTTGTAGCTATCTGGAATGGTCGAGCAGTCAATTGTCCCAATCCCAAGTATCCAACTGATCGCATTATAAAATAGAGTGGACGTTAAGGATTGTATGATCAATTGTATATCCCACTGGGTGAATGGCTCTAATCACCCAATATTGGATTCGTTTTGTTTGACTTCAATCTATTGATTGTCCACTCGAGAATGATGGGAGGTGGGTGTTGAATTTGCAGATTTTGGATTTATTTGTGCATGGGACCCATGTATGGGTGATTCAACACTGTGTTTGGTGGGCCCATTCCAAGGATTCCACTGCTTAGATCTATGCTATGCTTGGCCTGTAAACAGTGACGTTGGATGATGGCTAGGATCGTGCAGTTAATGCAACAGTAACAAATAGTGTGGGGCCTACTTGATGTATGGTTCAGATCACCCAAGGATTGAGTTGGCCCTAAGCATAATTAATGGAGATCCTAAGAACAAGTAAAAATTAGGTATAGTCCCACAGGTGAATGTTATAACTGCTTCTAGTGTGTGCTAGACTTGGATTTGCTGTTGTGGTTGCAGGGTTCTGGAAAATGCCTGCAAAGATGATGAGGAGTTACGTGTGGTTCTTGGCGATAGCATCGGGAACCCAGAGCTGATGAGGAAAAGGGTATATGGGAATGAATGCATTTGTTTTTCCTATTCTCTCTCTCTCCCCCTCCCCTCTCCTGCTAATAGAAAGAGAAGAAATAGTTGGGGGGTTGAAGGAGGCAATGTCCAGAATTTAACTATGTAAATGGCAGGTCGAAGAAAGGGTTCGAAAAAAGGGTAGAGATTTTCGAAAGTCGAAGACAGGTTCGGTCTTGGCATTCAAAGTCAGCTTTAGAGAGTAAGTGAAAATGAATTCACTTAGACCACATTTATAAGTTTGATTGAAAATGAGCAGTAACACGAAAACATTGCAGTATTTGGAAAAAGCGAGGTGCTTTTGCATTTTCCTATGTTTTCTGGCTGAAAAAAGAACAGATTTTGATGACTAAGTGTATTTTCCTTTATGAGGTGATTTTTACTCTTTGCATTTTGCTATGTATTTTTGGCAAAAAACCAGAACAAATTTTCAATGGCTAAGTGTATTTTCCATTATAATGGCCCGTTTGCATGGAAACTAGTTTCGGTGTGGTCTTGTATGGGGGACTAGGACTGTTGTTTCCTCTCTTCAATTTTTTGATTTGTAGAAATAGGAAACCTGGCCATTGGGCTATCTATAGGGTAGATGGGGCTCATTGATGGGCTCTTAGGCCAGGATTGATTAAGATGGTCAATTCAGCAGCATAAAAATCTGGAATATACATAAAATGATAGAAATTCTATAGTGATGTTGAATTTGGGTCCAAGACGTGGGAATATCCAGCATCATGCTGGAGTTTGAGGTTAGTTGGTTTTAGCTGGCCTCAATTACTACACCTAATATGAATGTATTAGATTTGGGTTGATAGTCTATTAGAAACCTGACTGAGCTTGAAAGTGAAGTTCACTTAGTCCATTGACTCAAAGAGTCAACTGTGTATTGGCTTCTTTCATGTAAATAGAAACAGAAAAGCTCGATAGAGTCTTGGTAACATCATGTAGATAGAAACCCGGATTGGCTGCTTCATGCAAATAGAAATACAAAACTTCAATCATCTTGGTAGCATCATGAAAATAAAAACTGGTTAAACAATTCATCATTATCATCACTGAAGTCCGTTATCCCATCTAGATATCTTGGGTTCTACCTTTCCACTCTCCAAGGTTGTTACATCCTTATCTAATCAACAATACATAAATATCTTCACACAGTCAACCCTATAAAAAATCACGTTCTGTATCACTCTAGTTCAATCATTGTCTTTATTGGTTTCCTTCTAGTTCATTGTACATATAATGCTTTGATTCCTTGAACTATTGCCGGTCTCGTGTGTTTGTCCAAACCATCTTAAAATAACATACTTTGATTTGTCTTGTATTGGAGCAACCTTTCGGTTTAATTTAATGCACTTGTCCTTGCTTCTGTCATTTCTAAGTACTTTACACAACCATCTTAAAATGTGCTCCTTCCCCACATTCTGTATTTTCTTGCTATTTCCTCATTACCCAAGATTGAGCACCATGTAACATTGCAAGTTTATCTTCCATTTTATATAAATGCTCCTTTGCCTGACGTGGCACTTGTCAATCACACAACACTCAATTACCTTTCCCCACGCTGGCCTTATGTTGATATCCAAAATCAAATGGTACATTTCGTGCCACATTTGTGCCCAATATTTAATCTGACAGAGTTAAGGATTTGGTCTTTTCAATTTTAACTCAACCTCCCTACTCATCAATGAGGCTTTCATAAAAGATCCACTAAATTTGATTCTATATATTTTGTTTTTGCCTTAGTAATTCTCTTGGCGTTTATCTCAAAAAAAAATTATGCACAATTTGAACTTATGATTTGTCTTATTTATCTTCACACTAGTTGTTATTACATTTGCTGCAATCAACACACAACAAGGGGAACTTCATCTTGATTGTTTTTATTGGTTGAGTTGTCTAGGTAAGTTTTCCATTACTACTACAATTAAGTAAGGGCTGAAAGAGAAGGCTTAAAGAAAATCATGGTTCAAAAAAATTTCAAAAAAAATAAATCATGGTTCAAAAACTCGGAACCGGTCATTGTACCTGTCCTTACTGGTTCACAATACGAACTAGACGATATTTTCAAATATTGATTGTATTGGTCTGAACCGGTGTGAAATTTCAAAACCACATACCAAATTCTAAAAAAATATACCAAAACTCTAAAATATTAAAAAATATTGGATTGTAAAGTTTATTTTCATTCTAACTCAACATAGGTGAAAATATTGCTCCTTTTTAAGCCAAGTATGTTATACATTGCTGTATAATCTTGAACTGAACTATGGTTTTATAAACTTAATGATTTTAATTTCTAATCATTCTAATATACATTTTGGTCCCAAAATATATAATAAAAAACTAATAATTACTAATCAAGCATTAACAAAGATGACTGATGTTAAGAGTTGAAGACCGAAGAATATTGAAGTAGTTCATTCATACAATTATGCACTCATGTAATAAAGAATTAGAGTCTAGAGACCTATAACTGATATAGAGCTAGTAGCTGTTATAATTCATTTTGAAAAATAGCAAGATATATTAAAAATGAAAATAAAATTTTAAAAATAAATATAATAAAAATTTCTTCATAGATCTAAGTAAGAAATCTTGTTTGTAAATGACTATTATCTACATGCAAACAATTATTTTGTGTCATTTAAAAAAATGACAAAAATGTGAAAACAGAAAAAAAAAATTGAAGAATAAATGAAAAGTACAAAAAATTACATGCTTAGTCCCAAATTTATATTTGTATAATGTTTTACCTTATTACAAACTAAATGATATTATTTTTTAAGAAAAAAAGAACACAAAAAAAAAAACCTCACCTCAAAATTTCAGCTGGTATTTGAAAATATTGGTCGATATCTTCAAAATATCTGCTGGTTTTTTCAAATGAAAATATTGGCTAGTTTTTTGCGATATTTTTGTTTTCCAATTTTTTTTTTAAAACTCATACCAGTATACAACTGTCAACGGATTGAACCAGCCGGTTTTTAAACCATGAACTCATTTCCAACTGTTTAACATGTTGTCTCTCCACAAAGAAGCTCCTTATAGTTGTTCTCACCCTTTGTACATTTCTATAATTTGTTAAGGATGCATTTTCTCTTCTATGCTTGCCAATTAATTGCCACAATGTCCTATGAGAATTTTTAAAATCAACTAAAAGCATGCATTTTTTTCATCTTCTCTGTGAGCATGCATTAGTTTCATTAAATGGAAAATAGCTTCTATTCTTGATCTATTTGACATCACCATAATTAAAGAAATATTATATTCTTGTCTTAGGCTTTATGACTATCACGATTTGTTTTGTGGCTCATAAGTTTGAGAGCTTGATTGTGCAATTTTGAGTACTCTGTTCTTATGTAAGGGGAGTCCTTTTTTTTTATATATTCTATGACATTATTTTTGGCAATTAACATTTGGTTAAAAAGTGTAATTAACCAAATTCTATTTAACTACTTGAAACTAGCTCCTATTTAACTCATTGAATTCATACTTCTCTATTTGTACTGCCTATTCTCTCTCCACGTCTCTCTCTCTCTGTGGTCTTAGCTAAGGCTATCTTATGTTTTGGAGATTTTATTACTACTACTTCAATGTATTTATTTATATATCAACTTCATTTGCATATACTATATATAATGGGACTTTAAAATGCATACCTTATCTATCATTTAATTATTTATCTTTCAATAAGACCCTTTATTTTTCATTTTTTTGTGATTATTTTATTTTATTTTATTTTGAAATGTCCTTTTGCTTTCATCTTTAATACATCTCATGTGATCAAGATGTTTTCCCCCTATGTTGGCAAGCTTATAGGAACCTGTTTCTCTCCCTCCTTAATTATTAATTTAGTTGTTTAAATTGTAATAAGCTTCATACATAGTCTTATCTAACAGCTTTGTCAGAAAAAAATCAACTAGTCAATAAATTGTCATTAGCTTGATGCTAAGTTTTATTGACAGCTGTCTCAGCAAAAAATTTCTCTCTCTTGATTTTGCCATTTTAAATTTTTTGATCTTGTTTTCTGCCAATCCTTTAAAGCGCTTTCTTCTCATCAAGTTTACACCATATTCCACTACTGTGTTTTTTAGGTGTATGTCTTTTTTCCCTCTAAAGTCTCCAAGCATATCTTGGTAAGCTGTTTTCATCACCTACCGTTCATCCCATAATTCTTTATTGATTAAAATAAACACAGAAATAATAAATTACTACAGAAAGCCCAATTGATTCATAAGTGAACTTGAATTGCTGGAGAATGGCATCTTGAAGCCATGGCATTTGGAACTGTGTACAACTGTACATGAACTTTGTACAAGCGACTAAAAAATCTGAAAAACCTGTCAACTAATTATGGTTAAATTGGCCTTAAATTGAACTACTGGGAAATGACATCTTGGAGCAAAGCCATAGGGAATCCACATTCAAAATTGTGCAGATTGAGAATCAGTATGTACTTGTAAGTGAGCTGATGTTATAGTTATTTAATGATAAACTATTAAGATGTGCAATTGATTTGGTCTACAGCTGTACATATTCTTCTATATTCAATGGGACCTTTATGTTCAAGAACTGATTTTGCTTGACTCTAGAGATAAGAGATCTAAATTCTTGTAAGATTTATCATATACTTATTTTTTATTTACATAATTACCAATTTACTTGTTTCTTGGTGTAGCTTTAATCCCCTTGATTCATTCATATGGTTTGAACTTTATGGTGCTCCTTCTGATCGGGATGTTGACCTTCTTGGTAGTGTAAGTAGTTTTTCAGTTTTTCTTTGTTATTGTTATTATTTTTTATTTTTTATCCTGTCCAAGCGACTGCATATTTTTGAAGTAATCATATTTATGCAGGTATTCCAATCATGGTATGTCATGGGGCGTTTGGGAGCTTTTAACTCTTCTAATCTGCAGGTCTTGTCATATTTACCTGTGCACCTTTATGTTTTGTATTCACTTCCTTTATTTATTCTGCTTAATTATAAGTAGAAATTGTGGTATCACTTAAAATGGAAGAAGTGCCAACTGTGCCTGGGGAGAATTGATTAGGCTATCTTCTTTGTGATGATCTTGGGCTTGAGCCTAGGTTAATGATAACAATAGAATAAGGGAACAAAGGAAAGTATGGTCTCATAGTCCCAAGATGTCTTCATGTTAGGATCCTCTTAGTTTCTATTTTTTGTTAACGACAAAAGCCAACTCTTGATAGCTGTATGAGTTGAAATATCAATTCGTCTTTTCTAGTGTTAATTATATACTATTTAATATTAATATAATTTATCAAGAAAGAAGCAATATTTACATGGTAAAAATTGATTGATCTGGGGATGGGAATAGATTTTTTTGTTTTTAATTTGAATGATAGGAATAAATATTTGTCACCTTTTAATCCCTGAGTTCTTCTCGAGTGATATTTCAATCCCCAAGTTATTAGAGACCACTGTTAGTATATACAAATTGATCATCCAATGGGCCTGGCAATCCTGCATTGTTTGGCGTACATATATTAACTAAACATGCGCTTTGGGGGATGATCCAAAAGTACTTTCTATGTGGGAGCTAGTTAGTGAAAGATTTAGAAGGAAATTGACTTCTTGAGAAAACTCACACCTTTTTTTGTGGTGACCGAATCGCACATTAAATCAACTTTCGATTGCCTTCCTGTTTATTACTTGTCTTTGTATTTTAAATTTCAGTTGAAGTGTCTAGAATTCTTTAAAAGATCCAGAGAGATTTCCTTTGGATGGAGCAGGAGGTGAAAGAAAATTCATTTAGTTGAGTGGAGGATGGTGAAACTTCCATTGGAAAATGGAGGGTATGATAGTTGAGAGATATTCGTCCCGCGTGGCTGAAATTTTATAGAGATTTTGGGAGGAAAGAGGGGCTTATGGAAAGAGGTAACTGAAGCTAGTTCGGTGAAAGAGGGAGAGGGTTGGTTTGGGGGGAATAAGCCATATGATGAAGAGCTTATTCGAGCTCTGATAACCAAATAATGAAAACTATGATTCTAATTGAGATAAATCGCAGAATTCACCAGAAAGCAATGTGGAAAGTTCAGCCACTAGGAATTTTGTTAGAGCAAAACTTGAATTTTCAAGAAAACGGGCTCGATTCAGTTCTCTCGAACGAATGAATCTCAAATTTCTCCTTGGGTTAGATGAATTGACTGTAGTTCACTTTGAAATGAATTCTCACACTCAAATCAATTGAATCTTGGAATCTCTAATGATCTCTAGAAGAATTCAATGTAGAAATTCAATGAAATTTGGAAATCTCTAACAATCACAGCTCAGAGTCAACGCTCTGACAACTAATCAAATCTTTATCCAACACACCTCGTACAACTAGCACAACAGCTAGCATACTCCAATGGCTAGTATTCGGAACTCTGAAAACTCCATTCGGAGGTTCAAACACAATGGCTAGTTTCCTTCAGAATTCCGAACACACTTTCGGAGTTCTGAACTCATAAAGAGACTAAGTCCATAGGTTTGTTCTCAACACTCATCTGTTCGGAAGTTCGAACCTACCAATTCAAAACTCCGAAATCCAGAGCTTCTGTAATACCCACCACCTGGGCATGTGGGAAAAAGTCCCACATCGCCCAGGAGCTTGAACTGGAAGAGAGATTTAAGACCTATGTGATATGACAGAGCTGGGGGTGGCTCTAGTCTTAAGGGTGGTGGATTGTAATACCCACCATCTGGGTTTTTCCCACATTGCCTAGGAGCTTGAATTGGAAGAGAGATTTAAGAGGGTGCTCCCTCCCATCTAAGCACAAGGCCTCCCAGGCCGTTGTGTATAGCTAATGAGTACAAAACCTTGAGGGTTTCTGGGTCAGCGAGTGAGGCTGGACCCAAGGGCCCAAAGAGGAGAATATTGTTATTGCGTACTTTGATACCAGGACAAGGCCTTTTGGGCCCAAGGGTGAGACTTGGGCCAAATGCAAAGCCGTGCAGGCCCGTAGGGCTCAAAGCGGATAATATTGTGCTGGAGAGACGGGTCGTTACAGCTTCTACAGAATTCTGAACAACACCTTTAGAATTTTGAGCTTACTTTCTCAAACCAAACGTATGGACTTGAATGCTTAGAATCACATATTAATTCACCAATATGAGTCCCGATTCTAGTCCAAACCTCATGGGTTCAATCCAGGGTCACCATTTTCCGTTGTTGCTTTGTCGACCACAGTCTTCACACCATTTGTTCTTCACTCTTCCACAGAAATAAGGAGACACAACTAGACTTCTTAGGAACGAAATTGACAACATCAAGAACACAAATTCAACTGTGGCTCTAACAAATCCATCCAAATAACTAGACACCTTAGAACTATCAGAAGATGTGAAATCTGACATATTGGATAAAATAAAATAAGAAGCTAAAAGATGAAGTGTACACTAGTGGATGGAGGATGCAAAACTTGAGCAAAATAGTTGTAAAATGAAAACATGGTTGAGAAACTAGGCCCCATCATAGAAGAAATCCCAAAAAATGCTGTATGAATTGTGGGCTAAGTATAAATCCTAGAGGACTTGGTCACAATAGGAGAATCCCAGACATTACAAAAGGTTAAAAACAATGGATTTAATTGTTCTGGGCAAAACAGTTGATGAAGGCGCAACCACAAGAATAAGGACCATATCTTGCTTGAAATTTGCAAAATTTTTATGGACTAAAAAGGGGCTAAGTTTAGAAGGTTATTGGACCCAAGATTGTATTTTCAATGGCCCATGTCCATATTGAATCTAGGCCCTTTTTTTTTTTTTTCAGTTTTTGAGCCTCCAAGTACCCAATTAGAAGTTATATGTCCATAGGAAAATGAGTAGTTGTGGAAAGAGGAAAAAACAATCAAGAGCCAACCTTCCTCTTTGGAGATTTCTTTTTGTGCTGTGTTTTTTAGTTTAGCTAGGACAATTGTCACTTTAAGATTGTCTGAATAATTTGTAACTTTGCATATAGATTTGATGTATCAAACAATGTCGGGCTTATACAAAATATAATTCATTTGAAAGCTTGTTCAAAGCGCTTTCCAACGAACCCACATTTGCGCAAGTATGACATGCTAAGAAGCACCGATACGGGAATACGGCAGATTTTGAAAACTAGGATACGGGTGCGGCGAGATACATCGAATTAAAAAAAAAATTATTTTTTATATGTACATGCATATATATCAACAAAATAAATTCAGACATTTACAAAAAAACACCATAAATTATACTATGAGATAAAAAGAGTCAACAAATACTAAATACATGATAAGAAAACACCACTTCAAACAAAAAAAAGTCACTTAAGAAGTATAATTGTCACCCACAAAATACATGTTATTACAAAATTTGACATAACTAAACAACAACGGTAGGAAGGATATATGGAAGTGGTATAAGGGAAAGGGAAGCTACTGGTTGGGGCGACAGTCAAATCTGGGCCTAGATAGGTTGTGGCAGCAAGATGTGAGACTGATGAGGTAGTGGCGACACTTAGGGAGGGGTTTTAAGGCTGGACGAAAGCTAGGAAGGCAACGAGAAGGGGCGGAAGGTCAGAGGAATTGTTTTGGGTTGCAGTTGCAGCAAGGGAAAATAAAGAAAGAAAGAGAAGAAGAAGAGAAGGAAAGGAGAGAGAAGAGAGAGGATTGAGTACCTGGAGAAGAAGAAGGAAGGGAAGGGCTTGACGCCAAATTGGATTCGCACCAAGGATCACCTGTGCATATGTTAGAGGATTTTCGAAAATTTGCAATCGTATTCTATTCAATCATGTAAGGCTTGAAAGCCTTATATAATGTTTAAATGAATTATTCCCAGTTTGCCCTTACATAAAAATAAGTGACTAAAATAAAACACCTACGTGTTGCGTGCCGTATCCTTGCACACCTACTCATATCGGTGACTTATCGGGGCGTACCGATGGCGTATCTGTATTTAACAAATATTTTAATTAATTGGGTGCGTATCCGACACGTATCCGGCCTTATCCGTGTCGGGTACGCACCCGACACGGATACTCGAAGGGTTTCGTAGTATCCGTGCTTCATAGATGACATGTATAGACAAAGTTATGGGTGATTTCGTAACATGTTGCCTTGAGTGATGGAAATGTCTAACTTTGTAAACCAAATACTATAAATAAGGGGCCATGGACGACCATAGGCCATGTTTGTTTGTGTTTTCTTAGTTGAGTTCTCCCTTTGAGGTGAGTTATCTATTTTTTATATATTTTCTTGTTGAATTTAATTATTTTGCAATTTATTTTATGAGAATTCATAATATATTTTCCATTCTAGGAGAAATTCTGCTGAGAAATTTTCATATCAGTGTTGATTTTAACTTCTATATATTTGCTTTTGTCAAAGAATTGGATCTTAGGTTAGCCAGTTAATTTTAGATTTATTTTTTTGGTTTTTACCTAAGGAGCCTAAATTTATTGGATATATTTTTTTTTTTTTTTGAGTTTTGGTGAAATTTGAGAATTTTCTAAAATCTTTCTTAGGTAATAATTTGGTTGTGGGTTTTCTTTAAATTCTACCTTAGAGCCATATTCAAATTCTCTTAGATCTAGTAATCCTTAATATCTTAAAATCCTTTTCTTTGAATTTTTTCTTAGTTTTCTAAATTCCTTAGAGCCAAACTCAAGTTTCCCTTGACCAGTTTTTACAAACTTCATCCTAAAACTTTTAATTGGAAGACCATACGTTTGTTTTTACCAATTTGAACCTTGGCCTTAATAAACAGTGAACTGACCTCAGATTTGGTTCAAATGGGCCCCACTAGGTGCAATCGGATAATCTATTTGATGGATGGTCCACCAAAAACCGGCTATTGTTGATGGGGGTCCCTTACCAAAAAGAAGCTAAGTTCTTCGGAAAATGATCCCTTTGCCCATGGAGGTTTTGATTCGTAAATTCAAATCAAATATCACCCAATGGTCTTTCGCAACAGACTCCTTTGCAAGTGTGGAGGTTGTGAGTTTTATTGGGAGCTAGAAATCTTTATCCTAAATTCCTAATTGTATACATCGTTGATTGTAACCCTCGGTTTCATTTGTAGTTGATTTATTGTTTTGTTTTCTAGGCCAGCTTCTTTGTATCTTCTCTTTCCGATAATTTTTTCGCTCCAATAATCCTTTATGAGGAAGTCATTAGTGGTTGATGGTGTTCCTATGGTGGTGCTGGCAATAAGTGGATTTTGGTTAAATCTAATGGGATTTTTCCTTTGTAAATGTATCGACTCTATTTTAAAATCCAATTTTGCCTCTTCTTTCTCTATTAAAGTTATTTGGTTCTACATTGCAACCTCTTTGGTGAAAGCTTTTTGTTGGATAGGTTGCTTGGATAAAATTCTCACTTTGGATAATATACCATCAAGGAATTCTCTTCCAAATATGTGCTTCCTTTGCACAGTCATGAAGAACCAGTAGATCGTCCTTTTTTTTGGGGTTCCTTTTTCCTCTTGCTTTTCTCAGTTTTGTGGGCTTTCGTCATTCAAGGAGCTCCTCTGTTAGTGGGGTTTGAGGCCCCTTTTGAAAGAAATGGTGAGCTTTATGGAAATCCATACTTCTGGCATTTGCATGTGGTTTGTTGGGGGGAAAGAATCATCAAGAGTTTGAAGGCAAAGCCTCATCTTCAAATTGCATCATCAAGTTCATGGGGCAGAACTTAATATATTTGCTGGTGAAAAGTAGTATTTTTGTGGATGTCTTGGTGGACCAATTCAACGGGGATTTACTAAAGATGCAAACTGTGTTCACTTTTGTGTTTTAGTAGCTTTGTCCTTGTGTAGTGATGTATTTGCTCTATCTGGTTGAGTTGCTTTCCCATTCCCTATTGGGGGTTGATCTCTCCGTTGTATATTCTTCTTTCTTTCTCTATTAAATAAAATCTCCTTTTATCTTTCAAGAGAAAAAGAAAATGTAAATTACCTGTTCCTCTTTTAACATTGATTGTCAAACATAATCTGACTTGTTCAGTATTTTGTGGCAATGTGTTTTTGGATGTTTGTTTTGATGAATTTAATGTGCTTATCTATGCGTTGTCAATTGTGCATCTTTTTTTCTTTATATACTTGGACATATCATGTCTTTTTTCATGCAAAACAAGACCACTTGATTATCTTTGCTTCTATCTGCACTGCAGTTGGCAAATTTATCTATGGATTACAATCCATTATATGACTCAGACAAAGGTGCAAAAGTAATGCCTTCTTCATTCCATGATATCAGTGATATTGAATTTCAAGATAACTGGGGCCGTGTTTGGTAGGAATCTTTGGCTTCAATATGTTATGATGGATTTGCTAGTATTTTACTCACATCAACATCTGAGTGGCAACGCCATGAATTTGATCTAACATGTTGCAGGGTAGATCTTGGAACATCAGATTTCTTTGCTGTGGATGTGCTGCTCAATTGCTTAACTGTATTAAGTTCAGAGTAAGGATATTCCTCATCAATTCCATTTCCAAGGTGTTCTGTGGTATGGCTTATTTTAGATGATTTACTACTAAAATTGCTAAATAAGTTAGAATTGTGGAGCTTCTGAGAAAATGGTTTGAAGATTAGTAGGATGAAGACAGAACATGTTGTGTAACTGGAGGAGATCCGCAAGTAGTGAGAAATGAATTAATTAAAATAGAGGATGAATTGGTGCTACATTGTGTTAGGTTTTGATACTTGGGTGCAATTGTAAAAAAAAATTTAGAATTTGATCTTGATATAACTAATCGAATGAGCATTGGGTGGACAAAGTGTAGGCAAATTAATATGGTTAGGAGAGATGAGTACCTCGTCCATTTGAACTTAAAGGGCTTCTGTAGACAAAAGGTGGATTTGTAGTGTTTTATAGAGCTGAATGTTAAGTAATGAAGAATTGACATGTACAGAGAGAATGTGTAAAGGATTTTTTTGTTGAGATGGATGTGTATAGAAGCATGAAAAGATAAATTAGAAATGAGTGCTTTTGAGGAAACCTAGAGAGCTTGTATGGTGGAAATTCCAACAGAATTTTATTATCTCCAAATTCTGGAATTATCTAAATTTACTAGTCCTGAAATTTGGAGAATTCCAACATTACTAATGAGCTTGAACTTACTAATTGGAGTATGAGAATTCCATTTCCACCTAACATGGAATTCTTATTGAGAATTCGGGTACTGAAAAAAACTTGAATTCTAGTACAAAATTTTGGGCTACTAAGTAGGCTTGAAGGTTATCGATTATCCAAGTAAAAATATCAATGTCATTTAACATGATTTGGGTGGAAAAGCGAGAGATTTGGGAATCGTCGTGGGCTTCAAATCTGCGCCAAATGGGCTAGTCATAACCCATCTACAGTTTGCGATGATATACTATTCTTCTGTGAACCTACAGGACAGGAGATCCAGGGTTACAAAGCGATTCTTAGGTGTTTTGAGTTGGCGTCGGGCCTTAGAATCAATCTTGGTAAGAGTACCATCATTGGGATAGATATGGAGGAGGCATGCCTTAAGGAGATTGCAAACAATAGAGAATGTGGCACGGGGAAACTGCCTTTCAGCTATTTAGGATTACCAGTAGGTGGAAATCCTTAAAAGATTTTGGACCCCAGTTATAGAGAAGGTGGAAAGAAGACTTTCTGCATGGGATAGTAAATTCTTATCCTTCGGAGTAAGAGTAACCCTCATTCAGGTAGTATTGATAAACCTTCCAACATATTACCTCTCTCTTTTCGAAATGCCAAAAGGTGTAGCGAGGAAATTGAAGCTACTTTTCATGAAATTCTTATGGGGAGACAATGAGATGAAGAGGAAAGTCCATTTGGTAGCTTGGTCGGAAGTTCTAAAACCTAAGCCCAAGGGTGGACTTGGCCTTGTTCCAATGCAACTTAGGAATTAGGCTTTGTTATGCAAATCGGTTTGGTGATTTGGTAGAGAGCGAGAGGCATTGTGGGTTAGAGTTTTGTCAGCTAGATATGGAGTGGAGGAGAAGAATGCATGGTTTCGAAGTGGGAACGTGGAGAAATCGGGTTCGACAATGATTAAAGGTTTGGTGGAAGTTAGGCGAAGGGGTAGGCATGATAGGGAACATGTTCAGACGCAACACTAGATTTTTGGTAGGGAAGGGAGACATAACTATTTCCTGAAAGGATTTGTGGATAGGAGAGAGACCCCTGAAGGAAATATTCTCAAGACTGTTCAGGATTTCAACGAATGCCAATGCACTTATTCAGGATTAATATAAGATGGAGGGTAGGCAAATCTTCTGGCCATTTGAATTCTGAAGGAGACTAAGGTCCTTCGAAGAAGGAGGCCTAAATGAGTTATTAGCACAATTGGGGGAATTTCTACTATCACCTACCGAGGAGGATGAACTCATCTAGACGGCGACTCCTTTGACAGCTATTCTGTTGAAGCGATGGTGGACTTGGTCCAAAAACGACTATCAAATGACGAGGCCATTACCAACTTGATTTGGAGAGGGGCGGCTCCCCCGATGGTACAAATTTTTGCATGGTGTGTGTTAAAAGAGAAGGTGCTCACTAGGATAGAATTGAAAAGGAGATGGCTACTTAGAATAGAGGGTGATCTCAAAGGTCCGTTATGTGAGTCAGCGGACGAGGATGTAGACCACCTTTTTATGAATTGCCTAGTTGCAAGGGGACTTTGGACAAAATTCGCTAACTTGTTTGATGTTCTCTGGGTCTTTGATAGGTCTTGTATAGGATCAGTGGGCTCGTGGTTCCATCCGAGCTAAACCCTAAACTGAAAATTGCATGGCAAACGATTCCGGCTGCAATTTTCTGGACGTTGTGGAAAGAACGAAAAATCTTTGAGGGTAAATTATCAGATGAAAATGAGCTCTTCCAGTTTGCCAAATGGAGACTTTGCATTTGGCTACTGGCCGACACTAAGTTTAAGGGTCTCAAAATAAACGATCTCCTCTTGTCCTGGAAAGGATGCTTGAGTAGAAATTGGAGAAAAGTGAGGCAGGAGGAGAGGTGGGGGCCACCAGCACAGGGCGTCATGAAATTTAATGTAGACGGAGCAACCAGGAGAAAACCGGGGCCAGCTGTGTTAGGTTGCGTGCTTAGGAATCATAAGGGAGAAATATCTATTGTGTTCAATGAGTCAGTGGGAGTCAATGATTAAAATGAGGCAGAAATCCTTAGTATTAAGAGAGCTTTGACCATCTGGAAAGTTTATGGGCAAGGTAACTGGTTATTGAAGGGGATTCATCAAATGCTTTGAAATGGGAAAAGGGTCTGAGGCGGCCTCCATGGAGAATGGTCAATGTGGTAAGGGAGGTAAGAGAATTGGCTGCAAGGATGGACGTATCTTTTGTTAAGATCGGTCGTTCAGCTAATAGAGTGGCGGATTACTTTGCCAAATTGGGAGTCGACAATCATTTCTCGGGCGTTTTTTTCTTATGACTTTCTTTGTTGTATTTATTATACATTTGTTTTGACTTCTATTTTCTTTTTTATTTGTTCTTGGTTTTCGTGGTCTAATCCTTTTAGACGCTTTCCCTTGCTCTTGTACTTTTTTATTTTTTAATCAATTTTTCTTTGTGAATGCTAAAAAAAAAAAAACTAAGCTCTTTTATCATCCAACAACTAAGCTCTTACCTATTTTTTTTTTAATTATAAAAATGCATAATTTAAACATTTTCTTTTCTTTTTCCTCAAGGTAATTGATGTGGTTACAGATAAAGAGAGAAAAAAATTATAAATAATTCATTATGATTTTTTACCTAAAATATATTATAAAAAATTAATTTTCTTCTAAAATTTTGTTAAAAAAATTAAAAGTGAAAGCATAGTTTTAAGTCTTTGTTTTAATTTTAATTATTTTGTAAAAGTTGCAAAAAAAAAAAAATTAAATATAGAGAATAATTTAGCCTAATTTTTGGTGTTTGAATCTTTCAAATAGAATGTATTATACCTCTATGTATCCGTTCCCGATTTTTGGCATATCTATTTATTATGACCGAATTTTTAATTGTTTAGTTCAAGAAAAATTGAATTGTACACGAACTATTTATGGTCTGTAATTTAATTGTACACCGAATTGCTATGGATGAGATAATGACTTTTATGGTGATGATGACTTTCATGCACTCACTCATTTTGAACTATGAAGGTCGGGATTAATGCCTAATTACTGTACATATAGTTCCTCAAACCACATTTTCTAATTTATGTTGTGCAAGCAAACTAGTCGGTTTTGGTCACAAGCAAGAAGTTGATTTCGTTAAATACTAGTGATAAAGTTACGTGTCCAAAAAAAAAAAGGAAAAACATTATACTCTAAGAGGTCCCTTTAGTAACTAGCAACATATAAATCCAAAAAATAAAGAAAGAAATTGCTCAGCAAAATTAATATATTAGAGGAATACATTCCAAATCTTGTTTATCCATTCCCTTTTTAGCCAATTTATCCAGCTTGTCATTTGAACTTTTCAAACATGATGAATTAACACTTCAAGAGAGTGAGAGCTCTTAGTCTGCTTTGGAATATAGCTTAATCTCCAAGGTGCTTTCTTCTCTAAGCATTCTTTGAATCACCTTCAATCATTAACTTACTACGAAAGTCACTAAAAAGAATTGCAATTATCTTCATAATATAGCTCAATCATGTATTTTAAATGTTCAAAAGGGTATTTTATTTTAACCTATGAGGGTTGGCTTGGCGGTCAAGAACTCGTCTGAGATGCGGGAGGTCTTGGGTTCAAGTCACTTTTAACACAAAAATGGCTACTCCCCTTGGTGTTACCCAGTGTGTGTGGATAGGGCGGTTTGTACATGCCCAAGAATTAGACAGGTGCTCTAAGAGGTCAGGACACCTTAGTCTTAAAAAAAGGGGTATTTTATTTCTTTTTGTGGGGATGGGATGGTTGTCGAGTCATGTTTTTAGGCAATCTTTATCAAATTTGTCTGATGCATGGTAGGGAGGCTCTCCTTAAATCGCAACCAAGAAGAGTAGATTTCCTTGGATTATCTGGTCATGGTGATCTTGATAACAATGCTACTGCTCTTACTGTTGCCACTAAGAAGCAAATCAAAATTAAAAAGAGCTATCATCTAATGAAGCCATCATTTTAAATAGTTTAAATTACCCTTGCAGTTATGCAGAGAAGAAACACTCCAGGACCTTTTACAACTCAAAAATTATGTACACTAACAAAATATGATTGTTTTGCCTCCTGTCTTTGTTTTGTTTGTTTTTGACTACTTAAGCTAGCATGGATTGTACTGTATAATAAAATTGATGGGTGTTTCTGATTGTGGCAGATATGTAGGAATTCAACAGGTGGTTTTTGGCGGGCGGCGCATGGGTGACTGGGAGGAAGACATGACGAATCCAGAATATGGTTACAAGTATTTCAAGATCTGATGAAATGCCCCTTTATGGATTCAGCACTTCGAATTATGGAAGATAATCGAAGAGCTTGAAGAAGATTCAGTTTTTACCACCAATGCCCGGATGAAATCATGATTTACGGTTAGGTCATGACCCAGCATGATACTCATGACGAGTGAAGGAGATTTGAATGTGGTACATTCGAATCTTTCCCTGCAAGATAAAAAGGAAAAGCATACATGGTGTTGTACTCTTGGGTCCATAGCTTGCTTTTAAAACAGGTGAGTATAGAACATTGAAAATCTGTGGTACACAAGCATAGATTTTCATATCTTTAATGTGCCAATGCCATTGTGAAGTTTTTATTATGTTAGTGTTGTCCTTTCTTTCTTCTTAGAGAATTAGAACTTGTTACTAAGGGTATTCATTTGCTCGTGAGTCGTGACTGGCTCAAACCCAACTTAAATAAATAGGGGGCTTGGACATGATTTTTGTGCTATGGGCAGAGCTCGAGCTTGAGCTTTTACATAAAGCCCATTGACGACTGTCAGGTTTTTATGCCTGTTTTATATATATATATATCACAAGGTCATATTTAGTATTCTTTTTATTTTTTTAATTTCTTCGATAAATTTTATTTTATCGAAATTAGAATTATCTTTTTCCTTTCAGAGTGAGTTGGATATCTGAAGTTTCAACGAAATCCTTGATTTGAATCTGAAAATCTTGAGTGTGAAGGCATAATTTCACGTTGATGATTTAAGTAGGCATTAAACTAGACATTAGCCGTCATCAAACTCTAGCTGCCAGCCCTCAAGGTGAAAATCTCACCAAGTTTTGTCGCCAATAGTGAATTCCAAAAAATACAGCCATGACTGTCCTTTCGGGATCTTTTATTAACTTTATTACACCCCTAGCACTGATACCTACCAATCGTTTGGGCTGATCTTTTAATCTTAACCCTCCATTACAACTAATACATGAAAATGTCTAAAATACCACAATAACTCTAAGACATTCCAAAAATAAAATAAACAAAAATGAAATAAAACAATGTAATTGTGCATTGGGTTTTGTGTGTACTCTAGCATTTTCAATTGGGCAAGATGGGACCCACACAATTGGACTGAAACTATAATGCCCACCCCTTTTCACTGAAATCAGAGTCTATTTTTTTTTTTTGAAGTATAGAGTGACAAAAGAGCGCTGGACGTCACGACGGGAGTTAAGTCCGAGCTTCTAAAGCCTGGCCCTTAACTGGCCAACCCTACGTGTGCATGGAACTAAGTCCATGAAAAACGGTTCACACGTAGAAGTAAACTTGCAGAATATTAAACTAAATGCGGAAATTATAATAGAGTCTATCCTACCGATTTTAGATAGCAGGAAAGATATATTCATTTAATTACTAAAAATACCTCAAAATCACAGTGTCCAAAATAAAATCCAAAACATAGCAAGTAATCTAAATTATTACATTCCGACGAGCTAAGCTACTCAAATTACATTTTCAAAATAAATCTTAAATAAACTAAATAGCTCGCTTCCCCAAGCTCTTACGCCTGGCTCCCGTCTCGTCATTCGATTCCGCCATCTCCTGCGTCATTAGTTAAGATAGAAGTAGGGCGTTAGACAACGCGCCCAGTAGGACTCCGAGTAGGGCTAACATATGGATTAGTGATAACAAGCACATAGGTAATCATATAATGAAAAATATAAAATGAATGCCATACCATGCCATGGGTGTCTTATGTCATGTGTCCCACCCATCATCCATACCATCATGATGCCATATCCCCCTTGATGGAAAAACCTCATCAAGATGTCTCAATGTTTGCTTCTCGGTCGCCCCGACGGAGCATGGACTCCGGTTATAGTACATCAGGCTATCCCCATGTTTGCTTCTCGGTCGCCCCGACGGAGCATGGACTCCGGTTTCTTTATTTTCCCGCCCATGCCATGCATGAGATGTAAATGCATTATGCTATATAATATATATAACTCATAACCTTAATATATATAACTCATGGCCTTAACATATAATGCATAACTTTAAAATATAATTCATATCATGAACATATAATTCATAGCCTTAAAACCCATCATAAGACAAATCATATTATTATCAAAATAAATCAAATGAACCATCACATAATCCATGGCTTACAAAAAGGTAGGAATCCTACCGAATACTGACTAATGTCCTCGTACGTTTCCGTCCGATAATCCGGTCACCAATATGCGCACCGCTTGTGATATCCGATATCTTATTACATACGAATAATCAACCCATGTTTTTAACCATTTAAATCCATTAATCATACCTTAGCGGGGTTCGGCCATACACCATGGCCGAACCTCACTAACAAGGTTTGTGGGTCCCATTTAATCCATTAATTACTTTAATTACATGGGTCTAAAAACCAGCATCCTAGGCTTTATTAATCACACATAAGGTTGTTACTTAGAGCCCCTAAGTCCATGATCATCTCCCATGGGGTTCAGCCATGTACCATGGCCGAACCCATGGTTCTTGAATTTGGCCATTATTTACAGTTTTGCCACTCTTCCTCCATGGTTAAGTTCTCATTTCATTCCTCCATTCTTAGGTCCATAATTGATCCATAGACTTGGATCCTTTAATGACTCGTTAGCCATGACACAACATCATCAAAAATTAGCCACTTAATTACCCTAATCCCCATTCATTACTCACATGTATACTATCACATTTAACCCATAAATTGACCTACAAATGGGTCATGGGTTCGGCCATACACCATAGCCGAACCCATGAAGTCTTTTTCCCATTTTTACTTGGGTCTATATACATCATTAGTTCCACCATAAGTCCTTCCTTGAGGTGGTTTCCATCATGCATTCAAATCACCCTTTTTATCACCATTAGTTTCATTTTAAGTCCATCAAAGCTACCATCACTCCCTAATATTTTTCCATGGTTCCAAAACACCTCAGTTCACCAAAATCTCTCCATGGTTTTATTTTTAAAACATTATTTTCATCTTTTCATATCGATTAAACTTATGAATACATTACCATAGGGTTCAAAGCATTCCATCCATAAAATCTCTCCATGGTTTTCCTTATTTAAAAACCCTTAAAAATCACTAACATTTATTCATTTAAAACTTTAAAAATCATTAATCACTTAACATAGCCTCATTCTCTAAATCCATTAAAATTCTAACACCATCACCATAATGTTCATGGTCCATCATTCATTCATGCCTTTTAAGGCCACAAAAAAATCATTCACATCTCCCATAAATTTCCTCATTTACAATCCCTTTAAAAATTACCACATTTAATCATTAAAACCCTAACAATCATAAATCATCCTCCATGGCTTCCATTCTTTATAATCCTCATTAAAATCACTTAATCACCTACCATGGGGTTCGGCCATACTACATGGCCGAACCCTATGGTCTATGATCCCTTCAAAAATCCACACTTTCATGTTTAAATAAACCTTATTATTAACATCCTTAATACCTCCATTTATTTTTCTTAATCTCTCCTTCCCATTTTGTCCATTTCTCATTTCATCTTTTGGATGGATTTTTTTAAATCCAAGGCCCATGATATTTTTGGCCACCATTTAAGAAATGGATTCCATTTTTAGACCATAAAAACTTAATATCTTGTTTAGAGATACTTACAATCCGACGGCTCCTCCGACTTTTCTTTCTCCTCTTAGATTCCTTGGCTTTTCTCCTTCTTCTTCTCCTTGGTTGGTCGGCCAACATGAGCTTGATCAATGGTATCCCCAATGCTTGGGTTCGGCTAAGATGGAGTGTGTTTGAGAGAGGGAGAGGAGGAGAGAATGGTGAGAAAGAATGCCCTAAATCTTGGTCTTGAAATGGTGGGCTTTTGCTTGCACTTCTCCTCTCTTTTCTTCTTCTTTCCTTGGGGTGTGAGGGACGGCAATGAGAGGGAGCAAGAGAGGGAGAGAGTGAAATGAGAGTGGGATGGAGAGTGAGATGAAAACTCATCTCATCCCTTTGGTTACTTAAGTTACACTCCATCATTAACTCCTCCTACCAACCAAGCATGGGCTCCCATGCTTAGTGGTGGTGGTTGGGATACACCACTACTAGCCAACGGTTTTGGCCTTAGAGATAAGGTGGTTTGGTCTTCCAATTTTGACCATTTGACCACCTTTTGAATAGTTTAATTATTTAGATAATTCACTTAGGTTAATTAATCCCACTTAACCTAATTCCATTCTCTTAAATTCCCTCCATGTATGCCACCCATGGTTGACCAATTCAACCATGGTGGCCGGCCCCACCAATCCTTGGTCCACACGCCACCTCATTTGGTGAGGTGGAGGTGGGTCCCATTCGGCCATGTCACCTAGGTTTAATAAATTCTAACTTAGGTGATTTAAATTTAATTAAATCCATTCCTCTTATTGGATTACCATTGGGCCCATGGCCCAATTAAATTCCCTCCTATCCATTTACCTTGGAGCTTAAATCCTCTTGGCCCATTGGGTCCCAAATGGGTATTGGGCCCAATTTGACCATCCTTGGCCCAATTAACCATCATTGACATTTTAAATGAATTTAATCTAATCCATGGTCCATTGGACCATACTTGGGCAATTGTCCATATTTTGATCCATTTACCATCTATTCCATTAAATTTTCCAATTTCCATTATTAAAACAAATAATAGCCACATATTCATTGATTTAAAAATTCCGGGCTATTAAGAAACAGTCCATGAAATAGCCCATAAAAACCTAATTAGACCTTATGTGATAAAAACTAATTTAGACTGAAAATCAGTCCCTGAATTCAATAGATCAAATCCCAAGTATAACTCACTAATGGATTCACTTGGGTTTAGACCATTGGGTCAGGCTCCACATCACCATTCCTCTTCTTTCTTCACTGTAAGTTTTTCATGGCAACTACATACTCATTTTTTCTGATTACATGGTCAGTCGAGGAAGTGAGTGAAAGGAGAGAAAGTAATTAAACAAATGAGAGGGGAAGACGATTGAGAGGTTGTGAAAGAGACTATACAAGAGATGGAGGCAATTGAGAGATGGACTGCACACCTGATAGAGGGAGGGAGATTGTGACGCCCTGGCTTAGAAAAAAGACCTCTGTCGATGCGACCGATTGAAGGCAATTGGTCGGGCGTGTGGGTGTAGAAAAGTCTCATATCAACTGGGAGCTGGTTTTGTAGGGGGTTTATATGAGGAAACTCACCCCCATCTTAGCACAATGCATTTTGGGCCAGTGGTAGAAATATCACCCAATATATCTTGGCCGATATGACCGAATCTCGTCAATATCGGCCGATACAGCTGAGATTTGACAAAAAAGAAAAAAAGACAGAAATATCGGCCGATATTTGTGGGACCCAGATCTCGGCCAAGATGCCGAGATCTCGGGCCAAGCGTATTTTTAACCCTATTTTGGGCCAAGAATTGAGTCTGGAACCAATGCAAAGCCGTGCAAGCCGATGTAGGCCCAAAGCTGATAAAATTGTGCTGGGTCGAGTACGGATCATGACAGAGGTGATCATTTAGAAGTGCAGAAATGAATATCTTATTCCAAGGAGCAACATGTGTAACATAACTTTTTTTTCCCTAAAGTATTTAGGGCTCTTGGAGCGTCTGACTAATCTTTTAGGCATGTGTAAGTTTCTTTGCCCACACACACTGAGTAACTCTATAGAGAGTGATCCTTTGGATTGGAGTGTGAATCAAACTCTGGACCCTTGCAAACTTAACTATGCCTTTTACATAGATTTCGCATCTTAGATTTTCAAATCCTATGGTGTAGGTATAGGATTGCTTGAGGATTTGGAATCCCTTGTGATTTTTAAATTTGTGGATTTTGCAAGAACAAGTTGAAGTCAAAATCATCCAAGCTTTGTAATTTAAAATTCATGGATTTACATTCACACAAACATGCCCCAGTAGACCTTATACCCTCAACAAATATAGAAAATGGAAAGCAAAGAGTGAAATTTGGGTGTCAAGCTCCAACTTCAACATCTTATGCTTGATTTGTGTAATTCAAAAATTAACTTATTGAACGACTGCAATTTACTCTATCTTAGCAAATAAATAAAGGGAAAAATTGTCTTAAAAATAATTAAAGATAGAAAAAGAGATGTTAAAATGAGATTTGATGAGTTAGAAGGATTTGACTCACAAGAAAGATAAAATTCATCCAAAAATAGTTAAAAATAAGAAAAGAAATTTTAAAATAGGATTTTGTAAGTCGGAAGGATTTAGTTCAACTTTATCGTGTTATTATTTAAAAATAGAAAAAATTATAAACGAATTCCTAAAAATAAAAAAATTATAGTTAATTTGGTAATTTTGAAGGTTCAGACTGAAATTCTTTTATATTAATATCTAAAAATAGAAAAATTTGTATAAAGTTTATGAACTAAAGAAAAATTATTCACTATAAATTTTTGACTAATTTCACTCACGCAAAATGCATGTCTCTTGCTAATACATGTGTCAATAAGGAGGCTTAGGGATGTGTGATATGTTTGGATCATCAAGAGGTGGGTTCCCCCGTAAAAGTTAGGAAGGAGAAGATCTCTAATCTAGAACCATCTTTCCTTGTGGCTAGTTGCTAACATTACTCACACTTTTGTATTTGTAGATATAATACTCCCTCTATTCCAATTTAGTTGTCTTATATGGATTTTGAAATTGTCCGAAAATAGTTGTCTTATTTATATTGGAGTAGCATAAAGTGTGTTGAAAATAGATGAGATCACATGGAATGCTACCCTTATATAGAGAGTTCCTTAAAAAATACAAATATTTCAAATCAGATAACTAAAATGACATAGAGAGAGTATATCCTATGAAATCATTGAAAAAGAAACTAAAATTTTAATTTCGTCGAATCTATCACTCTCACTATAACTAAAAGAGACAACTTATCATGATAGGCTATATACTTTGTTTTTAACATATCAGAAGTATATATCCTAAAAATAAAAATATTGAAAGTATAGGACATGTGAAAGTGAAAAAAACAAGTATAAGAGCAATGTGACAATGATGTCCTCGTTTGAGAGGGCTCCACCAAGGGTTAGCCTTGACCTTTATGTATTGCTTTAGGTATAGACAACTTAATGTTAAGAAAATAAGATTTTTTTTTTTTTGTTTTTTGAATTTACATGCGGGAAAGGGTGTGTAAAAACCCATGGGTGAGCCCACTACCCCCTAGAGCACACCGAGGTTAAGTCGTGGGGGCTCGAACCCACAACCTCTCACTTCCTGATACGAGAGGCAATCACTTGAGCTACATTCATTTGCTACATGCTTTTTTAATGTACTAATTAATTATGTTAGAAATCGTGTAAAGAAAAGATTTTAAGACAAACAATTCGTTTGTCGCCCGCAATTTAAATTTGAGTAGATAAATTCGTCCAAAAATTTAATTTAAAAAGATTTATCTCATTTATTTAAATCAATGTTTTAAAACTTGGCCCGTGGAGCGATCCATTTTGGAGGAAGGGTGGGTTAAATAAGGTTCAACTGGGTTGACCCATAGTCAAACCCGTGCTATTAATATAATATTATAAATAATATTAAATTATTAACTAAGGTAAATATTTCATAAAAATATTTTTTCTCATAAACCCAATTGTAAATACTAAAACTAATAATCTAAAAATCATATTCTCAAAAGAAGTAACATCTTCGTCTTCATTTTCTTCATTTAAATAAAACCAAGGGTTTTTAAGGGTCACGGGTTTATTAGAAAAATCGGATTGACCCGCGGGTCGCAGAAGGTTTTTAATCCAGAAGGGTCTTAAAATGACTGACCCATGTTTCAGCCGGGTTACAGTTGACTCACGGGTCAACCCACGGGTCGGATCAGGTTTGATAACATTGATTTAAACTAAACACTCATAATTAAATTTAACAATTATTTATTTAAATCTAACTTTCTAAACTTGCAGTTGGAACACAGGACATTAACTGAGTAAACCTAAACAATATATAATAATTAAGTATTACAACCTTTATTAAATTTAAACTTACAAATAAGGAAATTAAGAGGTCCTAGTATGTAGGCCAAAATCCTTCCATTTTTGTTATATTGATATATCCTATTGGAGAAATAACCTGTTGAGAACTACTACTTGTCTTCAATTAGGTGACTAATATTTTAGTGAAGCTCATATGTACCCCTTCTTCTCTTATGCATTCATAGTCAATTTTATTTATTCTAATTTTTAATTTTTTTTATAAATATAATTCTTTTAATTAACCCATTCTTCTAATTTAAAATAGTCTAATTTTAGATTCACAATAAACAATGTAATTTCTTCCACTTGTGCCTTTTGTAATCAATTTCATTCAGACCAAAAGGCAGAACAAAATAGTTTTTTTTTTTTTTAATTTACGTATGGGAAACCCATGAGATATCCAGTGTAAAATCCATACGGATGAGCCCACTACCCCTATGACATACCAAGGTTAGGCCATGGGGGCTCGAACCCACAATCTCCCTCTTCCTGAGGCTTATACTTTGGTATCAAATTTAGTCATAACCCTCTATTGATTTCATTTTTAAAAAAACTTTGCTATATGCAAATATAAAATTTGGCCTCGCATATTAAAATCAAATTCAATAGATACAAGTTGACCAGATTTTAACTGAAAAATTAATTTGCAGTCACTTGATCTTAGTGATCAAAGATACTGGGCATCCAAATTAATTTACAGTCACTTGATCTTAGTGATCAAAGATACTGGGCATCCTTAATTCATGTGTGTCTGATGGCTTGACTACTAAGATCGACTTGTTAGAAATTAAACTTTATGCTTAAATTTAGTCCACTTATAGTTCATCAAAACTATTTTTTATTTCATAGACTTGTTATTTTATAGATTTAATAAAAATTAGAAAAAAAGAAAAAAAATGGGTTTCGTGTACCTATATATTTTGCATTTTGACCTTTGATTTTAAATAAAATTAGAATTGAAGTTCTTTTGTTTAGTGTTTTTTTGTATAACTGAGTTTTTATTTGATTCTTTATTAGAGTAATATTTGACAATGACCCTAACTTGAGATTATAAACATAAATAAACATATAATGAAAATTTTATGTTTATTTGTATAGCTTAGCATGAATTATGAAAATAATTCATTATCACATTTCTTATGAGTTTTGTAATTTCATCATATTTTAGTGTATTTTTAGTTTTTAAGTTTCTGTATCATCTTTTTTGAAATGGAACACCGAAACAGCTAAAATTTTTTAGAAGAACGAAATTCAAAATAATTTTAATTGAAAATTAATTTTTTCCCCTCCACCACGATAATAATAGGTCCCACTTTTAGTGTGGGGACCACAACTGTATAGTAAGGAAGAAGGAATCCAACTTTGAGACCCCTCCATACGATTTGAAACGTGAACAGTAGTAACTAGTAAGCATACATCTTCAGCCATTCCTTAATGATAAACTCTAGAACCTTCTTCTTTGGCAGACAAGAGGAACCTCAAAAGGGAAGAAAAGGAGAACCACAAGAGGCAAAATGGCCTTTATAAGGTGCACCTTGTATATATAATTTTTTATATAGTAACTATAATAATTCATATCCACCATCCATTGTGATTAGAATGAATTGCAAATTTTGTTATTGAAATATTAGAATAATAAGTTAAAATTAAATGAATTAAAATATGGGAGTTTTGAATGAATTTTCTTCTAATCTATTTTAAATCAAAATTTCTATGTTTAAAATCACATCATAAATATAGTTTCATGATAAATCATCTACTTTCTTTCTATAGTTATAGAATGTTCACTGCCCAGCAGACTGTGTTTTATAATGCCCAACATATATATAAGGGCTTATTTCTCTCTAGGGTTTTCATTGTCTTTTTCTAGGTGAGGAAAAAAAAAAAAGAGCGTGCGTGAAAAATAGAAAGGACAAAAAATTAGAGGGTGAGAATCCTTGTAACAAGTTATTCCGTTATTCTTCATAGGCCAGTGATCCTCCTACGGTAAAATGGGCATCAGTAAAATAGACATCACGGTAAAACCCGTGTCTATATACACAAAGTGCCCATAGAGGATCGCTCACCTTCTTCATACTCCATCCAATAAAGTTACAAAAGTTCAACTTATAATAGTACATATTGAATCGATAGTACAATGAGACTCCACCTAACATTACATGATCCAATAGCATGTCATCCGTCTTCCATCTTCATCATAGTGTTGAAATTTCTATCGTAATTCTCTGTTAAAAAAGTATAGTGGGTAGAATAAACAAGAGCCACAAGACTTCTCTAATAAAGAGTTCCTCTTATGGGTCTCAGAGCATTGATTGCGTCACATACATCTTAAACTGAGACATTCATCAGGTTGTTGGAGAACAAGACAATCAACATCAACTTAGACTCAGCAGTGAATCTCCTCCAAGAAAAGAAAAATAAATAATTAAAAAGATGTTAACTGTTGGATAATTGTATAATGAGATTCTCCGTTTTCTTCAATTTGGTTTGATTCATGATGGATACTGTTTTCTCTTTTTACTCTATTTTCACCCATATTTTACTAAAAAAATTAAAATTTATACTCCCTCCGTCTCATTTAAAATATTTGTATTTTTTAAAAAACTCTCTATTTTAGTTGTTGATTTGAAATATTTACATTTTTTAAAGAACTCTCTATATAAGACTAGCACTCATGTGATCTTCTATTTTCAACACATTTTATACTATTAAATACAAATGAGACAACTATTTTAGGACAATTCCAAAATCTATATATGACAACTAATTTGAGACAGAGAGTATAAAACAATGCCCAGAAATAAAACTCTGCATAGAGAATTCCTCAAAATAGTTTTGCCCCTTGTAAACGTTGATAGGCCCAAAGATTCCATCGGGCCCAATATTGAGGTGAGCCATGCCAACATATCACCAGGAACTGATTCTAAAACCTTTTTATCATTTTGACTTACCTTGATCGATCGAACAGTTAGTATTGACTCCAATCATTGAAACAGTCATGATTGCCAAATCATGGGTTCCACACGCATGGACGACCCTAACAAGGAGCTGAATGGATAGCACGGTGGGCATTGGGCAACCATGGTCGACTGGCCGGAGCTAGAATGCTGTTGTAATCTACAGGGTAGTCTGATGCATGTTGACATGGCACTGAAGGGGATGGTTTTCTACATGGAAAGGAATGGCTGTCTCCGTCTTCTTGGACTTTCCGCATGGGGCTTAACTGTGTTAATTAATATGCGTAGTTGGATCTTTTGACATCTCAAAGAGACGAGACAATGAATCTGTTTGGTAGCCAAGACATCATTAGTGGAATAGAATTCTGGACTAACAGAAACCAGCAGAATCCTGCCACATTCCAATTCCACTAGTCTAGAAACAGTCCTCCTACAAATCAGAAAGAAATCAAGGTGTTAAAGATCATGATCTCATAATCCACATACTGTTGAGTATAAACCATATAAATCACGCTGCGTAAACTTTGCAGACTAGGAATTATAACAAGGAAGATCATATCCACAGTATCAAATATAACCGCGGAGAAACAAGGACATTCTTTTCATTTGCAGAAACCTCTACATCGTAAGACCAAGGAAAGATAAACAAAACTTATGTCCAAAATCACAAGCTTACAAGCATTTGTGCTTCAAGACAGAACAACAAAGTTCACTGAAGCTCTTCTTCCTGCTTTACTGCACTAATCATGCAAAGGGAATCTCTCAGCCTCTTGTGCACTTCAAACTTGTTGAAACCTAAAATTAGACGGGAGATAATAAACCTCACTCATCACTCTTCTTCTTGTTCTGAATTTTCCGAGTTCTTGAGGAGCATTATTGATGGTGGAAGCACAAAGGTGGTTGTCAGAAGGGCTCTTAACTACAATGGCTGACTGACCAGTGTCATTCATTTACATAGAGTGTGTGTTAAAATAGTTGAAATCATGGTGTTGGACTCTGAGCTGCTTCAGCCAGGAATCTGCAGCACTTAGGAGAGAGAGAATCCTTCCATGATCAGTTGTTTCAGGATTTATCCAAAGGTCTCCATGCATCTTGTAAGTGGCTAGCCCAAAAGGCGGAAGAGAAATGCTACTACTCTCTCCGTTACATTTCCTCTCAGTGTATCCATCTTCTGAAGAACAAAATTCCTTGTGCTCATCTTCAGTCAAATTATCTGTGAGATTTCCACACAATGCACAGCTCAGAAGCAGAGAAGAATGACAGCACAGGAAGTATGGATGCATGAGCATAGACAAACACAACTTAAAAAACGTAATGCATCAGTCCAGTTGATTGCATCTTATATTTTCATCTTCCACTGCATTTCATATTTTCATCTTCCACAGTTGAAGTTGTCTAAATTTGATTCACTCGCACAACATACTCAATATTGACATGGACAATCATTTAACACACACAAGTAGAATGCATGGTGTAATTACAAGTAACACACACAAACTGAGCAATTGCAGAATATCCTAATTCCTAGTTGGTTGCTGCAATGAAATTATATGAGAATCACTAAGCAGCAAGGACAGGTGAAATGATACTGTGAAAATCCCTTCCCTATAGGTGAGAAATAGTATCAAACAATGGCATATCTACTGCCTTATAGCACATGGACCATGTAGTCTATTTTCCTAGAAAATGATAAACTGGCTAGGCTGAAGTTTAGATCAAGCAAAGACGATGAAAACCGCCAGAAAGTAACAATAATTTCCTAAAGAAAAATAAAAATCAAAGTACGGCATTTCATTTTCAATTATCAATGAAAAACCATCACAAACTCATCAAAATTCATGGCCAGCACAGACAACAAGAAAAACAAAAGGTCCGGAGCAGAAAAACAAAATGGGAACAGTAAACATCATACATAGAGACATCATTAAGTTCTCTAATGCTAAAGAAGAAAAATTAGAATTTTTTTTTTATAATCCTAACACATAGAAAACTTTAATACAAAGAGTCAAGTTTTATTAAGGCCTTTTTTTTATCTAAGGTCAGAAAAAGAGAAAATGATTGACATCCTTCCTTTTTTAAGATATCTAGATTTTATCAGTAGCTTCATAGTTCTAGATGATTTACCAAGTTGACTTCCATATATGCAAAACAAAGTGCCAAAGATCTAAAAGAAAGGGGGAAAATCAGAGAGAGAGAGAGAGAGAGAGAGAGAGAGAGAGAGAGAGAGAGAGAGAGAGAGAGAGAGAGTTTCAAAGTCAAGTTGATTCAGTTTGAAATCTAGGATCTTCATGTATGGAGTACGGTTTCCTGCTGCATGAAAGTTATGCGATGTAAGAATGGAAATCTATATCTAATTCATGATTAGAATAAAAAAATCGACCACTGTGGAAGGTGTAAAATAACTTATGACAATTTCTTGATATCAATAACAACAAAAGAATGTCATTTTCTCTTTTCTACTTGCAGACAATTGGATATGCATACATACCTTGGAAAGATGAGGAAAGGGTATGGTAAGTAAGAAAGCAGGCAGATAAATCCCTAACGTTTCTTCTTGTTGGAATGTGATAGATAGGATACCTAACCATCAATAGAACTCCATTAGGAAAATCCAAAGAAGAAAACAGTCACCTATTTCAAATCTTCTATTTAGAGATAGTTACTAAAGTTTCCCTGTTGAACAAAAGTCCCTTGCATTTAAAAGTCCATAAAAACAAGCTTGACTCATTGATGGCTCATGCAAGAGCAGGAGATGCAGCCAATGCCAGTCAAACAGATAATGGAATCAGAAAAGACATTGCAACATTTTCTATCAATGCCACAAAGTCATGTTGAATTTTATTGGATTTTCCCAACACTTGCCTAAATGTTTAGATTTTCCAAAACCGTATGAAGACTACATACTTCCTTGAGGAAAGTTGAAGAAAGAAGATAAACATACCAAGCTACTGCCATCCAGCTAGCAGGTGACAAATCCACGCTTTTGAACGACATCAAACCTGGATAACTCCTTGATAACTCATTGATCTAACAACAAGGAAACAATTAAAATTAGAAAATACAGAAAGGTAAGATGCTCTTGAATTGCACAAATGACTCAAGTAATCAGAATTTCACCTATCCAGAAAATAATGCATGTCAAACGAAAAGAGCGTAATATGTGATTCGATCACCACTTAAAATTTGAAAAGTCAATGGAAAATAATAATACCTTATCCATGAGTGGTACCCTTCCATAAGGAGCTGATCTCTCAAAGTATTCAAAGTAGAGGCAACCAAGGCGATCTCTCACTGGCCACAAGCCTTCCTGATCAAAGCTTGAATCTTCAGACCCTGCATCCCATCCTCTGCTTGAATTATTGCTCAGAGACCTTGACAGCTTACCACTGTCACTGTCATCACTCCATGAGTCGCTCTCAAATTCGCCTGCATCACCCTCTTCCCTCAAATTCCTAAAACACATGGAACCAGGATTTAATCACATTACCCACTGCTTACAAGAAGAAGATTATGGAATTGGAGTTGGCATGAAACAAATTGTGACCCAGTTCAAGAACCTGAAAGAAGCAAATGATTTGCTAGTGTAGATTTGGATGGCAGAAAGATAAGGGACATAGTACTGAACAACAGGTTCGCCGCTGTTGAGGAGAATTGTAGCTCCTGCACCATAAGCACTCCATTCACCATAACAGTCCCAAAGATCTCCCAACCTAAAGTATTCAATCATCTCTTTCTCGCGTGGTTGCCATAGACTGTTTAGATCCCTAATGCAACTCTGATTCACAGAGTTTGAAATTAAAACAGCTAATGAGAGAAAAGATAGAATATCATATAAATGAATTCTTTGAAATAAGCTTTCACGAAAAATTAAATTTCTTGTTCCTCAACAATTCGCGTGCATACAGATGTACATCATAGTAAAAAAACGGCAGTAACTTTGACTGTAACTAGAGAGTAGTTCTTGACTTGAACTGAACGGAAAGATACATGGAAAAAAAAACCTTCTAATTCAAAATTTCCATCTTGGTCTTCATTAACCAGTAGATGGATTTGTAAAAAAAGCAATCACCCAGAATTCGTCCAAGTCTTCATTCTTCGTTTCAAATGATTATTTTAAACTAAAACAAAAATAAATTTATCCATTCTTTCTGAGAACAAATACTTACCTTTGCATGGTTTCAAAAGAAAAATTAAATACAACAACAAATGAAAAAGATCGTGGAGACGATACAAAACAATATATAATTGGGTAAACTATAAAGATCTAGCTTCTATGAAAATCAGAAATTTCTTTTCTTTAACTTAAAAAAAAAATTGGATTGGGGATGAATGATTAACTTCGCTTTTGTGAGAAAATCTTCACAACTTTATTTTTAATTTACTTCCCTTTTCCATTTTTATCTTTGAAGGATACTCATCTTTTTGTTTTCTCCCTTAAGGTTATTAAACTTTTCACCAATTCACCTTATTTCACAGAACATATGTACCAGTACTTGTTTACATCGTCAAAAATCTCAAATAAAAGAGCAATGGGGCTTTTCTTTGCATAAAAATGACAAGTTTTCTTCCATTTACTGTTAAGAAAATGTTAAAGCGAAGAAGGGGAAGATAAAGATGATCTGGAAAACTCTTAGACGAGACAAAAAATGAAACACTTTCAAATGAAAACGCAAAAGTTATTGATCTCTTCTTCTTCACCTTCTTCTTCTTCCCTTATAAATCACCCGTATAAATCTAAGATAGAGATTTTATTTCTTTTTATATTTTAAGTGAAAATTAAAATTCTCATTTACGCACTAAAAAATTCAGTTCTTGAAAAGAGAGACAGAGAGGAATGATAACAAAATAATTGAAAGCGTAAACTTGCAAGAAATGCGAAATTAGCAATACCCCAGAGCGTGAAAATGCCCAGTTTCTCCACCAAGACACCGTTGAGGAATGATAATATAATAATCAACCAGAATCAGTAAAGAAGCTTGCAAGAAAAGCGAAATTAAAAATACCCAGAGCGTGAAAACGCAGAATTTCTCCACCAAGACAGTCTTGACAAATAATAATATAATAAATAGAAAATCATAATAAAAACCAGAATCATCAAAGAACATACAAAGAGGACGACAACTAGTGGGAAGAAAAGCATAACTGCAAACTCACCTTGGGGAGAAAATAAGACGGGACGATCGGAGTTGTACAGTCGAGAAAGCACTCGAGATTCGAATGCAAAGACGTACTTCTCGACAACAACGCCATCCCACTTCTTCTACCACCACTGTTACCGTTACTACCGCTTGCTGCTGCGATCGACCGTTCGTTTCGTCAGTAATCTAGAATACAAATTGGATAATTGATGAAGAAGGAAGAAGAAAGAAGGACGAAGGAAGAAAAGGCGAAGGAAAGGAGTGACGGAAAATTCTGTGACTGACGCAAGTCTGGCACTAATCAAAGAAATAAAGACAAGTAGCCAATTTTTTGAAGAATTGAAAGCCCGCTACAGATGTGAAGAACACTACTTTTGGCAAATCTTTATCCAATTACTGCTATACGCCATGACTCTTTCTACCAACTCAAGTCTCTCTCTCTAGAATTCAGATAAATAAATGTGAGGAAAATCTATCTTATTGATTATTAAATATTATTTTATAATAAAAATGGTTAAGATGTCTTTAGTCGATTAAATCTTTTAGAGCAGTCCACACGTCTCTATACATATTTATCGATAATATATAATAAGTTAAATATTTTTTTAAACTAATTTATGAAAAATTCATACACAATCTTACTAATATTATATTAGATTAATTGAAATTCGAACCCACAACCTCAATTTAATACTGGAGATAACTAATTGAATTAAATATTGATTCATTCAATTTGAAAATAAGAAATGGGGAGACAGACCACTACACCCTGCACATGCCATGGAGCAGCCCCACAAGTAGGTTATGATTAAAACTTAATAAACTAATACTTTTTATTTGAAAATTTTTAAATGAATAAATTTCAACGAGAAGAGAAGAAAATTAAAACTCGGATTAAAAAATTTAATTTAAGTTCAACTTTAATAAAGAGTTACTCTCTGTAAATTTATTTAATGTGAGTGATTTAAAAATTTTATATAAAAAATTAGTTAGATAAGATACTTAAAATAAAACACTTTTAATCATTAAAAAAAAGTATTGATTGATTGATTGAATTTGGATAATAGAAAAGGAGACATAGTACTACACCCTGCCATATGGCATGGAGCGGCCCCCACAGGTGGTTTATGATTAAAAATAAATAAATTAATACCTTTTCTTAATAATTTTTTAAAATGAAAAAAAATCAGAGGAGAAGAGAAGAAAAGACAAGAAAAGAAAAGAAAATTGAAATGCGCGTAGTTTGCTGAAACTATTCGCTCCGCCGCGTGTTGTGTGGTCGCGGATTTTGCCCGACGGATTTCAAACGACCCTTCAATTAGCTGGATTTGATAGCGTGCCGTGCGTCACGCCTACTTTCTGTTTTGCCTTTATTCTCCTTTCGATTCCGCGACACGTGTAACATGAGCGTCCTTGCCATCAATTTGTTTTAAACATATATTTTTATTTCTAATAAAAAAATATTATCATACTCTAACGTTAGGTTTATATAAACAAATAATTTGGGAGTAAGTATAGAATTCCCCTTTAAAATAATTAGAGGAAAGCATCCACTTTACATAAATAACATTGGTAGAAGAAATTAATGATAATTGATAAATAATTCTACTCACTTCAAAGAAAAAAATTGCACAATTTTTCTTTTGGCCAGATCATTCAAATCATCAAATTTAACTATAAAATCTTCTTCTTTCACATTTTTTTAAAAAATAATTTTATTTTTAGATGTTAATAGAATAAAATTGGACTTAATCTTTTCAATCCATCAAAATCAATTTTAACTTTTTTCCTATTTTTAATCTTTTTTATATGAATTTCTATATCTTTTAATACTATTATAATGGGATATATTAATTCTTTCAAATTCATCCAACTAAATCTTAAAATTCATTTTTTCCCATTTTTTGACAATTTTTTTATTGTTTTTACTTGCTAATATGAGAGAAAATCACAACAATTTAATAAATGAAAGATTGAAACTCATTTAATGATAACCTTAAATTGAAAGATTGAAACTCATTTAAAGATCACCTTAAATTGAAAGATTGAAACTCATTTAATGATTACCTTAAATTTTTATTTTATTTACTGATAAAGTGAAATGATTATAGAAAATGAAATTTACATTTTTCTTGATTTATATATATATATATATATATATATATATATATATATCAAGAGTATCTCATTTATTAAAAAAAAGTATGGTCTTGATTTCTATTTTTAAATTTATTTGTAAACTAATATTATTTTTTACAATTTATATTGTTTTGTTATATAAGATAATTTGAATAAGTGTAGAATCATGTGTTCAACTAAGTCAGAGGAGAGAGTAACAGGGCTACGTGACAAACTGGATAAATGCGAAAGCAATGGTGCAGCTTTTAAGAGAATAAATCATCCAAGTGAAATGGATGTGTGTAATTTAAAATGGCTAAGTTTCATCATCCATTAAGTGCATGACTTACACAATGTATAAAAATCACTTAATAATTGAAAAAAATATTATTATATATAAGTATAATGTTGCCACAATTTTCACCAAACATTAGTGTTGATGGCAATTTTTTTTTAAATAACAGAGTACTACAAAATCTTTATTTTTCATCGAGTATAAGAGTATTGAATAAAATTACAAGTATTCGTAACCATAAGATTCAGACCTTCAATCTCTAGTTCATGAGATAAAATATCTACCGGTGAATCTACCCTGTGTAAAGTGCCAATTCCCTTTCCATTGGTATAAAAATAAGCAATAAGAATGATGTGCGCGGGTATAAAATATTAAAAAGATAGAAAACAATAAAGAAAAATAATATAATATAAATTTATAAATGAATATAGTAAATTAATAAAATTCTAATAAGAGAGAAAATAGAACACTTCAACAAACACCTAGGAGTCATATGTTAGTTATTGTTTATATATATTATCATAGATTATTGAAAACTATCTAAATCATTATAAATAATATATTTGAAATCAAAAGGCATAAAAAACCACTACCTTCTAGGAAGTCCTGTCCTCGAGTGTACCTTATTTAGAATAATACCATAGTTGTCAGATTTGTTCCGATTTTATCTCTATAACACAATGTTTTGACATTTCGGTAATCTGTTTCAGAAAAGACAGTATAAATTTCTTAAAAAATAAAAAAAAAATAAAAATGAAGACAATAACAAAAAATATAAATATATTTGAATTAATTATTTTCATCATTTTACACTGATCTGTAAAAATAAAAATAAATTATCATTAAATAGCTACTTATGTTTGTAATCTCAATTCATAATAGTGTAATTATCAAATACTCATTCAAGATTGTTTGAAATTTCTCTAATAAAACTTAATTAATAAGACAAAAATATCTAAAAATACCAAAGAAGTAAATTTGAATTCTCATTTTATTCAAAATTAAAGGTCAAAATTTAAAACACATAGGCACACCAAATCCATTTCATTTTTTTCTCAAATTTTTGTCATACAACTTGATCAAATTTCAACTCGAAATTTAATTTCTATCCACTTGATCTTAGTGGTCAAAATCATTAGGTGGTATTGAATTAAGAACGTTTAATGACTTTAATCTAACAATAAGTGACTACATAGGCTCAAGTTTTTACCAATTGTAGCCCATGAAATCCGTTGTTTATCTTCTTGGTTTTTATATTTGTATAAAAGCATTTAAAAAAATAAAATTTGTAAAGCAAAATGGGTAATGCCAAAATGGCACGTTCTGGCCCGTTTCGCCCGGATCAGACCCATTCCTAGAACAGGCTGAAAAGGTTTGATTAGGCGGGAATGTAATCCAGTACCAACATTGAAGTCTCAGGATAATATCCATCACGTTTAGGAAAGTAGTAGATTTTTTTTTTTTTAAATTGACAAAAGATTAGGATTTAGGAATGATAAAGATACATAAGTTAGGGAAAGAGGGAGTTGACTTCAGGAATTTAATAAAGATTATTAATGAATTTAAATCACATGCATGGTGCCACATTTCATATTAAATTACTTACGTAATGAACTTTTTGTACATTATTTATAAAAAAAATTATTTTATAATTTCTTGCACTTTAAAACTGTTTACGTTTATTCAATCTGATGGATTTATTTGAAAGCTCTAAGCATAAATTAAATATTGAATATAAATCACCTTGATTATATCATAACGTTAAAGCTCTTTTTAAATTTTGATGATATCAAATTAAGTGGGATAGCGATCCTCCCACGGGTATTTTGTGTAATCTGACACGAGTGTTAGTATATTGCCAATTTTACCCTATCGGACCCTTCGCATGAACAATAAAATTCCGGTGAGCCGATTTACTCTTCATGTAAATTTTGGTGAGCTGATTTACTATTCATGCGAATTCCGGCAAGTCGATTTATTGCTCATGCGAATTTCTGCGAGTCGATTTTACTGTTCATGCGAATTTCGGTGAGCCAATTTTAATGTTCATGCGAAGTGTTAGTGAGCCGATTTACTTTTCACACAAATTTTGACGAATCGATTTTACTATTCAACAATAGAATAAAATTGACAATACACTAAAACCTGTGTCTTGTTATTAAAACCTGATCGCTACCCCTAAGAGTGTGGGTTCAATTCTTTTGTCTATTCCAATCTTTCATACACCCTATCAACCCTTGATTTGTTAATAAAACACCTCAAAACATCTAACTAAGTGATCTTCACCTTTGGATTTAACATTCATTATTATACGATTAAAATTTTAAATCTTAAATCAACGGTCCTGATGATACTATATTTCAAACTTATGCATGCAAATATTTAAATGATTTAATGAAACATTTTACATAACAGAACTACTAAAAGGTCGACCCTACCCTAGGACATAGACCATCAAATAAAAAAGAGTCCAATAAAACAAAAACTAGAAGTATAAAGATCCCAAAGTGAAAGAAATAAATGTTTTCATCTAATTATAAAAAAATTAGGATAGTGATCTGGCATTTTGTGTAACGAAACCGGGGATTTAGGATATTTTCCATTTTACTCTTTCACTGCTGTATGAAAGCATTTAAAAAAATTTAGTAATCCGGTGAGTGATCCGATTTGCTGTTCTTTATGAAAAAAAACAGTCTTACTTAAATAAATTTTAGTGATCCGGCCAGTGAGCCGATTTATACCTCAGTGAAAGGGTCAGTGATCCGGTGAGTAATCTGGCGAGCCGATTCTAGGTTCGGCGAGCAAGTTCGAATGACAAATTGAACAATACAGTAAAATCTGTGTTAGGTTACATAAAATACCCGTAGAAGGATCGCTATCCAAAACTTAACCTTAATTTTTTACATTTTAAAAAATTCCCCCTTTGGTCTAATGTGAATAATTGATTGAAAAATTTAAGTAAAATATGAGATTGAAAAAAAAAACTTGATTAAATCACTAATGTCATAATTTGAGGGCTTAAATTAATTTTAAATCCTTACGTTTGACAAACCATCTAAGGCCTACTTTGATCCAATATGGTCGGTTGGCTAAAAAATTCTAAGCATGGATATGAAATTTAAAAATGATTTGATTGGATTATTAAAATTATATATTTAGAGCTCCTCAAATTTGATATTGCAAGTTAATTACTAAAAAACTATCAAATTCTAGTAAAACTGCAAATCTTGCCATCAACAAGAAAACAATTTTGCTCCTTTTGGTGGGACCGACATAATTGGTGTATTAGGAAATTCTAAGCATGAATATGACTGAAATATCACTTTCATTGAATAAAAAAGGCAGTGCTTTTAAAGTTTCAGAAATTTTGATAATTTTAAATTACTTTTTGATTTTTAATTTTTAATTTTTTGCACTTTATGTGTATTTCACTTTGATCCAATGTGATAAGTTTATATTTAAGTCCTAAACATGAATATGACATTGAAAAAAAAAATCTTGATTGAATAATTGAAGCTTTATTTTTTTTTTAAATCAAATTTTAATTTTTCATATTTTTTAATCTGTAAACTTTTGTACTAAACTCCCTTTGCAAAATTTCAAACGTAAATATGAGACTAAAAGGAAGACCAACTTGATTTTATTATTAAATCCACAAATTTTAAGCTTTATAAAGTTTAATTTTACTAGTTTAATCATTAAGAGGTTGATACAGAAACAACAGATCATATGGTAGAGTGTGGGGACTTATCAATGAATTTTTACGCTAATTTCTCAGTATAGAATTGGTTAGCTCTAATTGAGCTAATTTATACGGTAACACTCAAGCAGCTGGCAAGTGGAAAGAGTCTCACATCGCGTAGCAGTAGTGGGTGGAAACTGAACTCTTTCCTATTGTGAGGCATTTTGGATCTGTTCATGTGAGTTAGAGTTCAAATAAAATTATGTAGAACAAGTGAAGCCTAAAGTGAACAATATCACAATGAGTGTCGAGATCGGATTGTCACGTATGCTGAATTAGGAAATTTGTTTGTGAGTTCTCTTTACCTTTAGCTACCTAAATTTAGACTTCAAAACTCATCTTTTAAATAATTTTTTATTTGAATTTTGCTCTAATTTCCTTAGAGTTAAAATTGAGATCTCAAAAATATAAAATTTTCTTACTTTTAAGATCTTTCAACATAAGATTTTAGATTATATCAGTTGAATATCAGAGTTTTAAAAGAATTAATTAGAAACTATCAAACTTTAGTTAAATTATAAATCTAATAATTGGTAAATATATGTGTTTACTCAAATTACAAATTTTACAACTTATTTCGTCGATATTTTCTTAAGACCTGAACACTGAATCTTTAAGTTGTGTTTGGACGTAGAAATATGGAGATTCTTTTTAGACATTTAACTTCTCTCATTTGAATATATATTTTAAAATAAAATAAAATTCATAAATAATAAATTCCTCTCTGTTGAAAGAAGATGTATTATAAAAAAAAAATCTCTTGCACTTGAATTAAATTTTTTCTCATTCAAACTATTTTAAGAACTTGTTTCGAATGGTAGGAGAGCTCATTTTTTATACAAAATTAAAGAAGTTATTATTGATGTAAAATTCATTGTTTCCAACAATCTTTTAAAACTCGGTCCGTGTAGCGACCCATTTTGGAGAAAGGGTGGGTTAAATAAGGTTCAACCAGGTTGACCCATGGTTAAACCCAGTCAAACCTGTGCTATTAATTTAAAATATATAAATTATAATATATATTTTTTTAACGAAGGATATATATTCGTAAATATCTTCAAAAACCCGATAATCAAATATCGGTATTTAAAAAAAAAAAAAATTTAAAACACCGATACGGTTTTTCGCGGTTTTTACACGATTTTTCGCGGTTTTTCGCAGTTTTTCACGGTTTACGGTTCTCAGGGATATTCATGGTTTTTCGCGGTTTTCCGCGGTTTTCGACGGTTTCTGCGGTTCAGGGTTTACGGTTCTCAGGGTGTTCACGGTTTTTTGCGGTTTTGTACGGTTTTTTGCGGTTTATGCGGTTTTGTCACGGTTCACCACTATTCATCACGGTTTTTTACGGTTTTTTCACGGTTCCGATATCGGAGGAGAGAGAAAATGCCGATATCGGTATGAGAGATAAAATTATCGGCCGATATATCGTCCGTATCGGATATCGGCCGAGCCGATTTTTTGACCCCTGCCTGTGCTATTAATAAAATATTATAAATAATATTAAATTATTAACGAAGGATATATTTCATAAAAATATTTTTTTCTTCTCACAAACCCAATTGTAAATACTAAAAATTAATAATCCAAAAATCATACTTTCAAAAGAACCAAAATGTTCATCTTCATTTTACTCATTTAAATAAACCAAGGGTTTTTAATGGTTAAGGGTCACGGGTTTATTAGAAAAATCGGGTTGACCCGCGGGTCGCAAAGGTTTTTTAAGAGTTTTTAATCCAGAAGGGTCTTAAAATGACTCGACCCGTGTTTCAGCCAGGTCACAGTTGACCTGTGGGTCGGGTCGGGTCGGGTTTGATAACATTGGTTTCGAATGGTAGAAGAGCTCATTTATACAAAATTAAAGAAGTTATTATTGATGTAAAATTCATAAATATTAAATTTAAATTAACTAAATAAATAGATTTTTTTCAATTTTCATGTGAGAAACCACAGGAAATCCAGCTTAAAAATCCCACACCATGTGAGTTCGAACTTGGCACCTCTTATTTTTCGAGGTGAAAGATTATCAATTGAGCTACACCTATATAGGTTGAAATAAATCTTATTACTAATTATTGTTATAGTTAATTAAACAAATAAATAAAATTATATTATTGACGCTCTCTAATTTATTTTGGAATTATTTTTTATAAATTAATATATTATACTTAGTTATGTGATATTATAATTTTGTTTGGATCGGAAAATGCCTGCAGAGGGTAGCAGCACAAGAGCCAGTAGAGAGACCATGTTTTTATTGACGTTTTCGAGTACCACAACTCAGGTCGTGGCAGGCAGCTGTGGCTTCCGAGTCGCCACGTGAGGACGGAGCGGTTACAAAAGAACACGTGTACGGAAACATATTAGGCAAGAAGAGATAGAAACGTTGCTATATTTGGCTCGTCGGTGGCCTCTCCCTGCAGCCATTAATTTTATTATTTTATTACCATGTGATTTACAATTTTTTATTATTTTATTAACAAGTGTTTTTTAAGGATGATCTATTATAATTAATTATAATAAGTCAAAATAATGCATATATATATATATATACTCTATGATATTATAATAAGATCTTCTACATTGGGTTATTTTCCTTTTTGCTAATTGAAGTTTAAAAAGGGTCATCTAGTTGACTCTTTGCTCAGAGTTAGCGGCATGGTGCTAAGTCGAGGATGGCTTCCATTTGACAGACGACTCTTTATCTTTATTTAAATTCAGAGTGGTAATTAATTGATTATGGATTTATTCAAGTAACCTAAAATTTGATATTAGAAGTCATTAGCCCATGTACATGTATTGTAATATGATCGGTTGTACTGTCAAAAAAAATTATCACATGCCCGTCTCGGGGCGGGTCGTGACAATATCATGCGATATCGACAGATATTTTGGTTTTTAATTTCCTTTTTTTTTAGGGTTTAGGTTTAGGGTTTGAAAGAATGAAAGATTTTTTTAGAATCCTGCACTTAAAGATTCTTTAGAATCCTGCACTTAATTTGACAAAAAAAAAAAAGTAGTTTATGAAACTTAATTGAATTTACTGACGTCTAGTGACTATGACTAATAAAATCAAGTGACTATAAATTGAATTTGAGATTAAAAATTTAGTCGAATTGTAATTCATGAAGTATATTTTTAATTCATAGTTTATGTTTACTTTATGTGACAAAAATTGGAAAAAAAATGAAATGAAGCTGGTGTGCCTATGTTTTTTTGAATTTTTGATATTTGATTTTGAATAAAGTGAGAATTCAAGTTTTTTTCTTGCATTTTGTTTTAGATTTTTTTAATTCGATTTGTATTTTATTCTTTTTAGATTAAAATTCAAACATTCTTGAATTAGTATTTGATAGTATAATTTTAATATATTTAGAAGTTTATATTTTTTTCATATTTTATTATATTTTTTATTTTTTTATGCCATCTTTATATATCCTTGGAGAAAAAGCCTCTAGAAAGACAAAGATGTATTGACATGTGGCCAGTACCCTCTTTAGGAATTCGAAGTGTCATGAGACAATTGGACAATTGGCTAAGAATGTAAGCATATTCTCTGAGCTATGATTAGCTAATAAGTTACCCAATTAACAAACATTTTAATAGTATTCAATTGCCTCGTCTGTTCAAACAATTGAAAGAATATTTTCTATTAACAAAGGATCCTTTTAGAAGTTCTACATTTTTGTGAACCTCAATAACCATGATGCTATTCTTGTAAGAGAGATTGGTTGGTTTCAATTTGAGACCCTAACTTTGAGAAACTCTTATTAATTTTTTTTTAAATTTACGTGTGAGAAAATCAGAGACCCTAACTTTGAGAAACTCTTCTTAATTTTTTTTTTAATTTACGTGTGAAAAAATCAAACACAGTCTTAGTAAAACATTGAACACCAATTCCTCTAAGAATTCTTTAAACATAGAAGCCAAGACAATGTTCTAATTTATTTTTAGTAACTACTTTGATCTTCAAAGATCAAAAGAAATATTTTCTTTCTTCAAGGTACTTTGAGAATTTCTTTGAGAGATATCACCACTTCGTTTATATACAATATTCCTTAGATATTGACCCAAGAGGGGGGTGAATTAGGTAATTAGATACTTTTGACAATTTATTAATCTTAACAAAATGTATGTGCAAAAGATAAAGCAATATAATTAACTGCACAAATTAGAAGAGGAGATGAGAAGAGAGAGAGAAATGACACAAGCATTTTAATAAGGTTTGACTTCCCTACCTACGTCCTCGTCTTAAGGCTCCGCTTGAGGATTAAACCTACTAATCAGTTCTCTTTACAGGTGGAGAAGAAACATTTTACAACTTTCTTTTTACTAGTGCAAGAATGAGCACAAACAAAACCAAAGAAGAAAGCCTCTTCTCTCCTTGGAGGTGCAACAACCCTTTACAACTCCCGCGCGGTTACAAGTGTGATAAGAGTAACATTGTTGCACTTAGCAACTCTTCTATTAATATGAATTCAGCCTTCTAAGAGTTACTCATATGATAGAACACAAAGATAGCGTAGAAAAGAATTTGCAAGTTTATGGTTCTTGAGCTTTTCTCCATACTTGGCATCTTGGTGATGCAGTACCTAAATGGATGCTCTTCCGTGATGAAGTACTTTGAGTAAACGCACAACCAAGAAGTGGGAGAACATGGTCTAGGGTGTATATGTCTATAAAAGTTAGTCCCTACTAATGATCTTTCCATTTCACATTCAATAGAGCATAGATTGCTCTAGATAACTCAATAATGGTTTGGAATGTGAATGAGAGTGATTGGGTTTATGATATAGATTCCATCAAGATGAACACTCCAATTTTCCTTTAAGGACAAACAACCCCATGATTTAAATGAGCGTAGAATGATCTGATTGAGTCGGAGCATAGCCAATACAGTACAAATGATAATGTTGTTCAAATTGTGTACAAGAAATGCTTGGGATGTTTTCTTTGATTTTTTATTCACTTCAAAACCCATCCTCTTCATAACCTAGTGATTCATATTTTAAGGAAGATAGAATGATGTTTCATGAATGTAGTGAAGTAGATGAATGATCCTAATTCAAATTCAAATGAGAGCTTTCAAAGCTCAATATTTGCAATTGAAATACATAGAATATGAATGGAGAGAATGATATACCTTGGAATGGATTAAATGTCTCTTATGAGAGGTTCCCTTTGGTTTTCTCTCAAATCTTTCTCCAAAGGAATTGTTAATATATCTTTATGTTTTAATCCCATTCTTCTCCCCTCTTTTCTTACCCTTAAATTTGTAGTTGGGCTCATGAGAGATTTCCCAATAAATCATGCAAATTAGTGTAAGTTGCCATAAGTGGCCTAAGTTGTGACAAGTGAGGATCAGGATTTTAGGAATTTCCACATAAGATGATGAGAAAAGATGAACCACCAATCAATGTAGCATAAAGAGTGTTAGTTGTTGAAAAGAAAACATGTCAAGACGCGTGGGACCCATCAAATTCACATAGTCTAACATGGCCCACTACTGAGAAAAAAGAAAAGAAATGGATAGCAACATTTATTTTTGTTTCAAACAAATGGAATGCATCTTTTAATCTTTTTAGCATGCGTGAAAACAATGGCTTCCTAACACATAATGACTAGAAAAGTGAAAAACCATCGTTACCATTCAACGGCCACATATTTTTTAAATATTAATTTGAAATTGATTCAATCAAATAACTGATGTGGGAGTCCCACATCAGTAATGAAGGGAGTGAGGTTGGGGTATATTTGAGGTCAGCCCCTCTTAACTAGTGGGATGCGTTTTGGGTCAGGCCATTTAAGTCCGGATTCAAAAACAAAATCGTGCGGGCTCGCTTGTATGCAAGGTCCAGAGCAGACAATTTCTTGCTGAGTCAAGCCTTAAGCCCTGTTTTCAGGTCGGGTCTTTATAAATAATATTGTATCAGTGATATATATCGTATCAATCAATGATATATTGGTAATGCGTTACTGCCTACTATGACCCATTACCAATAATATGTGATTGAATCTCAACTGGTTAACCTCCCATCTCAAGAAGCGGGAGGTACCAAATTCGAGCCCCCATGGCCTAATTTGGTGTATCCTAGGGGTAGTGGGTATCACCCGTGAAGATTTTACTCTGAATTTCCCACGCTTTCCCACAGGTAAATTCAAAAAAATATATATAATACTTATCAATAGAAACATATTAAATATTTCAAAAATGATATACATCAACCGATTTGTATTGTATGTATTAAACTTCACCTACCTCTATGTATTGTATCTATTAAACTTCACCTACATCTATGTCTAAGTGGACTTCAACTATGACTTTATGGTTGAGGCTTTAATAAGATTTAATTGAATAGAAGTTTAAGTCAAGATGACAGTAGCTGAATGTCTGTTCAAATGAGCTTTAGCATCACTCTTTAAGCCTCAATTGACTAAGTGGAAAACTGTCATTTGACTTCTTATTATTTGATAAAAAAATGTTTTGCTCACGAGGCTTAGTTTGCTTCTGAATCAAACTAAGAGTAGGCTACTTAAGCCCGTCATGGGCTTAAGTTTTGTGTTCAAGCCCAAGCCCACGGGGAAGATTCTATTTTTCTTTTATTTATTTTTTCATTTTCATTCTATCTTGTAAAAGATAAATCACGTAGATTGAAATTAGACTGGATGATCTACAAATGTACCAATTTTAATACAAAATTCAATTTAAAGATACTTGATTTTAGTGGCCAAAATTATGAGGTGTCCTTAAAAAGACACCTAAAGATTTTAACTAGTAAGATTAAGTGGCTCTTCATTGAATTTTGGAGTAAAATTAGTTTCGCTTGTTGCTCATCAAGTATAATTTCAAACTACACCGTTGTTTTTTAGTGTATTTCATACGAAGAAATATCAATATGTATCGTATCGGCCGATACGTTGCAGAAAATCAAGGCCCACTATGTATCGCCAGCTACGCATCGATGCGTAGTGAGCCCACCATGTATCAGTCGATACATATCAGTTTCGTATCTGCTGATATGTATCGGTTCTTATTGATATTTAGTATGCTTTTGGTAAAATGGCCATAGCTTTGTCATTCGGACTACGATCGAGGTAATTTTAGAAGTGTTGGAAAGAGGTCTCAGAGAGCTATAAAACGGGAATATGAATTGAAGCAGAGACTTTTTTTCACACCTTATTATTGAATTTTGGATTATTTAAGAGTTGAAATAAAAAAATGATAACAAACTAAAAATGGTCATTCTTTAGGAGAAAATTGGTAGACTTTATTTTCTATGTTCCTGGAATTTTTGGAATTTTTTCCACCTTTTTTTTTCAAAATATTTTAAAACTCTCGATTTCATAACTTCAAAATTATATTTAAATATCTAAATAACTGCAAAATAATGAAAATATATAACATAGAATCTTAAAAAGATTCTGTAATTTTTTTAGAATCTTTTGAAAAAAATAAAAAACGAAGGAGAGAGAAATGTATCGGCCGATATGGTTGTATCAGAGGCACGTATTGGCCTGCAGATATTTTTATCCCAGATGTATTTCACAAAAAATCTAAATATAATGAAATACATGATTTAGTTTCATCTAAAATATCTATATGTACTTTAAATGTAAAAATATACATATTCAGGTAGGATATTGGGGCTTTAGGTGTGAGCATTGATATGTCCAAGCCGACCCAATTTTTAAGCAAGCTTTTCTTTTAAGGCTAAAGCCCAACCCAAGTCCAATTGACAATGGGACTACAAATTAATGCTCAACCCTATTTTTCTAAAAGGAACTTCTTATACTTTTGGATTTGAGGCCAAATTATCATCTTCAGTTTCATATATAACAAAAGTTATATTTACATTAAACATAGTATAGTAAATTCCACCCTTATCTTTGAAATAACTAATCTTGTTTGTAATGTTAAAAATATAATTTTTATAACATGAACAATAGATATTTTTTAAGTAGGGCTCGTTTGTTGGTTTGTTGAGAAAATGATTTCTAATGAGAAAATGAATTTTGATTGGAAATTTTTTCAGGGAAAATAGCTAGGTACAAATTTGTTTTCTAACTTAGAAAATTTGTGTGTTGGATGAACTCATTTAATAAATGAGACGAGATTTCAGTTATTGGATTGTGTATAGTATCTAATAAATGGGTCAAGTGGGTCTCCCATTTAAGTTTTGCTAGTACTCATAAGAGTGAAACTTTGGCAAGGCCTAACCCAAGCCTACCCGAAAAATGGAAAAGATTTAGGTTCAGGTTGACTTAGCTTGTGTTGGGCTCAATTTCGGGTCCAAAATATCAAGCCAAAATCAGAAATAAAGTCAGATCAAGCTTGGTACATGAACGCTTGAATTTGGCCCTAAACTCCGAATTTGAGCCACATTTTATAAAATCTTATTTTCTTCAAAATATAAAATTTAGGTTTTACAGAATAATAGAAAAAAAAAACTATATTCTAAGCCCAATGAAGCCGAAGCCAGATAAGCCGATGCATGCATTTCGAGCTTGAAAATTAGGCTCAAATGCTACAAATAAATTTTGGTTAGGCTCACCTTTGACTAATTCTGATCACCATGGGGCTTAGGTTCATTAATTGCAATTTGGGTCTGAATTTTGTTGAGCCCTAAGCTTGGCCAAGCTTGCATTATGAGGTATATGGATTCGATCAATTCATTTAATAAATGAGTTATCTAAGTTATAGATTGGATTGACATGTTTAGGATTATTTAGGTTGGGGCAACCTATTTGATAAATAGATCATTTTTAATGTGGTCAACATATTTATCAAATGGTTTGAGTTAGGTGCAAGTTAGATGAGGTCAATTATTTAAAAAATGAGTTGAATGGTGGGTGAATTCATTTAAGCTTATTTTGGTACTTAGAATGGGTAAGCTCATGTAAGAAGAATTTAGATCATGTATGAGATGGATCAACCCGTTTATAATTGTCCGGGTGGGACAAACCAATCTAGTCAACCTAGTAAGTCTTTCAAGTTTGTAACAAGTTAAGTTTGTTTAGCTTTTAATAAATAGGTCAAATTGGGTGAACCCATTTAATTTTGGACGTATCCTTGAATTGATCCAATCTACTTTATAAACGAGTCAAGACGTTAGATTAATCTATTTTTCAAATAGGCTGAGATAAGTCAATTTATTTAATCTTAGTCAAGTCAGATTAATCCATTTAATAAATGAATCAAATTGAGTCCACCCGTTTAAATTTAATTGGGATATGGCAACCCGTCCAATTAATAAATCAAGTCTAGTGTGTATACAATAGTCAATAATACCATGGAGTGCTTCATAATTTTTTCTTAAAAAGTCATTTTCCTACAGATTATGATGTAAATTTTTTTGAACTTTTTTCTTAAAAATATGATCTTTAAAATCTAGATTTTAAAAAAAATTAGTGCAAATAAATATAAAAATATATGAAAATAATAATTTAAAAAAAAGGCGCCGAAAAAGAGTCGGAGACTTACAAAATGTTTAGGAGTTGGGACGCCAGGTGTCACCACAGAGTTGGCTTTTTAACTCTCTACTTTTAATCAAATTTCAATTATTTCATCTTCCCAAGACCAAGCAAACGATCAGTCTTCCTCAATTATTTGGAGGGAACTTCTTTCTATGGGTCTCATCATTTGAGAAACTTAAAAAAAAAAAAAATGTCGGTCCAATGATATTTACCCAAAGAATAATGTTTAATGGTCTCATCTCACCAAGAAAAAATGGGAAATGCTCTCTTCTTCCATTTTATAATTTATCTTTCCAAGTTTTTGTTTCCACGTTGCAGCCTTCAGTGGCTCTCTTACCAAATTCCAAAATGATAATGGGGCCATCTGAAATCTTTTTTTTTTCACCAACTCATTTTCATTTTTTTAGGAACCCTTTTCAATTTAATATAAACTATTTGCATAGACCATATTGCTCAATGTTCAAACTTCAAAAACTTGGTGCTAAACTTAGATTAGCTAGATCAAGCATGTTCCTTTTTTTAAAAAAAAATTTCAAATGTGTAGTTATTTATTCTTTTTCTTGTTTTAGCCGTTAAAAGTAGGGATTTTTCTATGAATTTATGTTAAAAGTTGCGAATTTGCATCATTATGCTTTAAAAAAAAAGGTATTGTATCAGAGTGTTTCATATGCCCAGTCAATCATTTTTTTAGTCTAAATTGCTCCCTTGCAACAGGCCCAGAGAGTTCAAGTAGAGCATTCATTCTGGATCTTAGAAAGCCTATGTAAGTACGACTTTGTACTTGGAATAGATTTCTTAACCAAATATGAACCCTTTAGATTCAGAAAGGACCAGCTACTTCTGACAAAAGATAAGTCATTTGATCTTTGTTTTGCTTACGCAATCAAACATCAGATGTAGCATAGCTTGAGCATGGTGAGATACCACCAACCTTAGAAGTCCTCGAACCCTTAAATGAGCCCGACCTAGAACAAACGAGGACATCTGCCACATTTTCAAAATCAGAAGTACGCATGCATATGATCACGCATGGAACAACATGTGCTAGTTTTACCAATACAATTTCACTAGCGTGTCTATGCATCGCGTAAAAATAAACGAGCTTAAAAGTCCGAGTCTGACCCGTCGAACAAAAAATATCTGTCAAAGCCTAAGGTTATTTAAGACAAGTTCGAACAATGAACACCTCTTAATTATTGCTCCTTTTTATCAAGAAATGAAAAAAGATAAGAATGAAAAAGAAGAACTATCAATAAGTTTCAAACCCAAGTCATTCATATGAGAAATAAGTATCTTTACCACTAGACTACAATAACTTTCATGTCTTCATTTATATTCAGTGTTGCATATAAGCACTCATTTTTACTAATGCTATATACGCATCGGTAAAACTAGCCCACGCCATTCCATGTGTGCCTTGTATAACTTGAAAAGTTAGTCGCAACTGTCATATGTGTGTATAATTCTAATTCTGAAAAGGTGACAGACGGCCTCTCCCGCATTTGATAAAACTAGCTCACATGTGTGCCTTTATAACTTGAAAAATCAATTACAACTGTCATATGTGTGTAATTCTGATTCTAAAAAGTTGGCAGATGTACACCTTAATCAAATAAATTTTTTTGAAGTCATATTAACGCAAATTCATAATCTTTTAAGTATTTCCCTAAGAAAATTTCTTAAAAGTACCAGAAGATGATCTACTATAAAAATCTTTATTGAGTATATTTTAGTTACATATGTAATAAAATTCATTAAAAAGATGCAGTCTAATCAAATGTATATAGTCAGTTAACATTGAAACAAATATGTTTGGATGAGAGATACTCAAGAGGTTATTCCGAGTATTATAAATACCATTTGTTTGGAAAGAGTTTTAAAAGGTGGAAGAGGATGGTTAAGAAAATAATTTTTTACTCCTATTGTTTACTTGCCAACCCAAGACATCTAATGGAAAGAGTTTTAAAAAATAAGAGAGGAAGGGTAAAAAGTTAAAACTTTTAACTCCTATCTCTTACCCTTGGACAAGATGTCTTCGACTTGTCGGCAACTTCTTTCTTGAAGGGACGTAATTATCATTGGCCTCTTTACTCTTGTTTGTTTCAGCATTCACTCGTATCAATTGGTTAAAATCTTTTAGTAACGATTTCTTCATTTATGATAAGAGAATTTATTTATTATAAATTAGGTAATTAATTTTATAGAGTTTATAACTATACACTTTCTTCATTTTGCATCAGTTATTTTTCAAAATTTTAATTATGTTTAGTTTGAATCATTTCGAGATACAACTCTTTATAAATTAAATACAAGTTCTATATATTGTTGAATGTTTTGTAGTAATTTATTTAATTTATTAATTTTCATGCAAGATTCAAAATTTAGGCTGCATTTGTTTCACAGGTAATGGGAGGTAAATGAGTCTGTTTGATAACTAAAAGAAGAGTGAAAAATCTAAATTTTATCCATCCAATCTCACATTTGAAAACCCATTTATAGTAAAAGATATTTATAAAGATAACAGTTGGTCAAGAGTAACCTCTGCAAAACACAGCCTTAATTTCGATGTAACAATGGCCCGACAATACAAAGAAAGGATTGAAAACAATTTAATTCTCGTAAGGTTTTTGGACTGTCTAAACAGGGTCCAAAACGACCACTTATGGAGCCCAAATTATCCAACTTATTGGCCCATGGTTTGATATAATGGGTCAGACCTTAAGCCCAAAACAATTTAAAAAAGGGGTCTACTTGCTGCCACAAGGAAATCCAACGAGAATGCATTTCACCTACTTATTTCACCTCTTTTCTTTCTATCTGTTTTTTTCCACCTAGTTCTAAATGAGAAAGTTGGCTACAAATAAAACAAGGAATTCAAATTCATATCCTCTCAAATTCGTCCAAATCGATTGAAACAAGCAAATCATGCAAGAGAGATACCCAGTTTTTAACCAGCAGCAAAGTTGGACCAGCAGTCACTTTGGATCACCCAAAGCAATATTCTCATGTTTTTTTCTATTGAAATCAGCCTCTAATAGCAGCAGCAACATTCAAAGACCGTCCATGTCTAATTTGGAAATTTTCTGAGCTTTATTTTATCTTTGCTGTTGTCATAACTACACATGGCAGTCCATGATTAGACAATTCGATTGAGTAGCTCTTTTTTTTCTTTTCTTTTTCAAACAATGCACATTAAGAAAATCTGCCAATGAAAATTAGAATTTTGGTTTTTGGCTTTTAGTGTGCATTGTTTATTTTTTTTAGAAGACAATGTTTTGTTTTCTCTTTTTTAGCAAGAAATTTAATCAATTTCTTTGATTAAACTTTAATTCCACAACCAAATTGATTCATTAGAAGTGTCTTTGAGTTTTGATCATTTGAGTTTCGATCTGGATTTGAGTTGGATTAGAATTCATACATGCATTGGTTTCTTAATTATATTTAATATTGGATTATTATTTGCGTTGAATCATTGCATTCAAATTTCCAATTCCTTGTTCATATTGAATTATGAGAACGCCTAATTTCATTGATGAATTTGTCATCAAATTATTCTGTTGAAATTAGAACCATCTCGTCCTTTCTAGAGTGGGAGTGGAAGTTGGATTCTTAGGATCTTTATCATTGAGATATTTGATTCAGATTAAAAAGTTTGAGTCTAAAACCTACATTTAGTTGAGGGTTCAAGGAAGTGCATGGGATTTCCGACCAACTCCATTAGGTTTTTTTTTTAATGATTACTATATTAATAGAAAGAGGCACTAGAGGTGCAAATACAAAAACAAATAGAGACAACAAGAAAGAAACAAAAACCCAAACTCAAATACACCCGCAGGACACACAAAACCAACAAGAAAACTCTAAAAAAAAATATTTAAGCAATGTCGATACAATCTTTCCAAGCTCGTAAGATGTCATTAGTAGAGATATTTTTGAATTCCAAAAGAGAGGAAGCCCATGAGGCATACTTGACAAAAACTCTTCTCGAAATTACTTCATTCAATTCAACTTGATCATTAAAGATTCAGTTGCTACGTTCACAACTACTATTCATTGAGATTGAAATTTGAAATTCTTCAAGTGCTCAAAAGACCCAAATTACTTTTATATTTTTCTTGATCCATTATCGTTCCTTGATTAACTCCTAGATTACATCACTTTCATATATTTGTGATTTATTCAAGAGTACTATAAGTGTATTTTATTTTCCTTTGAAATCAAAGTTGTTAAGGGTTAGTGTGACCCTATTGAAGAAGAACAATGTCTTCTACTTCGGGATTTGAAGAGTAATCTATTCTTTAGTGTTGTAACGATTTCTTCTCCACTCGTAAGGAGAAAGTTTAGTGGATTTCAATCATCAAGTGGAGCTCTTGAGGCGAGGACGTAGGTAGGAGTAACAAACCTCATTAAAATCGTCGGGTTCATTCTTTCCATCTCTTCTCATCTCCTCTATTTATTTGATTTCATTTATTGCAATTTTCTCTTTGTTTTTAATTTGGGTAATTTATAAAAGGATAGAAAATTGTGCTAAAAGACTCAATTCACCCCTCTTGGGTCTATCTCTCCGCAACAATAAAAAAGTTAAAAATGGAAGAAGTAGCTCAAAAAAGTAGCTCACGAGTTAGATGAACTTCATCAAGAAATGAATAAATTGAGGGCTTCGAGACATTCTAGGTTTAGATTTTATTTTTAAAGAAAAGAAGAGGAAAAAGAAAGTATGTCGGAGATGTGCAAAAAAGATAGTGGTTTGGGCACCTTGACATCCTATTCTTTTTATTTATTTGAAAAACATGTAAATATTGATGATTGTTCAGATTCATCAAGATTCGACGAGTAGTCGATTTTCAGCAAAGAAAAGTTAACTTTTTTGACATAGGATGTTCAATTGGATACTCTAACACCCGTATATGATGATTACGGAGTCATACAAGTGGAGGAGACGTCAATTGATAGGACATTAAAGACGACAATTATAATTGAGACTCTACTGGACGAAAAATAAATAGATATTTTTGTTCAGTCGGCATATCATACTGTGACTGACGAGGATATCTTGGAAGAGATGCGACTTCCAGAAATGCCAGACTTAGAGTAGAATTTTCTCCAGGAGGGAGAGAAAGATGGAGAAAGTCTAATCGCATCTCGGATCTTAGATCCAGACGAATAAGTGATTGGAGATGCAACTTAAGAATCGATCGTGGAGAAATTAGTTCAAGATTCAAAAGCGATTGTGTATTTAGAGAGGTAGGTGGAAACACTAAGTCTATCAATACCAGTCTATGAGGATATTGTGTCATGCTCCAACCCTCGAGCACGTGACTAAGATTTATTTATTTTTGAAATCTCAAAGCAATCACACATCATATTCCATACACACGTGGAACCCACACGTGTAAGAGGATTCTGACACAGGAAAAGACAAAAGATAACCCTAAATGCCTAAATGCGATTATGCTTTAACAAGAGACCAATGTAAAGCAAAAAAAAAATATGAGGCTGAAATTAAATCTAAATTAATAATTGCAATTCAAAGTAATAAAAATCCACCACAGATAATCAAGAAATTCAGGAAATTCAATGTAAATAACTAAATCACAATCCAAATCAAGTTATAGCTCAAAATAGAAAAGCCTTTCAGAAGAAAGGGACTTATCAGATTTTACCAGCACATAGATTCACATCAAATAGAGGCATTCTAACAATTAGGCTTCAAGTTTATCACAATCCAGCAGGGGAACAATAGTATGAGGGGTAAAAAGGTATAACACAACGGTAATATGGGCTAAGAAAAGGGCTGGATCAGAAGGACAACAGCAAGAATGAGAGGAAAACAAGTTGGTATGGCTGTATGGGTTAAAGGAAAGGTGCAGCAAGGACTGTTTGGTTAAGTAAGGGTCTAAAAGGGTATGGGATAGCAGTATGGAGGACTGTTTGGGTTGTAGTTGGAGGTTATAAGGCCAAAAAGGGTTCAGAACAGCAATAAGGGGTTGTTTAAGAAGGTTAAAGGCTTAAGAAGGTTCCAAAATAGGCTTACGGTGACTGTAGATGCTTTGGGAAGAGGAAACAAAGGCTGCAATAAGGAGTTAGGGCCGGGAATAAAGTTCAGAGGCTGGTGGTGGAAAATCTGGGTTCAAAAGGGGTTAAAGAAAGACACGACAGCAAGGAAAATACAGTTTTGGGTGGGGCGAAACTAGTTTGAAGGGGTTTGAGGGGTAGGCGAAAGTTGTACAGCAAAGAGGAAGGCTTAGGGACATGTAACAGCAACAATGGAAAGGGTTTTGGATTCCAAAAGGTTAAAGAAAACAAAAGAAAAGAGAAGAAGAGAAGAGAAGAGAAAAGAAGATGGAGTACCTAGAGATCGGAGGAGGAGGGCTTTACGCCAAGAGCTACGACTTCTCGCCAAACCAAAACACCAATCGCATTTGGAGAAAAAAATTGATTCTATTGCATTCACTGTGTATGCCTCCAAAGGGCTACAATTTATAACTTTCATCTTACTGAAATAAAAAAACAACAAAAGGACCAAACTGCCCTTACAAAAATAAAAACACACAAAATACCAAACTACCCTTACTGAAAATAAAACAAAACATAGTAAAGGAAATTTGCGCATGGGGATGCACCGCATCAGATTCCCATGAACCCTAGGACACATTTGGACACATGGTTTGGTATTTGGACCATAGTTGGGTACTTGGACAACATGGGATGACAAGATGCATAGCATGTGGGTTACTTCATCCATGAAGGTAGAATTACGTGTGATTTGATCTTGAAAGAGTATGTAGGCAGCTGATTATTCAATTTGATCACAATAGGAATCAAAATAGGACGTCTTGGATCCACCGTTGTGATCGAACTGAATAATCAACTACCTACATACTATTTCGAGACCAGATCACATGTAGTTCTATCTTCATGCATAAAATAACTCACATGTTATGCATCACGTAATGCCATGACGTCCAAGTACTCAACTATGGTCTAAATACCCAACCATGGGTCCAAATGCCTAACCATGAGTCTGAATACCCACCATGGGTCCAAATACCCAACCATGGGTCTAACACCACACCCTAGGTCCAAAACCATACCATAGGTCCAATACCATACCTTGGGTCCAATACCATACCATACCATAGGTCCAATGCCATAATGAGATCCATCACGAGGCTGTGGGGGTATCGTCATCCAAGAGCTCAGCACGCATTGGACCACGACTTATTAGGCAAATCAGCACGGCTTCCATACGTGCCTAATACAGTTCACCCTACATGCCAAGCCCGACTCACTTTACGTCCCAACACGTGTCGAACCACGACTTACCAAGCTAATCAGCATGGCTTCCTTACATGCCTAATACAGCTTACCCCGCGTGTCCAATCCAACCCATCATATGTGCTTAGTATGGCTTACTAGGCTAACAAGCACGGCTTCCATACGTGGCTAATACGGTTCACCCTGCGTAACATCGTCGACACTACCTTCCTGAAGCCATCTTTAGGCCGTCACACCATTATGGCCACACCGGGCTCTATATAAGTGGGGTCCATAGCCTAGCACTAGTGGGTTCATTTTGGGGAAACACACTTCTGTGCACTAGTTCACCATGATGCCATGCCCCTATCTATGCATAATGTCCACCAATCCCCTATGTTGACATACCACTAAGTCTAAATGTATAGGCATGATGCACAACAATGAGTCACAGATACATACGTGTATGGCATGAATGTCATAATACCAACCAATCCACAATGCATTCAAGCATGAGTTTCAACCAATGTGCATTCCATCCAATACACATCCGAGCATGGCAAGGTAAGTACCATTACACAAGATCCTGGCACAAACCTTACTAATACAAACAATTTTGATCAGACTAAAAACACAATGCTCTCAATTATCTACCTACCATATGGTGGATTAGATCAACCATAGTTCATAAGCATTAACCTATCCAAGATTTCATAGTAGGTGTATACATTACATTACACATTCAAACATAATTTCAACCCTATCATAATTCTACATTCACAAATCACCAAATTAAAATCCAACCAATGCATGTAATTATCTGTCCAAACCAAATAAATATGTGTAGCTCCCTCACCTTGAGGTTCCATGGTGCCTCCGGGTCCTCCTCGGTTTGTGAAATACTAAAGCCGGGAGAATTAGACACCCAAACAAACAACACACGCAAACACATGTCAAGTTTGCCCTACCAAGCCAATTACAAATTTAAGTATGCAATTAAAGCAAAACCCTCAAATTATCCTAAGTCTCAAGCCCTCTCCCAAGGCCACATACCTCAATTAGTACCAAACCCTAAAGGTTTGGGAGGGTTGAACTCCAATCCATACCAATAATCGACCATTTCCCCCAATTTTCCACAATCCAAACAATCTCAACATTCCAATTCCCATTTCATCTCCCTAAATGGCCCAAAAATCCAAATTGAGGTTGATACACCTCAACCCGCACCAAACCCTTAAATTTCACCAACCCGCCAGCCAAACTTGGCATTTTCCTACACATTCCTTGGTTTGATTTGGCTATTTTCCCTAATTCACTAACTCAAGTCCACACCGGGGCTCGACTTCATCCCCAAAAATCCCAACCCTCCTCCAAGTATAAAAAACCACTGGAATTTCTCAATCTACAGTTTCCATGCATGAGTCAAGATCTCACCCCCCAAGCTAAAATCCTCTTCCTAAGAATCATCCCTCCTCAATTTCAATGTTCACAGTCATAATATGTGAAATCTTAGTGAAGGGCAAGAGAATACTTCATGGAGTACCGAAATCTCGAATTTCGGGCGTTTTCCTTTGTGAAAGTCCAAGAGGAAGGGGACCTTCAACCCAACCCTCAAGGCATGCAATGGTGAAGATCGATGGAAGGGGGAAGGAAATGGAGTGTTAGTCCAGTGGAAAAGGCCCTTCTAGTGTCTCAGTCGTGGTTAAGTCGAAAAATGAGATGAAAAGGGTCCCTCTCTCATCAAATCGAGAGTTTAAATATCAACTTCTGCCACAAAATCAGTCAATTGACCTTGGTTTGAGCTATTGTGGGTCATCCCGCTATACCTGCAGCTTGGCTGTTTTATGCACCTCCGCTAGAATGGCCATAATTCGAGCTATAATTCGAACTACAGAACTCGAATTTGAGTGTTCTTGTACTTTTCAAAAAGCTCTTTGAATGATCTTTCCAACCAATCAAATTTCAGCAAAATTAGAGTTTATTTAGTGATTTTGTTATGGGGGGATGTATATTAAATGACTTAGATGTTTTGCCTTCAAGTTTTGGCAGCTATCTGATCAACTTAATCTTTAATTTCAAGATCCAAAATTTTAATTAGCTGATAAGTGATAATGAACATACTAAACCCAACTGCGAAGATCTTTAGGACTTGTGTTTCAAAGGGCTTTCTTGCCAATTCTAAGACCTACGGTGCATGAAAAGTTGGGGGATTGGCAAAAAGGTAGGATCCACCCTCTCAAATATCATATTGTGACCAGTGATTGGAAAAACTGTCAATCTTTATCAAAGGAAATATAACCTTTTCGACATACGATGTTCGATTGGATACTTTAACACCTGTATATAATGATTTTGGTGATATTGATGAATTTGTTAATGTCTTTAATATAGTCACACAAGTGGAGAAGATAGCAATTGATAGGACATTAAAGACGATAATTATAGTTGAGATTGCTAGATGGAAAATAAATAAATATTTTTGTTCAATCAACATATCATATTGTGACTGAGGAGGATATCTTGGAAGAGATTCAACTTTCAAAAATGCCAGACTTAGAGAAAGATGGAGAAAGTCCAATCGCATCTCAAACCTTAGATCCAGAAGAAGAAGTGATTGAAGATTCGATTTAAGAATAGATAGTGGAGAAATTAGTTCGAGATTTAAAAGCGATTGTGCATTCAAAGAGGTGTACACTAAGTCTATCAATATCAGTTGTCATATTTTAAATTTATACTCGCAAGCACATAAACCATTTATAATATAACTTAGGAGTACGAGGTCAAACCCATTGGAACTCAGAAAAATATATCTATGAAAAACACACCATTAAATTATATATTTTAAGAAATTTTGAAAATCATAGAAATAAATCTTATATATAGAATTAATTCTCTAATCTAAAAAATTTAATTTTAATTTAAAAACATTCTAAAAATAGAAAACATGGTTTAAAATTAGAAACAACATCTAAAAATAGAATTTAACAATTAAAGAGATCTAATTTTAATGGAAAATCAAAACTTACCTAAATTCAATTAAGATGATGGATTTAATTTAAAAATTATAAATAATCTCAATCTAACTTAGAGCACTTTTTTAAAGAGTTTGAATTTATAAACAAAGAAAATGAAAAATAAAAATAAAAACAATATATTTACATATTTACAGTGGAACTGGATCAAAGAATTGGAGCTCATGTAAAATTTCAATCTTATTCAATTCTTTCATTAAATTAGTTCCTTAATTAGATCTTGATTAATCATTCTATTCTCCGATCTAACTATTTTATTCGTTCCAAAGAATCTTAGACCTATAATAGTAATGTTAATCAACGATCTAACTATTTCATATGTCCAAATTAATTACCAAGAGATTAATTAAGAACTAGAATGATTCAAACCATCATAATAAAACCAAAATTTGGAAAACCATAATTTTAAAGGTTTTTCTGCCTTTTAATTATTAATAAAAATTAGAATTAAAAATTACAATACATTGAGACTTTGGTTTTAAGAAAAATCAAAACAATAAGATTAATGAATTTTTGAATTTATTATTGAAATTATCACGCATTAGCATTGAATTTAAGAAAATAAAGAGAAAAAGACATTAAGAAATTCTACTCTTATTAATTGAACTAAATTACAAGAATTAAACTTAAAAGAACTAATTACAAAAGAAAAATAGAAAATAAAATAAATAAAAATACTAACCTTAACACAAAATTTTAAAACTCCAAAATTCTTCTCCAATTCTCTAAAGTCTCAAACTCTCCAAAATCTTAAGGCTCCAAGTTCAATTTTCTCAATAAAAGAGGGATAGTATTTATAGATGAAAAGAGGTGGAGTACATGGCATGAATTTAAATATTTTAATAAAGTAAGAGGCAGGGGTCAAAATATCGCCCATAACAATATTCCGACAATATTTTTCTCTCTCATCCGAATTTTATTTTATTTTAAAAAAATCTGAATTTATTTTAGAAAATATATAAAATTATGGGCTTTATGAATATATAATTTTTTCATTAAATATCGACCGTTTACATATTCAAATATTATTTTCATCGTTTTAAAAAAATGACCATTAATATCTATTAAAAAACGAAAATCACCATTAAATTTTCATAAAAAAAAAAATGAAACACCACAACCATAAATTTTCATCGAATTTGATTAAGCCACCATTAACTTTTCATTTTTTTTAAAAAAAATTATCATTATTTCCATCAAAAAACGAAAAGACAATTAAATTTACATAAAAAAAAAGGCACAATTAAATTCATCAAAAAACGAAAAATGACAATACATGTTCATTGATTTTGATTTAGCCATTATTAATTTTTCATTAATTTTTGAAAAATCACCATTAATTTTCATAAAAAACGAAAAGGCACAATTAAATTCATCAAAAAACGAAAAATGACAATAAATGTTCATCGATTTTGATTTAGACATTATTAATTTTTCCTTTTTTTTGAAAAGTCACCATTGATTTTCATAAAAAATGAAAAGTCATCATAACTTTTTTTTTTTTAAAAAAAAAGGAAAAAATTTTAAAAACCTATTTTAATACATATCGGCCAATATTGTGACTAATATTTTGGGCCGTTTATTGGTCATTTCAGCCTATAAACTTTTCATACAGCCGATATAAGACGTATCAGCCGATATTTTCACCCATGGCAAGGGGCACTTAGAGGGCTGATATGGTTTGTGCTAAACATGGAATGACTTAAAGGATGTAAAGAGGTGAAAAAATCACTAAAATTCGTGCAAGGTGTGAACCTAAAGAGAAGTGGGTGCAAAATCTCATTTTTTTTACACATGTACCATCTTACAGCTCAATTTTGACAAAATACTAAAGTTGTGTCAAAATATTCCTTCTAAGTTCTTTTAAATTTATTAATTATTCTCTCTCTCTCCTCCACATGGCCTTGTGCGAATTTTGCATGGTTGAGCTCCTTGAATTTCACGTGCTTAAATTTGAATGCTTTAGTTCTCTATATCTTCAATTTATGAAATTTAATAATTTGTCTCACCATTTGAAAATAATAATAAAATCTAAAAAATTACTGAATTAATTCAAAGTCTCATAATTAGATTTGAAATAATTAGTTTACAATGAAACCCTAAATTGTGGTGAAATAAATATTAAAAATTCGTTCATTCAAGAATATTTCTTTCAAAAAACAATAGCTTCCAAAAATAGATTTCTTCTCAATTTCTCCATTTTTCTTTCATTTAGTCCTTATATTGTGTATTTTCCTAACATACATGTAAAATTGCAAAATTTCATTAATGATATTAAAAACACTGAAAACAATGACTAACTTATCCAATATTCATAGATAAAATAGTCAATTTCCAGTGTTCATCACTAGTCTATGAGGAAATTGTGTCACACCCCGACCCTCGAGCACGTGACTAATTTTTTTTTAAATCTCAAATCAATCACACATCCTATCTATTCCATACACAAGTGGAACCCACACGTGTAAGAGGATTCTCATGAACCCTAGGACACATTTGGACCAATGGTTGGATATTTGGACCATAATTGGGTACTTAGACGATATGGCATGACATGATGCATAACATGTGGGTTACTTCATCCATGAAGGTAGAACTACGTTTGATCTGATCTTGAAAGAGTGCATAGGCAGCTGATTATTCAGTTTGATCAGAATAGGAGATCCAAGACGTCCTAGGATTCCCATGAACCATAGGACGTCTTGGATCCCCCATTGTGATTGAATTGAAGAATCAACTGACTACGTATTCTTTAAAGATCAAATCACACGTAGTTCTACCTCCATGCATGCAATAACCCACATGTCATGCATAATGTCATGCCATGTTGTCTATGTACCCAACCATAGTCCAAATGCCCAACCATGGGTCCTACTTTCATTAGAGAACTCTAACCTGAGACTTGAGAAAAAGCGAGGTTACAAGGATGAGAACAGAAATTTCCCTTCATTATCAGGAATTAACAGCTACCTCTTCATTATCCACCCATATGTTGGAGAGGATGACAAACATGTCATTCACTGCCCTTCTTTTCGGAGAGGATGACAAACATGTCATTATCCAGCCCTGCAAGTCTGATCTATTGGAAATTAATGGGATAACACATTGAAATTTCTAAACATGTTCAAAGCTTTAAAAGTGATTTACACATCTCATGACAGTGCATTAAGACTTTATTTCATTCAGGTAAGAGAAGCAATGGATAGCCAGGGTATTACAACTACCCCTAAAATTTCTTGAATCACTTATTTTCCTAATCCTATCACTGAGTGGACACTTATTTTAACCATCAAACACATCCCAAACTTCCTAAAATAACAAGCATCAACAGTAAGGACATTTTGTTATTATTGGGACTAAAAAAACATTGACCTGCAAATTAAAGAAATTAGTAAATATGGATGGAATCCCATTTACCTAAAACATAGATGGTTCAAGAAATGTGAAAGATATGCTTGCATCAAAATATTAAGGCATAGGACCATATATTCATTCTTTACAAGAAAAACATATTCATAAATCTTCTAATTGAAGACCTACTCTTAATTACAATTTTTTTCCAGAGGAAAAAGTGCATAAACAAGAAAGAAACCAGCTATCAATTACATTCGCCTACACTTCACACCTTGCCAACAAATATCACAAGCATTAGATAAAAAAAATATTTAGGTAGGAATTTGAAATGACAAAGTAGCTTTAAATAGGATTTGTATAAAAAAAAAAAAAGAATAAATTCAAGAAAAGGATGATGAAATGTTGACAATGATAACAATGATGACCTCTTGTGTTGATATTCAATCAATGTGTAAAATTTGTGTTAAATTTGTGTTATTGCTATATAGGAGTCTTTCTGCTATATCTTCTATCTTTGGGCATTATAACTTGCCAATGTATTCATTCAAAAGAAGGCAAATCCATAAGTACAGTAGAGCTCAGAGCCTGACTGCATTTTCCAATTGGCAAGTTATAATGCTCAAAGACACAACATATAGCAGAAAGACTCCATGATATAGCAATAACACAAATTTTACACATTGACGGAGTATCAACACAGCAGGTCAAGAAACTTTGACTACTTTGAAGGACCTACATATTGTACTTGGAAAGACAATTTATCCGTTCAGACAAGGTGATAAAGAACATATTGATGAGTGTGAAAAACAAACTGTATTTTCCTCCCATGGATTGACGTGCTGAACTCATTACTAAATAGAAATAACATGAAATAGAACAAAAAGAAATGTAATGGGGAAAGCAAGAGAATAGATGACTACTTTCTATCATAGATTATATGAACACCATTGTCATTTGTTCAGGATGAGACAAACAAAAAAGAAAGTGGATAAAACAAATTATTGTCTTCATGAACTTGTATAACAAAGAAAAAGAGAAAAGGGCGTTACCGGATTCTTTCAGAATCTTGTCCGGATTCTCGGCGTCTTAGAGAGAGAGAAGAGAAAACGTCATCCAGAGCGGTGAATCTCTATATCTGTCTCTTACAACGGCAATTCATTTCCCAAACAAAAAATGGAAAAGAGAAGTATTGGGAAACTCTGCTTTTAGGCATTTCATTTCCCAAACAAAAAATGGAAAAGAGAAGTATTGGGAAACTCTGCTTTTAACGAAGGTGGAAGCATCTAGAAGGATTTTGTTGAAACGGGCGAGAACTCTCTAGAATAATAGGGAGTTCCCAGGCTCACGAAAATGGAACGAAGCATCGAGAGGGATTCTGTTGAAACGGCATAACAAGAGAACTCTCGTGAAGTAGGAGTGGTCCCCATTCGTACGGGTCGGGTCTTGGAAAGGAATATAGTCAGGTTTAATAAGAGATATTCATCTACTCTTTAATTTTTTTTAATTTAGAGACACTTAGAGATTATTTTAATTTCTTTCATTCAAACACAATATTAAAATATTCTTCTTAACAAAAATACAATAATCTTCTTATTTTTTTGTTTTATGTAAGAGCGTGGTCAAGGGTCAAAAAAATGCCCCAGCCGATAAGAATATCGGCCGCAATATCTGCCCATAGGTTTCTCTCTCCTCCGATATTTACATTTCTCTCTCCTCCGGTATTCAAAACCATGAAAAAACTGCAAAAAACCCTAAAAAACAGCAAAAAACTGTAGAAAACCGTGAAAAAACCGTATTGGTTTTTTTTAAAAAAAAAATAAATAAATACCGATATTTATGCATATCGGCCGATATGGTGACCGATATTGTGGACCGAATATTGGCCATATCAGTCGATAATCGTTTTTTATGGCCGATAAATATCGTATCGGCCGATATCGTTCGGTCTTAAAAAACCGATACATATCGACCGATACGATATGTATCGCTGATATTTCGACCCCTGAGCGTGGTTATTATACGAGTTTGATTTACTTCTAAAGTAGTTAAAAAATAATATAAAAAAGTTAAAATCTGATTTACTGAATTTAAACTGTTTGCCTTATTTTTTACTATATTAATATTGAAAAATGATAAAATTTGTATAAAAACTAAAAATGGAAAAGATAACGTTAATTTAATGAGTTATGAAATTTGATATAGCGTTGTTATATTATTATCTAACAATAAAAAAATTTGTATTAAAAAAAGTTAAATACTTGTAGAGGAGGTCTATGGTAGATGATTGAATTGGGACCATCAAGAATGTAGCCCTAATTCCAACAACTATGATTGGAGAAACTTGTTAAAATGATTGGTTGAATCGAATGGTTCTTGAAAGTAATAGGCCCTTGATAAGTTCTTTTTCTGTCCAAGTCCAATCCATTGAGTTATTGGGCCTAAAATTAAGGCCTTCATCCAGCCACTGACTTAGACCTTCAACCCAAAACTTTAAATCTTGGTCAATTAAAACGATTATTTTAGAGTTTTAATATACATAATCATTATCTAAGGGTTCTAACACTTACATTGTTCAAATCAACTATTTTTTACCACATTTGGATGACATTGGATCTGTCGAGATGTGCGATATAGACTTGCATCGGTCAAATGCAACTAGATTTTTTACGAAATCGGGTCATACTAAGGTGGCACATATTAATTTAAAACCTTAGTTTCACTTGGGCCTGACAAGACTTTCAAAATATTAGGTCATGCGGGTGAAACACAATGGCCATTCAACAAGACCTTTTGGCAACATAGTCCAGAACTCATCAGTTCTACCGCTTTCATCCAACCCGTCCGGTGTTATAGTGATTAAGCACCCCTCTCTAAATCCCATGTCAGGTTACACAAAACACTCGTGGGAGAATCACTACCATAAATGAAAGCACAAAAGATCAATTTTTTTGTTCTTACATGTGTGTGAGCGAGCAAATGAGACTGAATGAGCTTTCACAGCCGCTGCTTCTCAAGAAAATCTTATTTATGAAAGAAAGAAGTGAAATGGACTTTGCCTTAAATGAACTATTCTTTCTTAAGATGCCATCGATCGAAATACAAACCAAAAACAAGACACAATAAATAAATACCAAATCTCATCAAATTGACACGTGTTTTCCAAGCAAGAGATCTCCCTATGCTTTTCTTTCTATTGAATTTGTGAAATTGCTATTCTCTTAAATATAGACCGAAACTTTTTTATGTGCTCCTGTGCATTTTAACCATAGAACTTTAGCATCATGAATTTAAACATTTATCCAATAATTTTACTTTATTCTTAAAAATTAAAAACTAAGATGATTTAATAAAAAATATTTTCTAACAATTTGATAAACTCGTGATCTATCCAACCATCCAAATATTTATTTTCTTCAAAGAGTGGATCCTACTTTTTATATACATTGGTAAAGAACATAGGCTTTTAAAATTGGATTTCTCTAAGACAACCAAATCAACCCCCAACCCCGACCAATGCCTCCGCCACCACCACCACATTTATACATAAATATGTAGTGATTACAAATATTATCATCTTATTATAGTAGATGCCATATATAATGTAAGAAAAAAAAATTCACGAGTAACATTGTCCCATGTGAGACCCATCATGATCCTAAAATCACTCACCCGCATTTATTCTTGTAATTGAAGCTCTATCTAATTTGAACTACTTACGAGTCCATCAGCCGTTGAATTAAAAATCTATCCAAAACCAACTCCATTTTGACAATTGATATTTTAATCTTTGAAAATCGTGCATTTTCGAATCCAATGGACTTGATTTTTTTATGAGAAACATCATCTTAAAAATACCTCGGTCGGTAAACAACTCTAGCAACACCCAAAAAGCATCTCCTTGGAGCTAATTCACGGTTTCGTACTGGTGAGATTAGAGAAAAGTTACAAGACAGGATCTTTATGCATGAAACAAAGTGTAGTCAAATTGTCTAATTCTAAAATCATTCAATATCCTATTAGGCTACTATCATCAACTATCAATGTTTAGATCAAGCTGTGAATAGCTGCATTGGTTCAACACAAAGAAGCTTCCAAACTTTTCATGTGCCGACTGGTTTTCCAACTATATAGATGGACAACAATGCATAGATCATCGTTGGTAGTCATTATCTCATCTACCTAAGTTAGCTTTTTGAATTCTTCTTTTTCACTTGACCCCATCATAAATTATAATATTCATCATTCCATGATCCACTGCAATCATTGTCTTTTTTATCCCTTCTCACAATACCCAATGGTCTTCATCTCTCCATACCTTCGATTTGTAATATCTAAACTCTATGTACTTCTTCGACCTTACTACTAACTGTTTCCCTTTTCTCCATTGACTTGTCTCTCTTTTATTTTTTACTACTGCATAGAAGCTCTTACCATTACAAAAACCTCTAAGTTATCTACAGTTTCTCAAAGTCCTGTAAGTTCACAAATCAGATAAACGAAAAGCCCGATTTCAGAGCTACATACTGCGGACTAAATATTCACAGCCAAGCATGTATGTAACAAACTGGCAAGTTAAAAATAGAATGCAATTTGTAATTATCAAGTCCATATCAGACCATCAAGTCAACCAAGAAACTCCTCCATGAGGCCCTATTCATGGAAAAAATCAAATATTAGAAGAGAGCAAGTCGTAACCCAGTGGCTACCAAAAGTTTAGTCAGTCACCTGTGAAATGAATGGTTCTGCATCTGTGCGCTTTAGCGAGTGCACTGAATGACGAATTAGGGACACCAACTGGTCGCCTAGCAACACATCCCCAATGTCATCAAGGACTCTCACTTGGATATAAGGGTCTTTCGGAGGAACCATATCCTGGCAAAACGAGGCATTACCAAAAGGTCAAAAACAGATGTGCATGTGTTGCTCTTCTTTTTAAATGAAGTGACTTGAAAAAGAAAACATTTATGGTTGTGACAGTGAACACTCAACTGAGCACTGTACAACGTGCATATCCTTTTTTTTTTGTGAAACATTACAAATAGAAATTTTATTACTGAGAAAGGGATACAAGTAACAAAAAAAGAGCTTCACATAACATCAAGGCTATACATCAAAAGAACCAATAAAAGGATTGAATCTCTCCTCTCCAACTTCTGTCAAAAAGCAGCAACCCCATTATCCTGGAATCTGGATCCTGTAGAAGTGGACTTCCACAAAGAGGTGTGGTGCACCTTCTCTCTTTTTGACACTTTCACTCTGACAGATGCAATGAATGTAATTGTAAACAGTTTTTTATTAAGAGGCCAATCAGAGAGGGTGCTCCACAAGTTTCTGTGGAAGTTCACTTCTAGAGGATCCGGATTGATCCTCCTTAGGATGAGTAGCAGTTTCCAAGGAGGTGCAAGATCAACTTCGACTCTATTCCTTCCAAGGTATCTAGGGCCCTTCTTCTGTTAGCAATCAAAATAGTTGGAATGATTGAACCAAGCTTAATATTTCATGTGAATGGATTGGACAGGAACAATGTAGCATCAAGAAAATACAGTGGGGCCCACTTGTGAAGACGATTGTGGTATTAAGACCTTCCCATATGGATCACAAATCATGATTAACTTATAAAAAACTAAAATAATGGGTTGCTTCACCCAAATGTCATTTTGTTTTTACTATGGGTTAAAGTTATTTCCATTGATATCAAAAGGTTAAAATAAAAAGTCAACTGGTTGACAATATAGCATGTAAGTAGATTCAGCATATCATTGTGGAAAGCCAAGACAGATACTCGGATGCTCCCAATGGACAAAGCAGATATGGATTTTATCAGAATATCAGATTGGACGGAAGTGGGAAGTGCTCCAGCTAGAAGAGACTCTTTGAATCCAAATGAGACCTTTTAAGGCTTTGATGATGATGATCAGATATTTCTCAAATTGAAAGAATACTAGAAAAATCACAAATCTATAAATCAAGGGGTACCATATACTGTTAGTCCTGACCACTGTGTGTCTTTGTGTTGGTGTGTGTGTGTGTATTCAAGAGAGAGAGAGAGAGAGAGAGATTTACGAGTGTCAAATCTAGATCCAGCTCTGACATATATGATTCCAAAGCTGCTGAATGATTCTTGAAATACGCTTCTTCAGAGTAGTTAAGTTTTTCTTGAATTTCTTGGGGAAGTACGCACCCAACCTTCCATCTCAAACTCCTAATTATCTCTGCTCGATTATACCTGCATAATCAAAAGAACACACTACAAAGAAATCAAGCCAATGCATAAATTATAAACGCCTAGCAAGTGTATAGAATGCATGCTTATAGAAGCAAAAAGATAAACAATCTGATGTTATTACATGTAAGCCATGAGACAGCGCTTATTACGAGTTAATGAAAGATGGTGAACAACAGCACCAAAGTGGTCAGCATTTTTCGTTGTTTGTATGTCCAAACCTTCATCCTGAATCTTCCTGTTAAAGCACAGAATTGTATTGTGTCAAGACTGAAGCCTTCCAGTTTCACTTGTAAAGAAAAAAGGCTAAGGTTAAGAGAAGGGTTTGCCAACCAAAGGCTCATGTGGATTATCCCCAAATAATGATTGGGCAAGCATGGGGGAGAGCCAATCAGGTCCTTTGGGATGTACCTTCAACCAGAACTATTCAAAACATTTCTATGATTAAAACCTGCAACAGAAAGCTCCAAGGCTATCCTTCTTTGAAAATGTTACTGTTCATTAGCGTGTATAAATGCAAGCAATTTAAATCTTGCAAGATAAATTATTTTCCATCCCACTAGAAACAAAAAGGACATCAGATGGGATACTTTATTTCATCCTTTCTCATGTAGAGCATTAGTAGCATCAAGCTGTCATTGCCAATATTGATTTGGGACAACAAAAATCTGCTTTGTGCCATCCCATGCTGTGACACCAAAACTATGTGAAATGAACATCTGAATGATAACCATCCTTTCTACCAAGGGTTAAAATATAGGAAACCATGTTATCAAATCCATTTTTGTTGGGTACTAATGGTAGAACAGAACAGTGTTTTGTCCCAGTTATTTCATTATTTTGGTTATTTTTCATAAGTTGTATACAAAAAAAACAAACAAACCAATTTAAAATATCAGAATAAATGATGAAGGCAAAGGGAAAAAGGGGGAACACTATAAACCCATTTGTGATCATTGGACTGCGAAATAGCGGATCTATAGATAAAACTTCACAACCATCACTATAGGATCCACTCATATTACAAAAATCCTTCATAAACAAGGTTAAGAATGCAGGAGAGGGATCAAACAGTACCCTGTACCAAAAAATTAGGGAAAATATATTAGGCATAGTCACAGCCACAGTTCACGTTAACAGGGGGAAAGAATGCTTATAGTTCTTCTCATAAAGCCATGCTTATAGGTAAGGTTAGAACTTACAATACACCCAAAGGCCCATGATTCCACCCAGAAAGGTCCTAAAAAAATAAAGTTAGAAAGTAAATGTAGTAATTGGTACTTGATACCTCAGTAGGGACTGAAGCTGAAACTGGTGCTCATTGCATTCTTTAATTACTTCATCAAATAAATCATTCTACATGAATCAAACAAAGAAACATTATTTAAGATAAAAGTTCATTCTGAGTTTTCCTACACAATTCCACTGGTTTAAAGAAGTTAAACCTTGACAAGAATACTTGAAATTAAAGTAAACTTAGGCTTGAAATGACAAAGGGAGAAGACAATAAAATTCCCCTTTTAGATCAGTTTCTTATTTTTTTTCCCAGACTTCAAAGCTTCCAAAACAAACAAAAATGCTAGTAAAGAACATGATTAAAAAAGGGCTTCAGACTGATGAGGCAAAATACTTTAAACAAATGGCATAAAGAATTTTTCTACAGAGAAAAAATAAAATCTAAAATGTACGCAATGCCAACGCACATTGAAAGCTGTCAGCTGGCCATTTTCGTTGCAGGTGAGTTCTCGTATAAGTTGTGATGCCCTTCTCCCATACATGCTAGATAAGTGATACCCACCACTCGAGATTCCCCAAAAGCTACAATAACGAAAATGATGTTTTAGTGCATAAACAGAATACAATATGATAATAATACAAGTTTTCATCAGATCCATTGACAGAAAAATACATGGAAAAAAATACCCATAGCCTAACCTTGGGGTGCCTCAGGGGTAGGGATCCACCCGTGGGGGTCTTACGCTGGGTATTCCGCAGTTTCCCACACGTAAATTCAAAAAAAAAAAAAATACATGGAAAATGTAATAGAAATAACAATAGAACCAAAAGGCAAGCTAAAAATATAGCATCTTAGCTAGATGTCATTGTCTTATGATCAAATTGGTGCAAAGGTGGTATCAATTATGACAAGAGCTGGTGATATGTTCATGCTTGTGCAATTCCAATGGTTGTGAGCTCAGGCCAGACCATTTACCTTTGAAAAACATATATTAGCAATTATTCTCGATCCTGATAAAAAAGAGTATCCCTAGCTAGGCCATGGGCCTCATATACCAGACCGCCGTAACCCAATAAAAGCACACCCCAAAACAGGCTAAGTGGCAAACATATACAAGTGAGCACCAAATCAATTTATTTCCTGAATTGTGCCAAGAAGTGCAGTGACCAATACCGTGTTGTATCCCCTGTTCCTCATAGTTGATGAAGCAACATACAAATGCTCACTTATTGATTTCCTTAATTAATCTATGCAATGGAGAATACCTGTAATTACTTCCACAATCACTCACCAAAATACAATTGTATGAGCATATAATTCATGTTCTTAACTATGATATATGATGCAGAATAGCACAATTATCTCACGTTATCTCACAGAAATCCAACTTTGTTTCCAGATGATTTCTGTTCATAAGTGTGAAAGTAGAAAGCCACTAATTATTTCCTTACTCCCTCACAGGAATCCAAGTTGATGTGATTCATATTCTTGACTGTGCTCTAAAATAGAAAAGAATGACAAGTATTTGCATATTCCTTCACTGGAATTCAACTTCATTATCAGATAGTATTCCTACATCAAAGGACTAAAAATTAAGGTTATACCGAACCAATGTCAACATTCGGTTCAGTTTTCCATCAATTAGCAAATTGGCAAACAGCTTGTGCCCAAATTGAAAGCGCCACTGCAGAGGACATTGTAACAAACAGCAGGCAATGAGAAAATATTGGATATTTGAAAGGATTGCTCCGTAGTCTTAATTTTTCAATATTAAATCAAATTGATATACCTTTCATCTATTTTCTACCCATCACAATTTAGGGAAATCTCTTTAAAACACATCCATGAAGTGCTTCCCCTGTGTCCCGTTTGTTGAAAATGGGGCCAACATGCAACCCGATACAAACCTTTTCCACGCCCTTACTCCACTAATCGTCAGGTGCCCAAATTTGAAATCCATCGATTTAATATCATTGGATTAAAATGCTTCTGCTATTCAAATTGAAATTTAGGAACCACGATATCCATGGTTCTGGGCAAATTTTGGAAATTGAGATCATGACACAATGCCACACATCCCTCAGTACCCCATGATTTGAATCCTTTCCCTTTGGGCCCGTGTAAATTGGAGTGGAAACATCCCAAGTACAATTTGAATTGGAGATGCGTTTACTTTGTGAGCTCAGATCTTCTGCTGCACTGATGAAATTCTAATAATTCATCATTTTGCATTCAGGATTTCGAATTCAGCATTTGGGATCTGAAAAATAAAAATAAAAACACAAAAAAGCAAAATGCGAAAATTTCTGACACGTCAAAATCTCATTGGGACAGCAGAAAAAAATCCTGCCGCTTATGCATCCGTAAGTGAGCGGATGGAAGTTTCTAGGAAAGGGGGAATGGGGTAGGGACTTCGCCTTACATTGTAGAGAGATTGCAGAAATCTCGTTTCTTTAGAGGCGCGAGAAAGAAAGAGGTGGAGAGAGGGGGGAACCGTAAGCCGAGAGCTGCCGTGAGAGAGAGAGGGAGGAAAATATACCTGTCGTGAGAGAGAGAGAGAGAGAGAAATGGAACGATAAGCCGAGAGCTGCCGGCGGCGATACAGCCGTGAGGGCGGCGAGAGTGGGAGAGAGATGGAGTGGAAAAGAAAACCAAGGAAAATGGAGTGAAGGGAGCGGGACCGATAAGAAAAGGAACGAGAGACGGGAGTACTTTGGCGGGAAAGATGATGTGGCATACCACCACGTGGATGCTTTTGTGACGTGGCAGATGTTACTCTCTTGTTTACATGGAAAGCCTTAAATGAATAATAAGGAAAATTTTAATAATAAATAATTTTAATCATCTACCTAATTAAATAGTTAAGTTACTCAATAATAAACTTGAATGATACATTGTATTTAAGAATCATCAATAATTTTCACTACTATGTCACTGCAGTTGGAAAAAATGTTGTTGCTTGCAATTATCGAATATCTAATTAGATTAAAATGTTGCTACATTGTGGAAAAATTGTTGCACTGAAACTACGAAATGCTTCAATATATGCATTTAACGTAAAAAAAAAATATTTTTTTAAATAAAAATTAAAATCAAATTTCAAAGTTACAAAAGTCTAAGAGTTGAAATGACTAAAAGTGATAAAAAGGGATTTAAGAAATATGAGTTGATTGATCTATTGCATTTATTCTCTATGCAACTACTATTAAAGTATAGTCCTTTCCATTCAAAGTATTTTTATCAAGATAACATATTTTTACTGTCTACTTAGAGTTTAAAGATTAAATAAACAATTTTAAGTGATAAAGTTTTAAAAGGCTTAAAAACTGACTTAACAGATCAAGCTGAAGTAATTTCTATTGGCCCAATATTCAAGTAAAGAAAGTGATTTTTGGGTGTCATGTTTAGAAAGGGCACAAAAGCTTTGACAATAAAAGTTCAAATTAAAATCTAATTTTCAGTTCATTTGTTCTTTATTTTAAACTTGATTTGAAATATATTCATGTTGAGTAATTTAGATAAAATTTTCAATTTAACTTGAAAACATTCAAAAAAAAATATGAATTTATTAAAGGTAAAGTTTTTCAATATACATGCTTAGACCTTACACCAGACCTATCAGATCTAAGCATAAGTTTGATGCTGAAAGCAGCTCTACAAAATTTGATCATTTTAGATTAATTTTTTAATCCTTAAACCTTTTACACACAGGGTGGGACCTCTTAGCCCAATGTGATAGGCCAGTTGGAAAAGTGTAAGCATGAATATAGAATTTAAAAAATCTCCTTAATTGAATCGTTGAAAACATTTTTTTGAATTCTCTAATTTTAAGGGCCTTAAATTATTCTATTAATCCTTCATCTTTTACTCCCATGTGAGGCCACCTTTTATCCACTTTAAATGGTCTATAGCAATGGTTTAGTCAAATATCAAAACTAAACCATCTCTAAATATTTAATAACCTTATATAATATCATCAAATTGATGGTTTATAGATTTACGCTTGTAATTTCAACTATTACCGTTTTAAACCCAAATCACATTGATAGAAGACTCAGAGATTGAAATCTGGTATTTTACTACATCTATACATCTTTTTATTTCGAACACTTTACTTAATCTTTCTAGTGAGTCACGTTCCTAAACAAACCATCGGTAAATATAATGGTGACAACTTGCCAAAATAAACTAACTAATGATATAAAATGTAAATCAAGTATAAATTTTAGTACTTCCTCTTTCAAAATTTAGTTGTCTTAAATGGATTTTTAAATTATCTAAAAATAATTCTCTCATTTATATTAGAGTAGCATAAAGTGTGTTGAAAATGAATGAAATCACATGCAATGCTAGCCTTATACTGAGAGTTCTTTAAAAAATACAAATGTTTCAAACGAGAACTAAAATGAGACGAAGAGAGTATTATTTTAAAATTTTATTTATTAATCAATCACTATTTTATTTTAATATTTTAATGAAGCTAGCCTTTGAAACACAGGCCTCCAAGCCACTGGAAAATATGCAATTAGGATTTTGTCCCACCTAATTTTTATCGAGTTAACTTCACAATCTAAAGCATTTTGGGCAATGACTTCAGATAGAGACCATTATTTAACTCAGCCAACGCAGTATCTTCAAGACTGATTTCACATAGTACATGGTATGGTTGTGTCAAAAGTATTTTTTGGAATAGTCACCCGACTAAGACTAGAGTTGAAAGATTACAAGTTGTAGATATGAGGGGTAAATCAGTGAAACAGGGCGAGGAAAAGTAAAGAAAGGCATAATAGATTATAGAGTAATAGATTGTATAATTTATGATAAGACAAACTAGAGAAATAGAACTCGAAAAATCAACTATAGATAAATGGAATTACAGCTTTGATGATGATGATGAACTGCTAAGTCTTAGGTTAAAACTGCAGCAAAAATTCGGGAGCTACAAATCGTCTTAACTCTTCTTTACTCAAAGAACAAACAACAGTTCCACTCTGATCTTAACTCCTTTGATCTAACTTTACGTGTGCTTTGTAGGCAAAGTAAAATAAGAAATTAGGTTTCAGCCCTCTGCTTAAGCTCAACTTGTCCCACTTGTCAAGTCACATCCGTGGCCAACCAAAAAAAATAAAATAAATAAAATAAAAAGAGAGCAGAGCCTACCTAGTCTATCAAAATAATGCCAAGCTTAGAAACCCTCAGTGGAGGAAAAAACAGTATCCTTATTACAACATATAAGTGCTGACATAACCGAACCAGTAGAAAGAACAATTTAGTTCAATACAACCATTCAACTAGCAACTTGAAGGAACACCAAAATGTCCCAATGGGACATTTAGAGGGATCATATTAAACATTGGAACCATGGAAGCATCACTGAAGGAAAATAAAAAATTGAATACAGAACCCGACAGGATTGGAGTGATGGCTAAGATCTTGTCTCAGAAAATGGGAGTCCTGAGTTTGATTCCCACTCAATCCTAAAGGGCCACTCCCCATAGATTTATCCAGTGTGTGTGGATAGGGAGACTTGCAAATGCCTCGAGGATTAATCAGATGTTCTAAGAGGCCTAGACACCTTAGTCATAAAAAAAAATGAATACAGCAGCGACATACATCTAAATTAAAACTAGAGAATGGATGATATCAGTTAAGTCAAAAGACGATGTATTGCTTCAAAATCTTCTGTTATTTTTGCTCTGTCAACCCCAACTCCACCTTCCCAACAATAACAATGGGAACAAAAAAAGGAAACATCTACTACCGGACAATAATCTGCCCCCTCTACAAATAAGATATAACTATGGTGCCGCTTATAAAAATGGCCAAAGACTACGAACGAGACAAAATTGAATTCGACTACAAGAATTGCAGCATTGATTCTCTCGGAGTTTTTGTCTGATCAGTCTTGAATCTCAGAACTGTAAGAAAGGTGAATGTGTGGATATTGTTCTGCAAAAGAATACAGCTGAATCTCTATTGCAAGACCTGCAGAACATTACAAGAGAATAAGTGTGATGACTAGGGACATTGAAAACCAAAGTTCAATGCAAAAACAGCTCACCGCCATCCGTACTGAAGGACAGGCCACTAATAGAATAACCAATGATGGGAAATGCCTCCCACAAAAATTAAATTATTTACAGAAGCCACTGTCCATCAAGCAGCCCTCCTTTCCCTTTTCGTGTGCTCAAAAGGATCAATCCAGTTTTTGTCTTCCCTCACTGCTTGTTCCCACCGCTGTCTGAATATTTCAAGCTCGGCTGTTGACTGCCTTCGGATCTGTAGCATTTGTAATCATTAAAAGAAAACTAGTAAAGCAATAGATGCTAGTTACTTCAAAACAGAATTTATAATAATCCATATTTTTCAAGATATGCATACCTAGAGGAACATAATTATTACAGGAAGTGGGTAGTATAGGCAACAGCACAAATAACATATTGCACTACTCAGTTACTTGGTCCACAGTTTGAATAATCCATAAATCTGGAATCCACAATTCAGAAAATTTCATAGTTCACTAATTCATTGGAGTAGGCTCATTAATTTTGTTTTCCATTCACAAAATTTGTTGCCACAGTTCCCAAACTTCAATGTATAGAGTTTAGTGATTTCCATTGCATGCTGGTCTAATTCAATTAATTTATACAATACTGTTTCCCACTTCTGATATATCACAAACCCTAAGGGCACATCATTTGCTTTCTCATGACAGAAGAAATCATTTATTTGATAGGAAAATATTTCCTTAAAAATGATGGTGAGAAACCTTTTGCTATAAAATATTACTCTTTTAGTATTTGTTTGAACACCTAAACATCCTGGTGAGAAATCACGAGTGAAAAAAGTCAACTATATCCATTCATTTCATTTGATCATCAAAATATATAGCAGGTAGGCCTTACCAATTAAAAAAACAAATACAATTGAAAATGAAGTTATAATTTTTCAAGTCACTAGAAAACATGAAAAAGAAAAAAAAAAAAACCCACCAAGATATAGTTAATTCCCATTACTACATTTAGAGATAGGAGGTCCCATCAAATTGTCAACTCACAACAAGTTTGCATTAGGTCCCCAAATTTTCATCTCTACCACAGTTCAAGACAACATGTTTATTGAGTTGAATTTCTATTTCTCTAAGTTGCTTTTGGGTCATGTTGGGTTATAGGTTGGGTCCTAAATTGGGTTTGCAGTTGGGTCACATCGCAGGGCGTATTTAGGTTGGGTCGAAAGAAAAATCAAATTTGGGTTGGTTGGATTATGGCAAGGGATTTTTGTTGGGTCATCTCAGATTGGATCTAGGTTGAGTTGGGTCTGATTCTTGGGGGGTCAGGTCACAGGTCAAGTTTAAGGTCATCTGGTTTGGGTTGGGTATGGATGATAGGTTAAAATTGGGTCAATTGGTAAGTACGGTTGAAGGGTAAAGTCAAGCTTCAGATTCACCAATTTCACACATTTTCATAGGGTGTAAGGTGGAAAAATAAATGTGTGACAAGGGGGCTTCTTTTCTTGCATGTGAAATTGGTTTCATATGAAAACACTTGCAAACAAGCATACGTTGAGAAATGGTTTTCATTGGAAGACCTAATTTTCCTATGAAAACTATTGCATACAAACATACCCTAGATGACCATGTCAAAGCTTATATATGTTGGATGATGAACGATATAGATCACTAATCTCACCTCATCTGAGAAGTTTTCTCAAAACGAAAGGCCCATAGATAAATGCATCTAAGAAACTATTTTATGGGTAATGCTGCAACACCCACCCACCCAGTTGAGAGCTAGGCGTGTGGGAAAAGTCCCACATCGCCCAGCCAGCTAGGGTGATGTGGGATTGTAAGAGAGGAGAATCACCAACCATGAATGAGGCCTTTTGGGCCTAGCCCAAAGAAAAACCTTGAAGGTCCATGGGCTCAAAAAGGACAATATCATCCCTGAGTTGGGTCAAGTCGAGTCGTCACAAGTGGTATCAGAGCATGGTTCCACTCTCGGTCTGTGTGGGCTTCTCTGCATGTGTGTGGCGTTGCCTGTATGAACCCTCTGTCTATGTGACGTGACAGAGCCGGAGACGACTCTAATCTTAAGGAGGCTGGATTGTAACAGCCACCCACCCAGCTGAGAGCTGGGCGTGTGGGAAAAGTCCTACATCGCCCAGTCAGTTGGGGTGGTGGAATTTTAAGAGAGGGAATCACCAACCATGGATGAGGCCTTTTGGGCCTGGTCTAATGGGCAGGACCCAAAGCAAAACTTTGAGGATCCACGGGCCCACAGAGGACAATATCATCATTGGGTTGGTTCAGGTCGAGTCGTCACAAATGCACTTCAAAATATGGTGTATAAAAAATATTGGGGATTGATTGGGACCACCCCACTACCCCCACCTGTTCTCCCTGCTTTCTCCTTTCCCCCTTTTTCATTATTCTAATAAAGAAGACACACCTAACATCTTTTTTTTTATTAAATGAAAAAAAGATATCCTTGGTGCAAATATTTAATGCAAAAGATAATTATGCATTTAAAAGTAAGCATTTTTTTATTATTTGGTAAAAAGAGCAGCTCTTGGGGAGACTGGGTTCTCATTTTCAACGAGGAGACTGCACATTTTTCATGGGATTGGACCCCACATGATTGGGATGGATGGATGGAGGACATCATGGATGATATAACTCAAGGGAAACTCCTCAATCAATCCACATAACTTTGTGAGATGGTCATGAAAAATCAATAGTTTTGTAGCATCAAAATTTCAAAAGTCTAAAATCACATATGATCAAAAGAGGCTCAGATTTTACATAACCAATGCCCTTCTATTCCCTACACATTCGATCAAAAAATATGTAGCCCACCTCAATATATATAGAGCAGCCTTCCTAAATAGGAAAACAAGTCTCCCTAGAGTTTTTGTAATAAAAAAGATGCCAGGAGTGCCCCTTCATTTAAAAGAAAATGGTGTCCCATTCAACCCCAAAATTAAAATGGACATTTAATATAAATAAAAGTAGAATTCTGAGAAGTTCTAAATGCAATCAACTTGTTAGATCCAATTCATGAACTAAACCAAATTGATGTTATTGAGCTAATCGACAACTAATTATTCAAATGAACCCTAGATGTAGGCAAGATAATGGAGAATGTGGAGTAGAAGAGGGTCAAACAATTGAGAGGACATTTGTATAAGACAACAATTAACTAAATTCGGGAGATAAAAAGGAAGAATAATGAACTAACAGTGACAGATATAGCATGTTAAGATGATGCAATGTAACAATAAAAGATAGAATTAGAAATGAGTACACAAGTATAAAGGTTGCTTTGAGAGAAGAAAAGACATGGAAATATCATGTAAAATGATTGTCAAAGACTAGGAACAGCCTCAATACAGAGAGTCAAAAAGATTACAATTAGAAGTTACTAGAATGGACCATAAATAGAGGTAGTAAGGTAGGACATGATAGAATGCAGACAAATGAAAAAAAATGATTTGTCAAAAAGGGTTGAGTGAAAAAAGTAGAACTCAAAAAGTCGACCCAACATAGATGGTATAAAGGATTTGATGATCATGATATGCAACGACCATGATGTTTTTATGGTCCTTATGATCATACACTTTTCTATACACTTTTATGATCATATAGAATATCTAATAGTCCTTATGATCATACACTTTTCTATAGCATATCACACAATTGCTATTACAAACTTGTGTTTTTATGCTCCTATCTAAAAAATCAATCTCAAGGCAGTATGGTTCCAATTTCGCAATCTGGCTAGGATCAATGGGATTATTCAAGATCATTATCATATTGCAGTCTCCTCCTACCCGGCCGATTTAACTTTGATGTGCCAAGGGTTCCAAACTACTACTGATGAGTAGCTGAAGAACATGAGTTTAGCAAAGGCAATCATTTCTCGGGCGTTTTTTTCTTATGACATTCTTCATTGTTTTTTGCACATTTGTTTTGATTTCTCATTTTCTTGTTGTTTTTCTTGTTTTTTGTACATTTGTTTTGATTTCTCATTTTCTTGTTGTTTTTCTTGTGTTTTGGTCTAATCCTTTTAGACCCTATTCTTCGTACTTGTATCTCTTGTTGTACCTCTTTTTGTTTTAATGAAATTTTCTTTGTTAATGCTCAAAAAAAAAAAAAGGTAAAATGTATCACCATCCTTTGATCAGTGGCTGAAGCTCATTCACTGGCAAAGTGTGCTTCAAAGGGAGATTCTTTTGTCTACATTCCCATCTTTTGGCCCTAGCACAGCCATTTTTGTTGTCAACGCCTATTTGCCTTTTCTATTAGTAGTATCACCATCACGAACATTGGGGACCTTATTAGAGACAATTTACCTTCAGTCATTGTTTTTTCTTTTCATGCCCCACTTCAGGAGACAAAGTAAATGAGCTAGAGGTTTAGGCACTTCTTAAAGTTTGCAAGTGGATCAATTCTTTGAACATTTCCAAAGGTGAGGTGGAGCGATCCCAAGAGTGCAATTAGTTGGGTTTCTTCACTAGCATTTCCTCTAAAATTATCATATCTTATTCATGAGATTAGAGATATCATTTCTTCAAGGAGATGGCCCACTAGAGCTAAGTCACTATCGACCCATTAGCTTGGTTGGGTGTATTTACAGGTTCTTAGCTAAGGTCCTAGCCACTAGATTAAGGGAAGTGTTGGGGGACTTGATTGGAGAGACTCAATGAGCTTTTGTGAGGGTAGACAAATTATGGATGGTGTTTTGATAGCAAATGAGGTTATCTATGGTTGTTGGAAGGATAAAAGTCAGGGGGTCTTGTTGAATCTAGATATGGAGAAATCCTATGATTTTGAGGACAGGAGGTTTGTCAAGTTCTTGTTTGTCTATTTCTCATGAGAAAATAAAAGGTAGATTTCATAGGAAAATATTTCTAAGAAAATAAGATGATGCAGCGGGAAGGATTGGTGAAAATATAGATGGGTGATTCGGTTAAAATATAAATTAAAATGGGAATAAAAGGGATTTAATGGGATAAAATGAGGGTTTAATGAAAAAAGGGTGGGTTAAATGAAGTAAATGGGTTTCAGGGAGTGTTTGTAAGAAGGGTGTTTGGGTAATGGGAATCGAACGGTGATGTGAGTTATGGATCTGTCTAGGGGATACGAGGATGGAGGGTGGAGCGGCTTCGTAGAGATGGAGATCTGAGATAGGCAGTGGTTGTCTGGATTTGAAGATGGAAGGATTGAGAAGGCAGGGCAGCAAGGCAAATCGAGAGGGATGATGGCGGACTGGGCTATCTGGCCTGTGAACGATGGCTGTGGGCTCAGGCGGAGGCAGCAACGGATGGAGGACTGGGTAACGCCGTATCTTAGCAGGTTGCAGACACAGGCACAACTGGTCGTGGGTGAAGGTAGATGTTGAAACAGAGATAGAGGCTCTCTGTAAGAGGAACGGACGAAGTTGTGCAAGCACAGCAAGCAGGATGAGCATTGTTCAGGCGCGGCGTGGATCTACAGAAGGGGGGGGGAGAGAGAGAGAGAGAGAGAGAGAAGGGAAACCCGAATCCACGGGAGAGAGAAGGAGATAGTAGGGAAAATCCTAGAGTTTCAATTCATTATCAATAATCTTGTGTTTTAACAATCCCGATTTGGGAATTTATTTACAACCAAATCTAATAGAAAATGGAAAGAAAATAGAAACAAGAACAAAAAGAAAGAAATTAAATATGGGAACTTTCTTCTCTATATGATTATGCCATGAAGCTGGATGGAAGTTTCTGTTTCTTTTTTCAATTTGGGTCCGGTTCTGTTGGAGCCTTATTCGGTATAGCATCATAAGATCAGAAATCTTTTACTATGAAATGATACCTTTTTTATGTTTGTTTTTAAAAGGTGATGTACAATCACTAATAAAGGTTTGACCACCCACGCTTATAATGTTCGAAGTGGTTGGGACACCCTAGTTTATGCCGGAGGTCTTGACTTCGAATCCTTGTAAGGACTTATCCAATACATGATGCTTGTGGGTGGTGCCATGTATCCGGGTTTTACCAATGATCATCACAAAGTGGGGTCGGAGGGTTACAAAAAAGTAAATAGATAAAAAATTAATAATGATGATGATGATGAAAATAATAATAATAATAATAGTAAAAGATGAACACTGATATTAACACAAAAATCCAATATATAAATACAACTATATTGTAAATACTATAAATATAACAAAATAGAAAGAGGTTTATTTTTTATTAAAAAAAAAAGGTCTTGCAATAAATAAACAAAATAAAATAGAAAGGGTCGAAAAAAAAAAAAAAGTTTTCAAAACAATTTTTTAAGAGAAGAGGGGGTAAAAGAGGGAGGAAAACCAAACCTGGATGGTTTGCAGCAGCGACAATTACTAGCACGCTAGTGGAAGTGGGTGACAATGGTTGTTGTAGCTACAGCGACAAACGTTGTAGAAGAATATAAGAGAAAGGGGGAAAGAATAAAAAAACGAAAGAAATGAATACGGGGAAGAAAGAGTGGCAGGAAAAAGTAAGAAAAATGGGGGCAAGCGAAGAAGAAGGAAAAGGGGAAAGAGGAGGGTGAGGAGGAGAAGATAGAGGAGTGTTGATGGGTAGGGATCAATCAATCAAGACCATACCGGAACAAAAGATCACTTGCGAGAGGAGGCATTGTTAGTGGTGGCGATCACAACGCTACAAACGGCAGCTGACACAGAAAGAGACGACGGCCAGAGGAGGGCAAGGAGTGAGCCTTTTTCTTTTCTCGATTTCTTTTCTAACGTTTGGTAGGGGTCGATGTGCGAAAATTTTGATGAGAAATCAAGGTTTAATTTCTCACGTGAGAAATCAATTTCTCATATTGAAAACTCAAAACAAACATAAGATCAGAAACCCTTTCCTACGAAAGTTGTATTTTTCTATGAAATTAGTGGGAAACAAACATACCCTAAGAGTTTGGAGGTGGTGTGTAAAGGTCCAGTCTTGTCTCATGTACAGTTTGCAAATGATACTATTATCCTATGAAGTAAGGAGGAAATGTCGGGTGTTAAGGCAACCTTGAGGTGTTCTGAGTTAGTTTCGAGCATGAGGATAAAATTAGAGAAAAGTTGTCTGATTTGGCTGAATGGATTAAGAGTAGGTAAGGAGTTAAGCAGATGAATTTGTTTGTGGTGTTGTTAAGGTTCTATTCATATCATAGTTGTTAGATCCATTTTGGAACTTGTTCAGGTTTTGTCTTCATAACAGAATGTAGCCATTTAGGTGTTCCATTTTAGAAAAGACAACATAAAAACTTTAAAAGGTAAAAAAATATATTAAAATATGAAGACAATAATACAAATATAAATATATTTAAATTAATTATTTTCATCATTTTACATTAGTCTACATAAATAAAAACATAAATCATCATTAAATAACTACTTATGTTTATAATCTCAATTCGTAATAGTGCAATTATCAAATACTAATTCAAGAATGGTTTAATCTTATTCTAATAAGTTGTACGGTTGGATTTTATATGTGTCTCATTTTTTCTTTAAAAAAAAAAAAAAGAGATCTGCAAAGCATAGTGTGTAGGACCTGAAGAGGTCATTCTGGCATGTTTCTCCCGAATCAAGCCGGAACAGAACCCGGTACTAGAACTAAACCCGTTTTGATCTAAAACGTTCCGGCCGGAACAGAAACGGAATTGACAACTTAGATTCATGTATTTAGGTCTCCCTGTGGGGACCTCACCTACATTGAAAGGTAGTCAAAATCCTATCAATGAAATGGTTGAGAAGAATAAGTCTTCTTGGATCAAGAAATATTTAACAACGAGGGGTAGGGTGACCCCAATCAAATCGGCATTGGCTAATCTTCCACTGTACTATATGTCCCTCTTCAAAATTCCGATTGGAGTAGCCAAGAAGTTGGAAAAACTTTTGAGGGTCATTCTGTGATAAGGCAAAGGAGATAATAGAAAGATTCATTTAGTTAATTGGGAAGAGGTGACTATGTTAAGAAACAAGGAGGGTTGGGTATTATTAGGTTGAGAGAAAGGAGCCATGCCTTGCTGTGTAAGTGGCCGTGGAGATTTGCCAAAGAGGATGGGGCACTTTGGAGGAAAATCTTGTGCGCAAGTTACGGAGTTGAGGCATCAGGTGGGTGAGACTTGGATAAGAAAGCAAAAAGGGAGACTTAGCAGTGGTGGGAACGATGTGTAAGATCAACAAAGGGATAGGAAGGGTGGGAGAGGCTTTAAAAAGCAAGGTTAGGTTTTTGGTGGGTAAAGGAGATAAGAATATTGTTTTGGACAGATAGGTGATTTGTGGAGAGGCTCTCGATAGATGTGTGCCCCCGCCTTTTTAGAGCTGCAGTAAAAAAGGAGGCAATGATGATTACTATTTAGAATCTGAAGGTGGAGCGAGGTGCTCGATAGGCTTTAGGAGGTTCCCCAGGGACTTTGAATAGGATGAGTATAATAACCTAAGAAATCTTTTGCCAGATGCTCACATTTCTGGTGAAAAGGAGGACCAAAGCATCTAGACGGGTGACCCAACCAGGGATTTTTCTATGAAGGGAGTTCTAAAGGTGTTGTACTTGGAACAGTAGAGTATCCCCACGGGTTTAGGTCTTTTCTTGGGCAAAAATTAAGGATAAGATTTTGGCTCATAGCAATCTGAGCAAGAAACATTACCCCAGTAGGGGTTGACTTGAGTTGCACCTTCTGCAGATTAGAGGAGGAAATGGTCGACTACGTATCATGTAGGTGTCATTTTTCACAGAAATAATGGAAGCACTTTATACGATTGAGGGGTCGTGAGTGGGTTCTCAATGGTAACTTACGCATGGTAATGGAGGAGTGGCGAGGTGGTCCTTTTTAAAGGCAAAAAGGGGGAAGCTTGGATGGTTATTCCAACTGTCGTGTTTTGGATGGTCTAGAAGGAAAGGAATAAGAGGGTATTTGAATGTAGGATGTCGAAGTTTGGGGAGGTTGTTGCGGCAGTGAATGGAATTTGTGTTGCTGGTTGTCCTTGTGTAAGGAGTTTACTAGTTTGTCAACTTCGGACTTCTTATCTTGGGAGGGCAGTGTGAGGGTTGGCAGGGTATCTAGGAGGATAGTGAAGGACTGTTGGGGTGTGTCCTCAACGTGGCCTTTTTAAGGTTAATGTGGATGGGGTAGCTAAGGATAAGCTGGGGTCGAAACACATAGGAGGGGTAATGCAAAATGATAAAGGTGAGATCATCTTGGCTTTCTCAAAATCAGTTGGGAACAAGGAATCAAATGAGGTGGAAGTACTAGGTATCAAGAGGAACTTCAGCTTTGGCTAACTCATGGGGAGGTAACCTGATCGCAGAAGGGGACTCTAGGAATGCTTTGGCCTGAGCAAGTAGTAGGAAGAAACCACCGTGGAGGCAGGTGCATATTGTGAGGGACATTAGGAGGATGTGGAGAAACAAGAGTTTTATTCAGACACATCAAAGAATGGCTAATGAAGTGGTTGATTTTTTAGCAAAAGTCAATATTGAGAGGACTAAGGCTTATGTGGACATACTGTTCTAGGGTGTCTTGGGTTATGGGGCCTTCTAAGTATTTGAGGTTCATGTTTTGATTATGTTGGATGTATATGGTTCTTTCTTTCTTTGTGCTCATGTATAGCCCTCTTATACAGAGCCTTTTACTTGTTTTGTACCATATTTTATTAATGATATTTTGTGCTTGTTTCAGTTTTTAAAAAAAAATAGGCTAATTGTACAAAAGATTTGACCTGCAAATAAAAAGGTGAATCATCTAGCCAAATAAAGGATGTTTCTCCTTTTTGTAGCACTTCTTTTCTTTTAAGCTTTGGTTTTTGCTTAAATCTATAGCTTTTCTATAACATTTTCCTCATTTAATCCATTTCTTCTTTTAAATTAAAAAAAAAAAAAGGTACCAACATTAACTTTTTAAAATATGAAAAATACACACACCCATGCATGTACCCATGCCACAAGTAAAATAGTGAAAAAGCAAGTAAAAATTCTACAACTAGAAGAACAATTCTTACATGGGATCTTAAATCAATGGATCTGTCACTTGGTCCCTGTGGAGAAAAAGAAAAATGTACTTCTATCATTTTACAGGAGTATGCAAGCATACTCAAAAATGAAGACAAATATTTAATAACGAGTTAGCACAAACGAGTTCATAAGTAAAATGATCCACCTTAGTAGTAGTTGAATGCTCTGGAGAAACTTGATTGGAAAGCTGCAATAATCCATCTATTTTCATTAGATGAGGAAAAACAGTAGTCCTATAGTTCAATAACAAAGCAGCTAGAGAAGTAATAATGGAACTGTAAATGCTTAATATTGGCAGATACGCAGATACAAATTGATATTGTGCAATCATGAATCTCATACAAACAACCAAGAATACAACTTTTAGTAAGTAGTACCGGAAAGTCCATAAGTAAAACTCCTTCCTTCCCTTCCATTGTAGCATTTTACGGTCTATCCTTTCTAAACCCTCTTTTCCTATGATGTATTTGTACCGTTTTATTTTCCTAATAATATAATTCTTCTTGTTACCACTAAAAAAACACATATTGTAAAATTAAAATCTCTTGTTGAATAGAGTTTCCACATGATGAAACCAATCATTCATAAGAAAAGAGTTGATGAAATTTGTCTAGAAGTCCAGCATCAACAATGCATGGCAAAGTCTCACTATTTTTCTCCCCTTCATTGATCCACTTAGGTCTAGAGAGTGGCTTCCATTTCAACTACTCTTGAATTCATTTGAACCTAAATTACTCAAGTATTTCTTAAATTCCTATCGTGATTTGCAATGTTTCCTTCTTTTATGGGAGTCAATAGTGAACTTCAACTAGGATACCGCCCATTGTTTCTTCAAAACAACAAAAAGTAGTTTGTTTCCATTCTTTAGTTTTGCCATTCACAAAACAACACTTCGAACAAAGGAAAAAGCTTTGGTTTTTTTTTTAAAGCAACCTCGTTCCACCAAGATATAACAAGCTCCAAGAAAGAGATCTCTAGCATTCGCATGTCTTCAAAATAAAAAGGTCAAGGGCCAAATCTAAAAGTGGGATTTGAGAATGATGGGAGTATGATCTGGGAAGAAAAGACTCAAAGGTTCGCTCATGGTAAAAATTCCAACCAATGAATGTTTACTAGAAAGGAAGCAAGATAAGGAAGGTAGAGCTGGACTTCGAAGTTAGTCAAAATATAACATGCACCATCAATAGGTAAATTCACCAAGCTATGCTCCATAATCCAATTGGAAACAAAAGCCATTATCTCTCTCAAATCACATTGAACTAACCACCCAAACACCAAGGCAACCCACTTATCTCTAAAGTCCAATAGTTATTGCAAAAATTGGGGAAAACATTGTTGTCCACATGGCTGTAACTCAATAAGAAGTTGCCTTTAATCCAAGTCCCTAAAGACTGCCAAGACAAACAAAAATCATTGATATAATCCTTAATGAGGTCCAAAACTAATGGATCCCATACTAAAAGCAACATCCATGAAATGCCCATTGAGATTTTAGCCTACGAATGAAAAGGTTTTTTGAATTAGTTTTGTCGACATGTATGATCTAAGGGAGTCTTTATCTTCATTTCTTGAAGAAGCATATTGAATATTTGATAGAAAATCAACACTCTTGAGGCATGTTTGTGTGGAAGAAAATTTCAAAGATATAAATTACAAGGATATTAACTTTGAGGATTTAAAATATCTAATGTTTGGTGTGGCAACTCTAAATCCTTTATTTTTCAACCACTATTCCAAACTTAGCATTTGGTGTTGGAAATCAAGAACAAGACTATTTATTATATATTATGATTTAAAACCTGTCGCTGTAATAGTGTAACACCTCATCTAAAATTATGGTATTCCAATAAGTGCTACAATATGGTTAACTCAAACATACTAGGCACTCAACCACAGACCTCGAACAAAGCTTATAAAAAAGGGAGGCTAAAGTTGGGAAACCAATGAAGAGTTCGAAATGAAATCAATTAAACCATTGAGCTTTGCAAAATAGGATATAAAATATCAATGAATTACAACAATCAATTTTTCAAGGTTTATGATCACAAGGCTAAAATGATTAGATGGAGATGAAACTTTATTAAGTCATTTCCACATGTCAATTTCTATACATCCCACTAAAAAATTGTGTTATTAAAAATTAAATTTTCCAAAACCAAATAATATTTAATAGCCTATCATAGAAAAGAATGCTTCTCATTTGTTTTTGGGTTCTTTTTTGTGACGGGCCACGTTAAAGGGTAGGGCCTATTCTTTAGAAATATTGTTATAGAGATGTAAATTAAATCACTTAGATGTGCTATCTACAAAGTGTGGGCCCATCTGATTATCCTAACACTTGATGTTAAGATTCAGATTTCAAATGTCTAATTACAAATAAGTTAAATCAAATGAAGATGCTCAACTAGATAAAGACTTCAAAGTGTTGTCTACATAATTCACGGATAAATAAGATGTATACAAAGTTTTAACTGATAAGAAAAAAAGTTGAGATTTAATTTCTTAGATGTAAAAGAAAATAAATATAAATAAATAAATACATTTATATGACTAAAAGAATCCACGAGAAAAACAATGAATTTGAATCCTTGGAATTAGGGCATAGTCATTTGAGTTTAGAATAGGATTCAAACAGAATACTTCCGAGTGACAGAATGCATCGTGCATGCACAGCTGCGAGGATAATGAATTGAAAATCTAGGATTTCCAGATATTAGGGAAGGAAGTCGAATGACATATCTTGGAATTTTAGATTCTCAAGGATTTAAAAATTCTTGAATCAGGGTTGCACCAATTATAGATTTAAAATCATCAAGGAGTTAGATCTCTAACTCCATGGATTTTATTGAGCAGAAACGTGCCTTAACGATAATTTTCTTGGAGATTATTATTAGTGATTTCTTTAACATGAATAAGAAAAACGATGATTTTCTTGGAGGCTGTCCCCATGCCTTTGTTGTTCCATGGGATTCCTTCCATGCAGTATTACAAGTACTCCCTTGCCGATTAGTGCTTGAACAACTGTGATTAAATGAAGATGCAAGTGCAAGAAGCTCTTCCTTAGCCCTAACAACTTTTTGGGCTTCTTTTAGGAGCATCCAATAACCACATTATCTGAGCTCCTAGGTTGCATGAGCACAAGTATGTGCCACAAAATCCAACACGTATTGAAGTGTCAAATTCAGCTAACTAATAAAAAAAAAGGGGGGGGATTCAATGATAGGACACCATCCTTATAGTATATTTGTCACTAAATAAGCATTTAAAAATAACAATTTCTACAAAATTCAGAGATAAAAGAAAAGAAAAACTACAGATCTTGAATAAGTGACATGTATTAAAGATGAAAATCAAGGTGTCATGGTGACGGATAGAGAAATCAAGGATAGGTGAGGAATGTATTTTAAAGACCAGCTAAATACAAAATATGCAAGTGAAATTGATCAAGCAGCAGAAACAAAAGGAGGAGCAATTAAAATATCTGAAAAAGAAGCAAACATGACCTTAGTCAAAGCAAATGCTGAAATGTTCTAGAATATATTCCTGTTTCATTTTTTTCTCAGAACCTATGTTGTACAAACACTTCAATGTAACAAACTTGTCCATGTAGAAAACTTAATTTTTATGTATAAAATCTGTCCCCTATCATATCAATCGCATATTCCTGCCATATCCATGTCATGAACAGGCATCATAGAGTAGGATTAGAATGTAGAATTTTGGTATCCATGTCGTGTCTGGCATAGATTGGAATATAGCATTTTGGCACTTAGAGACACTATTTAACAAGGCTTTTAGTTCTCTTGAAAATGCAAAATTATATTCAAATTAGAAGTTCAACCAAATGAATACTAGCTGATAAGAGAGAAATTATATAAAATAAATAAATTCAAAAGGGAAAAAAATGAAAATAAAGTTAACATATCCATGCTGACTGCTTGTTTGAACCTTATTTGCAGATGATCCTCCCAAGGTTTGTATCCCCTGATGAACAATGAATTCACTATCAATCACTCCAACCTTTTGAGTCCTGTCCCCCTGAAGTTCAAAGCGATACATATATGTCAAACAGAATTATTTTCAGATCTGAATGTGTATAAAAGAATTTACAAGGAAAAGGAAGCAAACAAATACAGATCTATTCTTTTATCTTACTCTTTTTCCAAAAGTTGTGTAATGGAAGCATGAACTTGAAGCTTCAAACTCTTATGAATGCAAAAGTGAGCACTTGCCAACTATGCTAAGGGCTTTTACCATGGAGCAAAAAGATAAAAAATTCTAAAGTTGCCAATCATAAAAGGGAAATTTGCCTCACTGACCATTTTGTATACGCACTAAAAAGAAAATTAGATAGTGAATACAAATAGGAGATATTTGATATCTCCAATAAAATAATATTTTTTCTTCATAATCAAAGCCACTGGGTTCAAGGACCTTGTAGAACATATTATGCTCCCATGTACCACACAAGATTGATGCAATTAGTTTTATCAAGTGCAACAAGCAAACAAGCACAAGACAACTAAAGCAAAAATAGGACTTTGGGGTGTCAACTGTAGTCTCAAGAAACAAGAAGATAAAACCAAAAGAGGGAAAAAAAAAAGAGGATACTGCAAAAACTTACAAAGATATCCTTGGACAATAGTCTTTGACCCCAAATTACAAATAAAAAGATCCTAAATCCAGAGTATTAAGCAAAACATACCCTTATATAGACTTCTCTTATCAAATTAGAGGTCCTTCACAGAGAAAAGGGATATCAGCATAAGTCAGGGAGAAAAGGGATTCTTTGCAAGCTGGATCTAGAGAAGGCATAAGACAGTTGATTGGAGCTTTCTCCAATTTGTGCTCTCTTGTATGGGTTTTGGCTGTAAATGGCGTTCTTGAATGCAAGAATGTGTTTCCTCAGATCATTTCTCCATCCTCAATGGATCCCCTAAAGGTTCCTTCACAATTCAAGAGGTTTGAGCCAAAGGAACGTGCCTTCTCCTGCTCTCTTTATTATGGTTGCAAGAGGCTTTCAATCGTCTCATTTCAAAAGCAGCAGATCTCTCTTCCTTAGGATTTTCAAAAGCAGCAGTCCTCTTTTGCGTTTCACCATTTGCAGTTTGTAAATGACACCATTCTTTTTTGTGAGGCCTCAGGGGACGTTGTTTAAAACTTGCATGCCCTAGTGAGATAGTTTGAGCTCTCTTTGTCACACCCAGTAAACTACATAAAAAGTGATATCTTCGGCATTAATCTGAGCTCGGGAGTGAGCTAAGCCATTTTTCAGAGATTTTTTGGTTGTCCACCAGCACCTTTACATTTGACCTATTTGGGTCTTCCTCTTTGCTGGTTTCCCCTCTAAGCACCCATTCAAAGTCAATCATTGATAAGTTTAGTAAAAGATTAGCTTCATGGAGAGGTAAATATCTTTCTTTTGGTGGAAGGATCACCCTTCTCAAGCCAATGCTTATGGCCATTCCTATTTACTATCTCTTTTCCTTCAAGTGTCTGAGGTAAGTTATCGACGCTCTAGAAAAGACTAAAAAAGATTTCCTCAAGGAGATTCGGCAGCAAAGAAGGAAAACTAACTTGTTAGTTGGCATTAGGTGTGTCTCCCCACTGAAGCTTGAGGTCTTGGTGTCTGTCCTGTTGCTGATAACATGCTCCTCGCCAAGTGGCTTTGGAGAATTGGTCTTGATGGTGATGCACCTTGGAAACATTTGTTAATCGCAATGTATGACATAGGAAATTCTGGTTGAGATATCAACTCCCCTCCCCAAAAATGTTCTATTATGTGGAGAGCGATTAGTGCCTTTAGTGACAAGTTCAAGGAAGGCATCCAGTTTCCAGTTGGGTGGGGTAACAAAGTCAGGTTTTGGATGGATCCATGGTTTGCTTCTTCCCCCATTGCATCCAGGTTTCCTTATCTCTTATGACTTTCTTCTGCAGAGAACTCCTTAGTAGCAGACCGGTTTTTCTTTTCAGGAGATCAGGTGGGGTGGGACATTTAGTTCCACATGACTCTTTCAAATCAGGAGAGCAAAGAATTTGCTTCCCTCCTTCACGTTCTTAGCTCTTTTATTCTCTACCCACTTTGGATGATGATAGAATTGTTGGCCAGATTCTTCGGTTTCCTTTTCAATTAGATCCTTTTTTTTGTTCAGCAATCAATGTGTCTATAGCCCTTTGGTTGACCTAGCCATCTAGTCGAGTAGAGCTCCTCGTTGAACCGTCCATTTTTTATGGACAACAAGTCTTCACAAGATTCTTACTCAAGACAACATCTGTAAAAGGCATAAAATCATGGCTAGAGCTAGCCCTCTCTGTCCCCGTGTCATTCATTGCCCTTTTTCCTCTTTCTTTGGAGCTTCACCCATAGCCTATTTGATGTCCAATGGTCGATGCCTTCCATTAGCTGCTCTTCTATCATATTCTTGGATGTTATTTGAAAGGAACTAAGTTCTCACTTCTCTAGTGCCTAGCTCTGTTTGCCACAGTTTGGAGTAGTTGGTGGGAGAGGAACAACAAAGTTTTCCACGATACTCAAGTCTCCCTCGGAGGTTTTCCACAGACTTGAAGCAAAGTGTGTTGCTTGGACTTCTACTCTCCTTGATTTTCAATCTTATTCCGTCTCCAACATCTCAAGAGCTTGGAAAGAAATTCAAGGTTTGTAGTAGTCCGGTTGTAGCTTTTTCCCCTACTTATGAGGGCTGATTTTCTTTCTTGAGTACTATGTGGCCTTCCTGTTTGGGGGTTTCTTGTCGTCTCTGTTTGTACTTTGTTTTTTCAATCACGGGATTGTGCCCTTCAATGAAGTTACCAGTTCAAAAAAAAAAGGAAAGAAAAATAAATAAATAAAGGCCCTTCAATAATGTCCATGCTACATGCTTCTCTCTTATGGGGATCATAAACAATATGGAGGACTTTTTTTACTACCAAAGAAATAAATGTCAGATCTTTTTATAAATATGAAGACTTGGATTCATCCAAATAGATAACACGACAATTATCATGCCATATCTGATCATACATGTATATCAGGATCAAATGAGACATTCTCCTCTAATAACAATTTGAGGACTTCTATGTAGGGCACTTATGTAGAAAGATCAGAATTGAAAAGGACTACATATAAGCAAGACATAACAACAACCTTAATCTCTTATCAACTTCAGAATATGCAGTGATACCACAGCACGACAGAGGAAGACTTACTTTTGACTTATTTAATGAAACATCGCCAAATGGACATCTTAGATTCATGTAGTTATATGAGAAGCCTAATATGCAAGCTAAGAATTTTTTCTTGAAAGGTCAATTTAGGATGCATACAATTATCGAACATTTATTAAATAATTCCCTTAAAATAAGAAGGGCACCATACCATGTTTGATATTTCCATCCGAGCACAATATAATGTTCAAAAGGGAACTTGACCCAATCATCAATCCACTCTTTTGTGAAAAGAGGGAATGGATTCCCCTTTAAATTGTGATTTATCACCAAAAAAAAAAAACTGTGTCGGCAAATAGTCTCACCTGAGCACAGTAGCCAAGCTTCATGTCTAAACCCCATCCATGAATCAAATCGTTCTACACAAAATAAAAAGGCAAAAAGAGCATAATTGTTAAGACATATTGCATTTTTTAAATCCAAAATAATTTGTATGCCTCCCCTATGAAATGCATCTCAAATGTCCCAATTCAAAAACAAAGAAGCAGACTTGCAATATTATGTCAGAAATAAAAATTGCAAGCCAACAAATTAATAACTGTCAATTGAAGCATTAAAGTGTCTTTCTTCGGATACCATGTTATTACATAATCAGTTAGGTGAAAGGCATAACAAAAGGGGAAAAAAATAAAAAGAGAATGTGAACAAAGAATGTAGTTGCTTGCAAAATAGAAAATTGCGTGGCAATCAGAGAGTTCAGTGTGCCAATTCTGACATCTTATTCTCCTACTCAGGATGTTTGGACTTCTGCCATGCTTCTGAAAAGGCATGGAGGAGCTGCAAAAGAGAGGGTCAGCTGGAGATATAGTGGAGGTTGTCTCATTTGTGGTAGAAAAAATGGGTGAAGGGAGTGGCTTGTCCCTGGCCCATTTTAACAGGAATGGCTTTAATGAGTGACACGTGCTGCGAGAAGTGAGTGGGAAAGCAGATGTTCTAGCAAGAGAGGGGTTATGCTCCAGAACCCATCTAACAGTGCCCATTATTGGGGCAATAATATAGTTTTCAGTTCTTTGTGTATTCTCCTGCTGTTTTAGGGGCTGGCTTTGTTGGGCTGTATTCTTTCTGTTTCTTAATAAAAAGTAACTTTTTTTAAAAGTAACTTCATTAATCAAGAAAAGAAAGCAAGGGAGCAAGCACAGGCTGCAGGCAACCCAAAAGGAAGAAAACAAGAAAAATCACTCCCAAAAAGTAATTGTATAAAAAAAAACACAATAGAGATTTCACTGAATAAATGTTTTTGTTTTTGAACTGTTAAGAAATTTTATTGAAATAAAAATTAAAACAAAAATACAAAAATAAGGACAAAACGATACAATCCCCACTATTGGATAACATTTTCTTTACAAATTCAAACCACTAAGAGTCCCACGCCAATAACTAACTCTTACTGCTTCCTCCTTTTTTCTTTTTCTTTTTAGTCCTACACCCTTTAGAAAGCCACTGAATGACAGCCTCTACATGTTCCCTTTTCAATACTTCGACCAGATCTAATGCCTCTTCTATAGATATTACTTTTTTTTTAAATCTCCGGAATTTTAGTCGCCTTTCTCCTTCAAATTAATTGAGCCCTAACTAAATCATTTAGACGGTCCCCTTCCCTCATCAAACCATGTCCCTCGATGAGATCAGACTCCATCATCTTCTCCTAGCCTAAGTCACGATCTGACCCCACGGGCTCAAGACCCATATAGATCATAGCTCCCATCAACTCAGAAGAGCTGCTCAGCCCAGACCCACTTCAGGAGGAGAGAGCCCAAAATCTTCCTGAGTGTCACACTCCTTCTTGGGGCCCCAATTTTGAATCCCTCTCCTTGCATTACCGCTGATGTCCCCCACTTCTCCGCCCTCTCCTGCTATTTGTGGTTTCACCCCTCCCAATTCTTTCAAAACTCTAAGGGTAATATTCTCCTCTAGCGACTATTGGATATCAAATCCACCGTCAACATCAACATCACCATCTTTGATTGTCTTTTCCGCCGTCTGTAATGTTATATTTAAAGTGGCAACGGCAGTAGCTTCCCCAATGGCCTCGCTTGCATCTTCTCCGACATTGGTTCCGTCGTTGCTTTCCACCTTCACCGTTGTCGAGATTTCTTTTATCACTATGTGGAGGATGGAAGTATTTCCAAATACAGAATGCAAAGAAGAATAAGAGTCTTCCGTTGGGCTTGGTATTCTAGATTTACTTCCACCAGGGCCCAGCGTTTGACGATCCAGTCCATTCTCCTTTCTAGGCCCAGGTCCAAGAATCTCTTGATTTAGCTCCCATCAAACATGTTGGACCAAACCCGGGTCCAAAACCAAGGCAAAATCATTTTTTTCCTTCCCAACATACCATTTTCGAGAGCCTTCCTTTCCCTCCCACTAATTCAGCTCCCCTCTCCTCTTGTGCCACGTTGCCTTTTGGTTCGAGCGCAGCAAACTCTCCAGTCTCCGCATGTGTGCCACGTGTCTTGGACCCCATCAGTTGCTCCAATGACTGCTCCGAAACTGGAATGCAATTCTCCGATGATGATTCCAACAAGGAGGAGATCTCTTCGGTTGTTTCTCTGATCAAAAGATAGAAACATCTCCGTCAACTGACAAGACCACCTCCAAAGGGATCTGATCAGTACCCCTTAGTTCCATCAGAAGCCTCAGCAACGAGCAGTCCTCCCTCTTTAGGTTCCTCTCGTCCACTTCCACCAGTTTCCCCAAAATTATACCAAACTCTCTAACAAGCTTCTCGTTCCATCCTTGGAGGGGAAAGTCGAAACATTGAAACCACACCCTTCTAGAATGGATGAGGATGTTGGGACGCCATCTGCCGATATCCAAAACCTGCGAAATGCCCATGACCTATTCTCAAGCTTCTCCAACTCCTCAATTGTCTTCGGAGTAACAAAAATATAGTTTTCCCTGATTAGACAAATTTAGAGAAGCCAACATCAGTCAGAGTTTTTCAGGTCTCTTTCTGAGGAATTAATCCCACCGGACAAACCACCAGGAATCGACTCAACCACTCTCTTGTTTGTTTTCCATCAATTGGTTCGTCCATCAAATCAATCTGCCTCATGATCGATTGTGGGTTCATTCGTTCCAGATTTTCCTTTTTTCCTCCGCTTCTACCCTTCCCGCCTACTACATCCGCACATGTTCTGCCTTCCGCCACTATCTCCTTCCCCTTTGTTGTGTTTAAGTTAAACTAGAATACTGTTTGCATTCTGCTTTTTGAAGGAACATATAGCTTGATTCCACCAAAGAATTACTGTTTGTGTTCCGCTTTATATTCCGATTTTAAGGAGGTTGATTCTACCGAAGTGAACAGGATTTAGTTGCAATCTCCTCCCTTCCAGCAACAACCCATTAAGGCCCTTACTAGCTCTTTCTGTGTGAGTTCTGTTTGCCATCCTGATGAAAGCAAAGACACTCCCCAAAGCATCCCTTTTCTTTGGAATGAAAACATCCCGGACAATCCCCCTTAGCCATGAAGATAGTAATTGCAGTCCCTCCCTCATCCCTTTTCTACCTTTTCTTTGGAATGAAAACATCCCGGACAATTACACCTTTCTAAGATGAATGTTTTAAAAGCTACATAGAAATAGTGTACAAGGAGGCAAGAAAGGAATCATATGATGGGTAAATTGTATGAAAGGAAACAAATTGATTCAATTGGATGTTCAAAAGAGTTCACCTCTTCTGAGAGCTATAGAAAAACAAAATAGCTGCGAATGGATGAGCTAGTTTTGGAGAGTATGTTGTAGTGGTGGTTGGAAGAGGGAAGTAGAAGCTTTTGGAGGTAAACAATGGCAGACAGCAAGTCGCGTATCAGAAGGAACTAAGCAGAGGATGAAATGCACAATCATCACTAGTAATAACTAGGAGAACCAAAAGAGGAGCTGCATAGGAGGATGAGAATCTTTCCTCCAAAAGTACAGTTTATGTTAACAGTCCATGGAAACAAAACACCTACTAGAAATAGGATCTAGACATTTCTGACCTTTTTTACATGAAAAATATCCAAAAAAAAAACATTCAATGGATTTTTCTGGAGGTTCATTGCAAGACAGATGAGAAAAGTTATGCACAAAACAGACACCAACCAAAAAAACTGAAAAATGTAGTTAGAATCAAAATGATGATAGAAAAAATCAATGGGCGATTTATCACTCAGAATTCGTGTGGTATTCAATTAATCACATAGCACAACTATCTCTCATTTTTTTTAAAAGTCCATTTGTATCAATGGGCGAGAAAAGTTATGCACAAAGCTTGTGGTAACCGGTATTTCCAAAAAAAGTGACTGTACAGAAAATGACTACCCATGCCAGATTTGTGATTCAACTTTTCCACTAATTCACATTGGACTTATGCTCTAAAGTTCTGATGTAGGATACGGAAGATCCAATGCACAATCCACTTCTATTTTTTTATTTTCTTTATTTATATTTATTTTTTTAGCAAGATTGAGTAGAATAGGATTATTATTTTCGTTTAGGATTTTAGTCTCCTAGTTTAAGTTAGTTTCCTTGTTGGTTTAGGAGTCTAAGATAAGATCAGAAGAAGTTATTTTCATTTTAGAATAAATTAGGAAGTTTCCTATTGTGTGTTGGATTCTAATCCCGTGTAGATTTAGGCCTAGATTTCCTTCTTTCGATTTTTTTTTATATAAAGCTATATAATGGGCATATTTTCTTCTTCTTCATGCCTAGTTGCAGGCGTGTTATGCATCAATTGATTCAGAGCCAAGGTTATTTGTATCTCTGTTATACAGAGACCCTGTTTGGAGACAGGCCCTACATTCTTAGAGACGATCGTGGTCTCAATTTATCGTAAAAAAAAAACAAAAAAAGAGAGGTTTCTGAAGAACCTGTGCCCCTGCTGCATCATCTTCAGCTGTCCTCCATCCCCTCCTCCAGCTTCCCCTTCTGCTCACTGATTCGCTGCAAATTAGCCACCCTTCTGCCTCTCTGTTTCCTCTTTGCAGCCACCAAATTCGCCTCTTTTCCAACCAGGTACTGCCATAGACTTCTTCCCTTCCTTCTATCTTCTTCTTCGATTTCTTCTCCTTCTCTCCATCTTTGCTTCCACTACTACAAGCCCTTCCATCGCTGCTTATTTTTTGCCGCTTACTGCTTCCGCCACTCCACACCTCTTCGATTCTTTTTCTTTTCCCGCTTTCCACAGCCCATCAATTTCAAACTCTTTCCATCCTGTCCATTGTACTTTCACCTTTCACAAAATAACCACTCACAACCTCCCATGTGGCCAACCCACATTACACATCTCCTTTCATAAGTCTCATCCCACACTTACCCAATAAACCATCGGTTCCCCATCATACCTTTTCTTGTCCTTTCATCCATGCATTTAATGTCATCCAAAGCATCAATTTCTCTTTACATAAATACCCCTCAACTTCGTTCTATTTACCCACTTGTACCATTTTCCCACCTTTTCTTCGTTACCCTTTCTCTTCTTAGTAATTACCCATTCTATCCTATTCCTCCTTTGACCACAGTCATACCTTAAACCGTGGGATCATCCATCTTTGCCCAAGTTTGACTTGAGTTAACTAGTTGACCAGATTTGACTGTTTGACCAGCTATGTGTCCACTTTGACCAAACCTATCTCCATGACTTCCTATTCCGACTACTCCTAAGAAGAAGATGACGATGAATTGTACAGGTGGTATACGAGTGGATACGCAAATCGAGAGTACCGTAGAAAGGTAAATGTCCCACCTCACCCATCCATTAAACCATTTACCCGGTTCCCCCCTCATACTTCCCATTTAATCACAGCACATATCCATCTAACCGATATAATGAACCCTATAATTACCACTCAATTCCTTCCTATTCCCATTCACCTAAGTCACCAAGTTCTTTTCAACCTCCAACCCAATCCAACCGTCGCGTCTTAAACTCTGTGGCACCCCGATCTAATTACCCGCATCACGCTGACCCAATAGCATCCAACAACAATGGTGATCAATATGTCAGCCAATCTGACTTGCAATCAACCTTTCAAGATTTGTTGCAAAACTTGACATCGGAATGTGTACCCGTTTCCTCGAAATATGTGCCGCTTCCTCAAGATGTGTGTTGAATCCTCCAAAGTCACTATCAGAGTTTGTGTCTGCTGTCCCGGTGCCAGACTTAGAGTTCATGTCTGCTTCTCCAGAAGCCGTGACCCCACAGACATTGCCTGTGTTGGAGAATGATCCAGTTATATTGTCGGCACCACAGTCGATGCAACCGACGCATGTCGATCCCTCTCCACCCCCACCACCACCACCTCTGCCAATTACCCAACCATCTCCCATACCCGAACCCTATCCCATTACGGATGACAAGCATTTATCTATGCTTCTTCGTCCGATAGCCCCTCTGAATCGTGTGATCACTACCATGCCATATGAAGACCCCTTCGCGATCAACTTGGTTCTTCCATGCTTGAGCCCGTTTGCAGTCCCTAGCTTCTTTGTCTCACAGAAAGAAAGCTCTCACCATCCGTGCTTTGAAGATTGTGCAGTTACACGCTTCATCACTCGCATCTTCGGACTTGGTCCTCATCTTTGTTTGGTGTTGTGTGATTTTGCTGATTTCAACTCGAGGACAAGTTCTTTTCAAGACCAGGGGAGTAATGTAGGATACGGAAAATCCAATGCACGATCCACATCTATTTTTTATTTTCTTTATTTATATTTATTTTTTTATCAAGATTGAGTAGAATAGGATTGTTATTTTCATTTAGGATTTTAGTCTTCTAGTTTTAGTTAGTTTCCTTATTGGTTTAGAGTCTAAGATAAGATTAGAAGAAGTTATTTTTGTTTTAGAATATTTAGTCTTCTAGTTTTAGTTAGTTTCCTTATTGGTTTAGAGTCTAAGATAAGATTAGAAGAAGTTATTTTTGTTTTAGTTTCCTAGTGTGTGGGATTCTAATCCCGTGTACATTTAGGCCTAAATTTCCTTCTTTCATTTTTTTTATATAAAGCTATGTAATGGGTTAGAAAATACACCCTCTTTTCTTCCTTCTTCTATCTAGCTACAGACATATTTTCTTCTTCTTCCTGCCTAGTTGCAGGCGTGTTCCGCATCAAGTTCTCTCCCTCCCTCCCTCCTCCCTCCCTCTCTCTCACTCTCAGAATCAAGTACTCTAAATTCAACCCATCTTAATTAGGAACTCTTACTAGCCTCTATCTATAATAAATATTTGTTTAATATGTTTGAAAGCCCAATTGTCCATGCATTTTGCTATTGTGGATGAATAAATTATATTTGGTCAATATTGATGTGATAAAGACATAAATAAAAAGAATAAAAACATATATTCATAATCTATTTAAATAAGTGCCTTAAAGCGTCAAGTGTGCATTTTGTATTTTGTATACCTCATATGCACCATACTAAAGAGTTGACCTACTTATGTTTGTTAGGATTTAATTAGCACAATTCCCTTAGTGCACCTAGCAAATAAGGCCATTCCTAGGCATGCTTCATAATCCGTTGGATCCTTAATTATGCCTTGCACGTTAACTATTATGACAGAAGGACATGACAAAGAAATAAATGTTATGTTGATAAAAGGTAAATGAAAATAATGGAATCTTAAGTAATTAAAATTGCACCTGAATGAGATGCCACACACAACGCCAGGCAGCTCTTGAAAACACAGGTGCCATCCCCTCAACCCATCTATACAGAATATATTTTGTAAATCTTTTTGACAACAATTTCTTTAAATAATAATAAAACAACAATGGCGTTGATGATGACAACAAAAAAAAAAAACTATTCTGAAAATTTTACATAAATAGTTAAATTCTAATCCCAATTCTCAAAAAAGCCCAAACCCTTGAGCATGACGTTAAATAAAGCTATAACTAATGGCATTTAGAACCATCTCTACAGCAACATTAGCCATGGTACACAATTGTAGCTAAATCTCATGGAAAATACTCACATTCAATCAGAATTATTATTTTCAGGTTTTAATGCGAATGTCCTTGTCTGACTTACATGTGAGAATTAGCATCATTACTAACTGCCAGACTAAATTCTAAAAACTTCTTAAACACAATATATAGAATCATGACTATTTCTATCTGGTTAAGTCTTTCAAAAATTCTAGAACATTCACCATGTCCTATCATCAATTTTGATAGTCCTATGATTAGTTTTGATAGTCAATTATTTCCATCAACCATGATGTGGTATAGTTTATGTCAACTACAAATCAACTCTCTCAAGTTTTTGGATGCACAATTTTTTTCATCTATCAGGGCTACTTTGAATGTTCTTCTAATGCAAGATTTTGGAGTGGTAGAGTATGATAGTGTAGAAATGATCATCTGCAGGGGATAGTGGAAAGATGAGAGTCTCCTGGTGGGGCTGGACCTCAGTTCCAGAAGATGGGAGAAGCAAGATAGCAATAGTACCCAAGAAGCAATGACAGCATGCGGAATTTGCGAGGGGAAGGGAACATACCAACGGTGGAGGGTGGCAGCAGGTCCTGGGTAGTAGACAGCGGCAGTTTGAGGAGGATTCTTCAATTACTCAGTTCGTGGTAAACCTTTTGGAGCTAACTACCAGAAGTTGGTTTGTTGGATTTTTCAAACAATGGGGGAATGATAGAGACACTTTTTTTTGAATTTACATGTGAGAAACTGCGGGATACCCAGCGTAAAACCCCCACGGGTGAGTCCACTACCCCTAGGGCACACCATGGTTAGACCATGGGAGCTCGAACCCGCAACCTCCCGCTTCCTAACGCGGGAGGCAACCAGTTGAGCTACATCACACTTTCATCACAAAGAAGAGAGATTCATTGGGATGAGTTTTTGTATTCATTCAATTGGCCAACGTAGCTTAGGCTAAAAGAGCTATCAAGGGGCTGAATGGTCCGTCATTGGAGGGAAAGAGATTGCAGGCTAATCCTGCTCAATTTGGGAGAGACCGGAGACCTCTTCCAAAATTCAACGTTAAAAATCATAAGGTGAGCAATGATTCTGATGGCGATGCAAGGGTGTCAAAAAGGAAAGGAGAAGGTCGTGGAAGGCATAAGGAGGGCCAATGTAGTGGGGAAAACGTCAAGGAAGGGAGATAAGAAAGAAACTCTGGAAAAAAGAGGTCCCTCACCTTAATAAGGGGTCTATTGACTTGATGAGGGATTCAAATGATGGGAAAGAAATCAGTGATTGACTTGCTAGAGCCTTGGCTGTGTCGTCTATGGGATCCTCCTCACTGAGGGAGATCTCAAAACCATTGATAGATGTAGGCCTCACTGACTTTCAAACTAGTCTCAATGGGGACAATTGTTCTCTAATTGCATTGAAATCAAAGGAGGACATGAAATGGCTTGAAGAAAAGGTGACAGAAATCAGAAGTCTTCGGATCTCTTCGGTAGATGGCGTCCCAACTCTTTCGTCCATACAAGAAGAGTATGGCTTCGTTGTTTCAGGTATCCTCTCCAACGATGGAGTGAGAAGTTGATCATGGCATTCGCCAATAGGTTGGGGAAGCTTGTGGAAGTGGATGAATGAAACATGAAGAAGGAAGACTGCTTAGTCTTGGACTTCTGGTAGAGGTTTGGATCGCCAATCATATACGATTGGAGGGCATCTTAACCGCGGACAGTGAATCTTCACCGTTTCAATTAGAGAATCAACCGGAGAATTGAAATCCCTTTCACTGCCAGATTTTTTGTTGGAAAATCGAAATTTCTTCTTTCTTCTCAGAGTATTCGTCGGAGCTTCAATCAGAGTCGAAGACGCATGGCAATTATGCAACAATCGGTGATCATTGAATAAAAGGCAACATGGCGAGGGGGAAAAGTGCATCTCCTGCAGCTGAAGAGGAAGGGTCTCGAGGTGTTCTTGGAAAAGAAGGAAGACTGAAACCCAACTCTCAAGGTGTTCTTGGAAAAGAAGGAAGACTGAAACCCAACTCTCAAGGTGTTCTTGGAAAAGAATGAAGACTGAAACCCAAGTCTCGAATGGGAAAAAGAAATAAAATCCCTACCTCGGCCCTTGCACGAAAGTTGATTCTTGTGAGCTGACTGACATGCTTGGAGGATAATCCTTCAGAAATCGGGTTTGGGCTCAGACTTGGGATAAAGACTGGGCCACCAGAAAACTGATCCGCAAAGCAAAAAGGCTTGGCTCAAAGGTTTGCAAAGGGGTCATGGGCCAGCCTTTTCTACCCAGACGGGTCAAGAGAGAGTGGGACTCACTAATCTTAATCCAACGGAATAAATGATTAGGGTTTCCTTTCTCTGCAACTCAAACTCCATGGTGGAAGCGATGGTGGAAGTGGGTAATGAAGGTGTCAACTTCACTGGGAAGATCATGCCAAGCCCCCCATCAGAGAAGCAGAGATGGCAACACTATTTCCTCCACATTCGGTTCTTATAACGACAAATGAAGGATGTAAAGAGGGTGGAAGAGCTACAAAGAGGAGTTTCACTGTTGACGTGGCTAGGGATGATCACCAGATCTTGGTGAGGATTCCGTCGGAATAGCAAAGGCAAAGGCAATATCTTCCTCGGCTTCTGTAATGGTAGCGGATCCCCCAGAGTTTCAGAAAGGGGTTTTGGGCTTCTGGCAACGATGCTAAAGGCGAAGACCACCCCAATCACGTTGAAGTTGTCACCGGTGGGCTAATGGAGAAAGGGAAGTCTGTTTTAGCTTGTATGTTCCAAAAATCTGGGACTGAAGACAATGGAATTAACAGAGGAGCGTCAAAGAGGGATGGTGATGCAGGCATCGGACCCGATGAAGCCAACATGGGCCCAATGAAGGACGAGCCGGCCCAATTAATCAAAATTGATGAGTTCATCCTGCAAGTTTATGCTAGAATTGATGGAGGAAAAAGGAGACCTCGGACACAACCTAATGGACCCACTTGTACCAAAATAAAAGCCCATTTAAAGCCCATACCCACCATGGCCGACCCCACCAATTTGCAAATCAATTTGGCTGACCCCACCTTCAATTTCCAAATCCTTCGCCTAAGCACCTTCTAAATTCCCAAAAGTCCAATTAGTTCCCAAGTTTCCTAAAGTTGGAAATTAATTAAGAAAATGATAGAAATGAAAGAGGAAACAATGGTAGCCTAGAAATGAAAGAGGAAACAATGGAAGCCTGGTTTTCAGGCTTTGACAACCAACGAAAATCAATGGGAGATAACGGAGGATAAGTGAAGAAAGTAAAAGATTGAGGAGAGAACTTAGAAGGATAATCCAACTCTCCAAAGTCCAAGCCGTATGTGATGCAAAATCCAGCAAGAAATAAGAAGGGAACAATCGGTGCTTGTGTTGTGTTTACAGCAACAAAAAGAGATAAAGATAGGAAGGAAGATGAGATAAGGAAGACAAACAACAGATTGACTTGCTGCTGAGTAATTCATTGGATCACAAAGAGATAGAGATAATGCATTAAATTTTGGGTATTTTCTTTAATTTGTTTATTTTTATTATTAAATGTAATAAGGGCCTATAAATATAGAGAGTGGCCACTAGATTAGGGAGATACTTTTGATTATTGAAATTTTAAAGAAAAGCAGGACCTTTCTTTTTCCCCATCTTGCCAGGACAGTGAGTTGATGCCTTTGATTTAATTTGTTCTTTTGTGTTGAGTTATTTTAATTAGCTTAAATGGTCTTTTAATTGCATTTTCTCATTAATGCATTCTTCTCCACTTATTCTAATTAAAGTGTACTACGCGATTCCAAATTGAAATTGAAGAAGGTTCTCCGCGTTCAGACCGTACTTGAACCGAGAGCATTGGGTTTCTTCACGGAAATCCGTGATTCGGCGTAAAATCCCGAATCTAAACTTATAATTGTAGATGTAACTGCATCAGGTGGTATCAGAGCCCGGGTCCTACACCGACCCATCGGTTAGAGACCATTAATGTTTCTTGTTGAGCACTCTACTTATTGAGACAGGGACTTCAACAATGCTGAAGGGTAGAACGAGGTGTGTGCCAATCGCCATGCCGGAGACACCACAAACCTGTCGGGTTGAAGAGTTGACCCGTCTGAATGCAGAGTTGGCCCGACAGATCCCAATGCTCAAAAAATGCATTGAGGTGTTTGAAGCAGAAAACCAAAGGTTGCAGGAAAATTTGAGAAGGAGATCTAAGATAACTAGATATGATCCTTCAAGAAAATAAAGAGAAAATTTGAAAGTTCAACCAAGATGCACAAAGGTGATAGTGGTTTGAGCACTCCAACTACAATCTCATTTTTCTTTGAAAGACATGCAGAACTTGAACATGATGTTGATTGTTCACTTGAGTTTGGTGAAGAACCAGTCTTCAGCGAGGAAGTTTTGACATCTCCAACAGAAGATGATCAACGAGAACTACCTTCGCCTATATGATGATTATGGAACACTGATGATTTTGTTGATGTGTTTTCATTATTAGAATAGGTGGATGAGGCACTAGTTGATGGGCAGGAGGAGCAAACGATTGAATGGGTGATTGAGGGGACAGTCTATGAATTGTCAATCCAAACTCAACAGAGGTTGCACAGGTCGCAGAAGACAACATGGCTGACACTCTAAAAGAAGTGGAACAGCACATTGAAGTTGCAATCGCCAAAACCCTAGTTCAAGTTTTGAAGGCGGTTGTACATCAAGAACTTTGGTGAAAACACTAAGTCCATCAAAGCTGGATCAAGAAGACTGTGAATTTATATTTGAACCATATGTGACCTTGTTTGGGTAAACTTTGTACAGAAATCATTTAGTCAAATTATTTTGGCTAACATTTTATTTGGCAGAGAGGTTTCTACATTGAAGGTTCGTGATAAATTTGGATGTGGTACCCATACCCATCTACCGATCCTCTAAAACCAATCGAAGAGATAACGAAGAAATTGGTGGCCGAAAGCATGGCATGACACTTCCCTCAAAACTCAATCAAACTCGAGGATGAGTTTCTTCCAACTGGGAGGGAATGATGGAAGCATCGAACCCGATGAACCCAACATGGGCCCGATGAAGGACGAGCCTGCCCAATTAATCAAAATTGATGAGTTCGTCCTTCAAGTTTATGCTAGAATTGATGGAGGAAAACGGAGACCTCGGACACAACCTAATGGACCCACTTGTACCAAAATAAAAGCCCATTTAAATCAGTTATGGGCCAGGGCCCGTTAGAAAACAAGTTGGGCCTCAAAAGCCATACCCAAATGGCCAAATACCCACCATGGCCGACCCTACCCAATTGTAAATCAATTTGGCTGACCCCACCTTCAATTTCCAAATCCTTTTCTCGCCTAAGCACCTTCTAAATTCCCAAAAATCCAATTAGTTCCTAAGTTTCCTAAAGTTGGAAATTAATTAAGAAAAGGATAGAAATGAAAGAGGAAACAATGGAAGCCTGGTTTTCAAGCTTTGACAACCAACGAAAATCAATGGGAGATAATGGAGGGATAAGTGAAGAAAGTAAAAGATTGAGGAGAGAACATAGAAGGATAATCCAACTCTCCAAAGTCCAAGCTGTATGTGATGCAAAATCCAGCAAGAAATAAGAAGGGACCAATCGGTGCTTGTGTTGTGTTTATAACAACAAAAAGAGATAAAGATAGGAAGGAAGATGAGATAAGGAAGACAAGCAACAGATCGACTTGCTGCTGAGTAATTCGTTGGGTCACAAAGAGATAGAGATAATGCATTAGATTTTGGGTATTTTCTTTAATTAGTTTATTTTTATTACTAAATGTAATAAGGGCCTATAAATATAGAGATTGGCCACTAGATTAGCGAGATACTTTTGATTATTGAAATTTTAAAGAAAAGCAGGACCTTTCTTTTCCCCATCTTGCCAGGACAGTGAGTTGATGCCTTTGATTTAATTTGTTCTTTTGTGTTGAGTTATTTTTATTAGATTAAATGGTCTTTTAATTACATTTTCTCATTAATGCATTCTTCTCCACTCATTCTAATTAAAGTGTACTCCGCGATTCCAAATTGAAATTGAAGAAGGTTCTCCGCGTTCAGACCGTACTTGAACCGAGAGCATTGGGTTTCTTCACGGAAATCTGTGATTCGGCTTAAAATCCCAAATATAAACTTAAAATTGCAGATATAACTGCATCAGATGGGTGTCTTCAATGCTGCCAAGGGAAAGTTTGGGATTGGAAGTGGATGGAGGGTGTGTGGCTGCCAATGGTGGTAATGCAGTTACTGCTACCTGTTCTTGTTTGTATTTCTCATGATTGCCATGTATACCTCTCCTATACGTGGTCTATCCCTCTTGTATCATCTTCTTCATTTATCAAATTCATTAGTTACTGTTGCAAAAAAAAAAAAATTACTGCTACCTGTGGCCTGGAAGCTTTATGTAGATGCGGTTACTCTAAGGAAGAGGGAGAAGAAATTTTGAGAATAGGAAAGGCCCCTTTGGTATTTAGTCTTACGATGGGGATAGAGCAGAAGCAACCCTAAAGTGGGTTGAGGAAAGGGATAGATTCCTCAAAATTCATTACATCCAGAAAAGATGGCCAAGGAGGAGATCTAGGGATGACAATGGTTGTAAATGAAGATTCTCACTTGGAAGGTAAGGGGCTTAGAACTCTAGGAGAACAAGGGTGCTATAAGACAATTCATAAAGAAACAAAAAGTAGATATTTTATTCATTCAGGGGCGCTATAAGATTCTCTTCCTTCTTAATCAGAGAAATTTGGGGCAGGAATGATGTAGGTTTCCTCTTTAATTCTAAAGGGTTTGGGTCTAAAAAAAGGAGGAAATAGTAATAATTATTGGTTATAGGATTCTCTGGGGTTTGAATTCGCAAGGTTGTCTTAAGTGTTATTATCCGAGGGGATTGTATAGTATTTATCTTTTTCTTTGCTTTTGTTTTTATTTTATTTTAATAAATTTCGTAACTATTCAAAAAAAAAGGTTTTTGGATGCGTACATTTTAACTCATTTAATATTAAGCCATTTCCAAAAAAACTCATATAACATTAAGATTCTTCTTTTTGTTCCACAGTAAGTAACTAGAGAAGGCTAACAACTGTAAGCCAATTGTAACTGTTGTAAGCCATTGTTAATTATAAGAGCCAACCCAAATAGATGAGACAAACGACTAATGGTGATGATGATTGTAAACCTTAGTGCTAAGTGATTCAACTTGGAAACTTGGCTGGATCAACTTAGTGCCACTAGTAAAGAAGTTGAGTCATAACTTGCCTACACTTAAAACATGGCAAGATGTCAATCTTTGGCTGATTCATGTAAATCAGAGCTATGCACTAAATCATGTGAGGTAACTAAGTATTTTCAATCCACCAGGAAGAAGGAAAGAATCAAGTGCTTCTATTTCTGCACAACGTTAGTAATAAAAGTTACACTAAGAAAGGTCCTAGTATTTTTATTTGCAATAAGATGCTCAAGCAGTAAGTTACGGGCCATAACGTTAAAGTTTCTGCAAAACAGCTAGTGGTTACAGTGAGGTCTCCGGTCTGATGGCAATGGGAAAGGATAACGTGGAGGAAGTATTTACTTTATTCGTGGGAGATCTACCTCAAAAGGCACCGGCGCTCTGATTAAAACATACGTTGGTGTGGTTAGGGACGTTTTCATTCCAAAGAAAAGGGATGTTTGGGGTAAAGCTTTCACATTCATCATAATGAAAGAACATCTCAGGCTTCTCAATCTATTACGGCCCTAAATGGTGCTACTTATGGGAACAAGAAGTTGTTGGTCAAGAGAGCTCGGTTCTGGAAAGGGGAAGATGGGAGCATTCATGGTGATAACTACAAGCCTAGGGGAGGAAGGTGAAGGTTCTAGCAACCTACTAGGAGTGGGAGGAAAAAGGTCTGGGTGTGAGGGGACAGGCAAGAGGGCGGACCGTGCTTCTTTTGTAGAGATCCTCAAAGGAGCTGGGATAAAGAAGGGAACTCAAGATAAAAGAGAGTTCGAAGTTTATGTAAAAGATGCGTACCTAAAAGAAAATAGAGAGTGGCTCGAGAGATCGCTCATCGCTCATACAAAGGTGTTAAGGCCTGTAGAATTAGTGGAGGCTTTCATCCTTTCTCACGGTGCAGAAGAGGTGACAGTGACGTGGTTGGAAAGTGACTATCTATTAGTGTCCTATCAATCAAAGGAAGCAGCAAGAAGAACTCTTGAAAATGCGTTTTCATGGAGGAAAGAGATATTTACGTCGATTGAGAAATGGAAACCAAATTTCAAGCCTACAAGGAGACTTGTGAGGATCAAAGTGACTGAAATCCCTTTGGAAGCGTGGATGGAGAGTGTTTTCCGGAAAATAGAAGAAAGGTTGCGCAAGGTCCTTCAGGCCGACCCTCCCAATTTAACATTCATGGATCTTAGTGCGGTCTGTATCTTGGTAACTATAGAAAGTATTGCGGAGGCTACAAAGAATTTGGTGATGAAATTGGGTGGCTTTCCTTACCAAATCGTCGTTTGTCCATATGCAGTTGTAGGAGACTATGGGAGTTGGAGATCGGCATTGGGTAGCTCGTCGGACCTAGTTGCAGCTTGTCCATTGTCTATTGGGGCCAATGGGAGGCACATGAATGATACGTGGGCTCCCAAATCCTATAATGGGAAGGAGCCGAAGGTTGGAATTCAAATTTTGAATTCCCAAACTATTGAGAGGAGTGCCAGCGGCAAAAATTGCGATGACATGCGACAATCAAACACGGGAGAGATGCACAATGACCTCGAGGTTAGCGTTGGAGGTAAGGATATACTCGAGGTTGGGAGAGGAGATAAGGGAGATTTGCTGCCTGGAGGTTGCCACGTCTCGAATATGCAAATTTCTTTAGTGATGCATCGCTCTTTTCCGAGGAATAAGGTTTATCAAAAAGCGACACCCAACGAGGAGAAAGGAGGAGGCGACAACGACAAAAACGGAGGAATGGACACGTGGCATCAAGAAAGAACGACCATTGCATCGTCGTTAGAGGCGCTTCATCAGAGGCTGGCTTGATGTCAAAGATAGAGGCGGAGAGAAATGGGTTTTAGAGGGAGACGGAACAGAAAGGGCTCCATTCTCAGTTTCGAAGAGGAAGGAGGAACAGTGCATTCAAAAGGGGATGGAAGTCTCGTGCACGAGGAAAGACTCGTGCATCATTTCGAAAGCTGAGGGGCCCAACGTGGAGAGCGATGCTCAACGAGGCTCAACTGAGCCGGTGGAAACTATGATTCAGATGGGTCTTGGGCCCTTCGGATCAGATAGTGACTTGGACCAGGAGAAAATGTAGGAGTCCGACCTCATTGAGGGGCACGGATCAATGATGGAAGAAGACTGTTTGAAGGGGACAAGAAAGGTGAGGATAATTCAAGAATTTTTAGTAAAGGGTAATATCTACTGAAGAAGTATTAAATCTGGTCGAAATATTAAAAATGGATCATGTAGAATCATTCAGTGGCTTACTGAAAAGTGTGGGTCTAAAAAGAAAAAGAGTAAAGGAGGAAGGAGAAAGTGTTAGTTAATGGTGTAGGTTTGTAAGGGGTTTTCATCCTATAAGGAAACACTTCCAATATGGGGTTTGTATAGTATGGTCCTTTTTCTTGTATTTTGCACTTTGCTTTATTTTTATTTTAATAAAATTTTGTAACTGTTCAAAAAAAAAAAAAAAAGCTAATGGCTGCAGTTGTACCAAACGCATCTTAATAGATTCAAATTTTGCTACATTGAGCACTACCCCTACTCCCACCCATATCCTAAGTAATCACATTCCAAAGGTTCTACTATCTTGTGTTCTGTTTCAGAATCAGCTAGTGCCTCGAATGCCAATGGAATGGGACTAAAAGCTCTTCATAAGATATGCAAATTATTAAATGAGTTCGGGCTCAACCAAGTATTTGTTGCGGTATTTCTGTTGGTATGGTAAGGGGTCTCCAACGGATGCAAACTATCCTTGGCATTTATCAAACTTCTTTACAATTATATCTACAAAGTGGCACTCCTACATGCTTGGCCTGCTCTGTAACAACCTGTCCCACTAACACAATATTGTCCGCTTTGGGCCTACACACGAACCCGCACGGCTTTGCTTTGGCGAGCCAACCCATTGTTGCTCCCAAAAGGCCTTATGGTAGAAGGAGGAAGGCTACCACTTATATCCCAAGACATTTTCAATGCAACTAGCAATGTGGGACTTTTTTCTCCACATTATAGACCCTTCTGGGCCAGGATATTACAATCTAACCCCCCTTAGAGCCAGAACCGTCCCCGGCTTTGCACACACAATAACCAAGCCCACACCCTCAGACAGAGAGTTAAACCATTCTCTTATACCATTTGTAACGACTTGTGTTGCTAGCACAATATTGTTCGCTTTGGGCTTACACACGGACCCGCACGGCTTTGCTTTGGCGAGCCAACCCACTGTTGCTCCCAAAAGGCCTTGTGCTAGAAGGAGGAAGGCTACCACTTATATACCATGACATTTTCAATGCAACTAGCAATGTGGGACTTTTTCTCCTCCACACTATAGAGGGGGCAGGGTATTACAAGCTCAACCACCTAAAGAGAACATCTACACTTGTTCCACAAGCATCTATTGTTAACAACCTCCATAGCTCCACCCCCAACCCCCACGTAAAAAAAGGACCATAGTACCACCAGTAGTACTATGCCAATGAACATTTCTTGGTCATCTTTTCAAAAATGAAGCAAGAATAAGACTATCCACAGAGTTTTAGATAGCACGGTAAATCCCAAAAAGGTTGAAAAATAGTTGACTAGCTCAAAGAAGTAAACTAACAAATTGTGAATTTGCTACAGAGAGGGGGGAGGGAGGAAGGGAGAGAGGGTGATGATAATGATGGTTGGATTCAATTACAATCACCATTTCAAAAAAAAATGATGGTTGGATTCAAGTAAAGAGAAATTTGAGATTTAAAAGGAGCAATACTGAGATGGAAACTCTTTTTTCATTGATCCAAGATGGAAACTCTTTTTTCAGTGATCCAAGATGGAAACTCTATTTGTTAAAAATCATATAAAAGGAAAAACAGTGAGAAGAGAGACATAGGTTCCAAGAAAATGAGAGGCCATAGGAGGAGTTTTTGCTTCCATTCATTATGGAACAAAAGACTAGGCAAAGAGGGCCATCAATGCAGTGAATGGTGTCCAGAATAGCCCAACCCGTTTACCGACCTGATTCTGACCATTTTAAAAAAGGTAATTGGGTGTAAGATTTTTGACCCGTTCATTAAATGGGTACACCAAACCAACCCAACCATTGTCGTGTCTATACACAACAAATCCAACCACATGAGGTCTAGAACCATTCAAGGAATAGTCTTGGCATTGAGTGTCACTAGAAAAGTCTCCTTTTGCAACTCCTTAATGTAACTCAACAATGATAACATTAATAAGAAGATAAGTTTTGTAATTTTAATCATGAGAATTTTCAATTTATACTATACTACCGATACACCCATGAAATTAGTTGTTAGAATTAGTCTGTCCATATATTCAATGCCCAAATAATCTCATTCTCATAACTATAGATCTAAACAACTATAAACCAACTCAACTTCTTAGCAAACATAGCATTTACGTGTTTTTATTGGCATATACTTGCAAGAAATTTATACTTTTTTCTTTACTTGCACATTATTTTGCAAAATGATAATGTGACATATTAAGACTAACTTGTAAGTTCCTTACACATTGTGTTTTTTGTTTTGCCTGATATAGGGGGGTGTTTGGGAATCCATCGTTTGGCACACTTTTATAAAAAAAAATTGGATTTGTAGGTATTTTATTTTTTATATTTTTCGCACTATTTAAGATGAGCTAAATGCGTGAACGGGTAAATGGGTTTAAATGGGTCACCCATTTAATCAACTAGTAAATGGGTCTGAAATCTGAATAGGGCCAAATAGGTTATTTTAAAAAATGAGCAAAATTTCTAAATGGATAAATGGGTCTTTTGGATTGAGTAGAAGAGTAACCCGAACACAAATTAGGCCCAACCTGGTTGAACCTTCTAATAAACAAGTAATGAGCTGAGAGTTGGTGACCCAAACCCAAATTCAACCTGACCCGTCCTAATCCATTGCCAAGTCTTGCCAAGTCTAGTCAAAACCACATCATGAGTCAAGTGGGTTTTGCGTTTGAAATGAGTTTATGTTTTGGGTTTGGCAGTGGAAAGGGGCTGCTTTAATTGTATGGAACGTAAATATTGCATATTCTTACAATTTTTTATTTTTAAGGAAGAGGACTATTCATATGCTTGGATTCCCAATCTTAAAACTCTTCTATTCGTACAGAAGAGGGCATTTCCCAGAGTTTGGATTTGGAAATAATCAGGGGAATTCACCATTAAATCCTTCCTTAAGCCCTTAATTCAAGCCCGAGTATCCTTGTCACCTAGTGCTTTATTTTGGAAGGTCATCACCTGTGGTTAAAGCATCTTTTTGGGTGAAAGTGTCAAGGAAAGTGCTTACAAAATGTAACCTTGTTCACTCGAAGATGTTACCAAAGAACACTGACATAACATCCATCCTATGCATGCAAAGAGAAAAGACACTTGATAACTATTTGTCAGATGTGGTTTCTCCATGATATGGAATCAGATATTTATCCATATGTGATCACTCACCGGATGTGGAAGGATCTTCAGAAGCCAATTGTCACTTGGGAGGTGTTGGGGGCAGAGGTAATCACAAAAGGTAACCTAAACAGAAGCATTATCGATAGTGTAAAAGTAGTATCTTCAAAATGAAAGGGAATTCGACACAAGATGTTTTCAAAATGGTAAAGGAGAGAGTCGAAAAATAGGTGCAGGGTAAAAAAAATGTTTCAAGGTATCTCTTTTGTGGTCTTGGTGAGAGATTGGAGACCTTGCATGTTCGAAAATAAAAAGAATATCAGAAAGGGAAAAAGAAGCCACAAGAAGGATAGTTCAAATTCATTCAATGGAAAACCTGGAGGAAACTCAAGCCACTAATTGGGGATCATTTCTCACTCAGGAATGCTTTCGTTTATACCTTGATATAATTCGAAAGAAGAGACTTAAATGGGAATTGAAAAGTCAATTTCTACAGACTAGGCACAGATTATTTGAATGCTGATTCCAAGCAAAAGCATGGCTGAACAAGATAAAGTATTAATGAAACAATATGCCCTGATCCTTGTAGTTGTTGAGGCGTCTTTTTATTTTTTTTTACTTTTTTGGGGTGATAATGATGTAAATTTTATACAGTACATACCTCTTATACAGCATAATCTTCTTCTATTTTCTTGTTTTGGGGTAGCAGGTTGTTCATTGTTTCTTTTGTCTTTCTTCTTCTGTACTTGCACCTTGATACCCTTTTTTTCTATTAATATATTAACCATTCAAAAAAATATAATTTTCCATATTTACCTTTCAAAAAAATTCCATACTTCCAAAAAGAAAGATTAACATAATGCTGCTTAACTCGGCAAATGCAATACAAAATAGAAATTTACCCAGTGCATGGAGGCCCTCTACTTTCATCTGAGCAATTCAAGCTGCCACGAACGTACACCCGCCTATGCACCATAGAGGAAGTGATGGTTATTTCTTAACTTCCAGATAACATGAAAGATATGCATCCAATACTGTACTTACCTATGGAGCCTCCCCCACCTATTGCGAATGGTGATTCTATGATGAATTTCAGATTGATCTGGATCTAAAGCAGGCTGTGAAATCTCTAAACCTTCAGAACTCATTATTTCCAAATACCTGAGCATCCAAACATTGAAAAAAAAAATATCTGAAAAAAATAACATTGCAAGGCTATTTTCTCATTGCTACTTTTTCTTTCTTTTTGAACAGTAACCAAAACTCATTTTACATTTTCTATAAAGTTGTATGATCATAAGAAATATAACAAGAGCTAGCCAGCCACCATGGTGGGGTGAAAGACAAATTTCAGAAAAAATAAAAAGTGAACAGCTTGAATCCAAATGTGATTCCTCAAAGAATAGACAATCATTTAAAAGTATCAGCAGCTACAATTTTATAAATGTCATGGATCCAGTCAAGAATGCCTCTATACAAGTACTGATAATCATACACTAGATAAAGCAGTTTGAAGCTGTGCATCCTGGATTAGAATGCGATGGAGTTCGGTAAGCAGTTTGAAGCTGTAACAACCCCTAAAGGATTAAGGGGGGAAAAACCCACACACACATGAAGGATTAATTATTAGTTCAAAAAAAAAATGATGACAATGCAAGCGTGATATAAAAGTGTGCCAGGATGAAAAGAAGGGCCCAAATTACAAGAGAAATAGAAGACCATCAAACAAGCATTTTCAAGTGCTTTAAAATTTCACACAATTTAAAAAACAAAAATATACTTCAGAGCACTCCAGCTGTTAGCATAGAAGCATTATCACTATTAAAAATCCCGTAAAAACAAATTCCATAGCATGTAATATACCTTCTTGGATGAAAATTTTCCACCCCTAAATCTTCATCCCATAGAAAAATATAATCATAGATGGACACGACATCTGGATGCAAAAACCGCTTTGCAAACCACCTGATCCACAAAAAGTACAATCATAAGGGAAACAGCTCACAAATAAACCTTCATCAAACAATTACAATAAAAAAAATGTCATGCGTAGAAGCAAAATAAATGATTGCAAACCATTGCCAGAGATCAAATTGATGGTGCCCCATAGACTATGTCACATGTATTAGATCCCCAGATGAATGCCAAGAAACCCATAAGACATGTCCTCCTAGAAGCGAAAAAGCATTACCATTTTGTTTGGTTCTGAGCAAGTATATGTATCGCTTTGTTACTCCATTCAAGATCACGCCATCCATCAACATTACCATCATAGTGAAAAAGTATTACTGAACAATTGTCTGGGAGAAACTGAACTAAAGAAACATATATTAATAATCAGTGAGCCCTGAACTCCAGTTATGCAGACTGTATAAAAATTGTGGATCCATGATGCTAAATAACATGCAGCAGAATGTAAATACCTTTCGAACTATTTTGTCCACATTATGCTTCTGCTTGATACCAACAGGAATTGCCAAGATAGCAGTGTAGTTCTCATTACTCTCCTGCAAATAAAGTTTAACAAATAAAATAAGCTTACAGTTGCCTACGGCATTTTTTAAAAATCTACAGGTACCTGCAGCTTCTAAGCACTAAATGAGATAGAATGTCTACTTTTACAATAATGAAGAAGTAAACAACTCAATTGGCAAAACAGCAGTTCTTCATAGAAGCTCTGACAAATTTATTCTCAATCTTTACACACCAATGGTAACTGAATTCTCAGTAAGTGATGCAATAGTTCTTGAGTTCATTGGAGAAGGAAATCCAATCATTATTTATTCAACTGATGAAAGCCAGACCCAAAGTTAAGATGGAGATCAATGGTTTGCCAAAGAAACAGAAAAATAAAATAAAATCAAAATAATAAAATAGAGTTTCATCCATCTAAGAGCACAACGACCCTGCAGCTGCATGATTCCAAATTTGCTAGATTATAACAGCCAATTAACAATGTACACTCAATTTCTTTATTTCCCTACAAATTTTCCCAATAAAGTAATTTTTTTTGTTGAATATACCCTAAACTGCAATTGGTTCAAGCACTTAGCATGAAGGATGGTCCTTCATTCTGCTGAGGAAGATGACGAGAATGGCACAGTATAAAGTTTACTTTAACCCCAGAAATGTCTCATAAAACAGTCAGAGCATTTACATAAGTTCTAAATTCACTAAAAGAATGAACGCATCAAAAAATGTTAGGAAGTAATAGATCTTATCGGCTTCCAACTATTTGTCATTTTTGGCTCGATATAGCCATGGAGAGAAATGATTAAATTAAAAATATCCAGTGAAAAGAATGGTAAAAGTTTTATGATTGAAATGGGTATAGATAGTTACTTTAAACCTTGAGCCCTTCCAGAGCGACTTCAGTTCCATTTCGGAGGTTGATTCAACAATACCGCGCGGTAGAGATTCTGATAACACAAACCGATCATTGCCCATCTGCTGGAACAAAGAAAAGGCAGGACATCTGCATTAATAAAAATAATACTAAATAATAGAAAATATAGATACAGAGAAAAATGAGAAGAAGCATTGAAATGACTTACACTGGATGCGGCTAAGGTCACCAGACTCTCAATCTGACAACAGGCATTCAAAAGGCGCATTTAAAAAAGTTTAGAGAGAGAAGAACAAGCATTGAAGGAGAAAGGAGAAAGGAAAGAAATGGGAAACTGGGAAAGGGGCAAAAGGATACATTCAAACGCTCAAAGTGAAGCTTGGTGGTGATCAAGAGGATGAGGGCTATGAATGCTGTCAGAATGCCCAATGAAGTTCGCGATTTCATGCCGGATCTCCGATGCTCCCCTCTTTTCTCCATGTCTGCCTTTGGTTTTCAAACCAGATTTTGACTTCTATTTCGACGACGCTTCTCGCTTTTCGATGCAAACTTTCCGTTTGTACCGTAGATAGATTAGAGAAATTTTGAATGAATTCACCAACGAATTCGACTTCTATTTCGACGATGCTTTTCGCTTTTCGATCCAAACCTTCCGTTTGTAACGTAGAGAGAGATTTTGAATGAATCCGACAACGAATTAATAATTACAGAAGAAAAAACAAAAAGGTGGGCAACAGGAGGAGATTGACGTTTGGAGGAAGAAGAAGAAGAAGGAACAGCAACAGCAGCATATCGTCACGCGGCCCTTTGTCTGCTCCAGTTCCTCATAGTACGTGAGAGTATCCTTGACATGTGAGTCGTCGGCGCAACTCAATCACAGTCGGACGCGTGTCGCTTTCGGGAGAATGACCGGTCCCGCGGCGCTCTTCCGAATTACGGATTCGATAGATTTTTTTTACATTTTCCCCGTGTGACGCGTAATAGAGACATACTGTTACTTAAAACCCAAAAAACCACATCCGTTTCAACAATATTTAAATATGACTATTAGTTAATATGATATAAAAAAACAAATAATGAAATAACTTATATTTTAAAATATTAGATTTATATACTAATAAAAAGTAAAATGATTAGGTTAAAATTGATAAAAGTCGACGTCCTATAATTATAATAAAAAATTCTCATCTAGAAAGTGGTAAAAATTATTTTAAACTTTATATTGTCTATATGAGAGGCTTTTCGAAGTTATAAAAAAATAGAAAACATTCTATCCTTTATTGAAAGAAATCTCAAATTATTTAACTCATTGTGTAATTTAAAACTTTTAAATTTATTAAAGAGGATAAGTTGAATAATAAAACTCATATCATTTAAAACCTGTATATGTCATTAATTTCTAAATTTAAATCTCGTTTGTTAATTCTTAATAAATCTTTGACAAATAGTTTTTATTTTTAGGCATTCATATAAAACTCCTATCCACTGAGCTGGTCCAAGTTTTTACAACTCATCACATCTCACCTAAAATATTTTGTTTATATTTTCCTTTTTTCAAAAATTATATATTTTTTTATTTAGTTATGACCCTCTGATGGAGACATCAGGCCTAAAATAATTATCCAATCAAGCCTGCTGAGCGAAATCCATTCATTATCAAGATAAGGAATATCATGCAACAACAAGAAATTAACATGTGAATATCATGCAAGATATGCATGGTACAAGGAATTAACATGTGAAGATCATGAAAGATATGCATGGTAATTATGAATGCATGGTGGAATGTATCCAACATGTGGAGGATATGATTAAGATTCTCATGGGTGGTAAATGAGGCAAGGTTATCATGCAAAATCTTACCATACCTTTGGCTGTAGAAGCTCCAATTCCTACTCACTCAAAATGGGTATGGGGTGCGATATTTCTAAAGCCTATTGAGCCTAAGTTAGAAATGATTGAAAACAAAGGATATTAGATACAGTCAAAGGATTGGAAACGTGGGAGGATCGTCAATGGTGGTCTTTAATTGGGATTTTTAGAGATCAGTTTCTTTGTTATTTATTTAATAAAATCCAAATCCCACAACTTGTGTAGAATATTGGAATAATTTAGGTAAAGGTATTTTAATTGTTTTAGAGCTTTTTCTCCATAAATTGAGATGTAATTTCGAATTACATATTCAATTGAATATTTTTGGAAAAAAAGACTCTTGGAGTTTTGTGCGAGAGCACGTCGTGTCGTGGCTTTTGGCGCAAGTCAAACCCTCAGGAGAGTAAACCCAACTTTTCAAGTAAGTCTAGGTAATTATGATTCAATTATGTGTTATGAGTTTTTAGATTAAGATTAATATTGCATCTCTTTAATCTTTTATAATCATTTGCTTCTTTATCCTTAATCAACTGGATTAAAGGAGACCTTAATCTAGATCCCATAAGACATATTTGAATTCTCAGACACTTGTGTTTTCGATTTTTGATCTGTGCAAATCCTTATTCAAATTGTGATTGGCTGCATGAGTTGTCAGACTTCATAGATCTCAATAAATGCACTTTGAAATTGGGACCTACTAGTGAATTCTAACGGATTTGACCCTAGGTCGAGTTTGAGTCTCTTTTAATTTTTAGTTATTTTTTAAATAACTGATTAGTTTTTAGGTGGAGAAAGGTGTTTGTCGCGCCCCGACCCTCCGGGCCCACTGACGTGAGTTTTTTTTCCTAATACAATATTAAGCCTTTGCGAAATCATCTTATGGACTTTAACATCTCTTATGACTAAGTTTGGATCTAACATTTGGCAGCCTCGGACCCAGCCATATCTTAGCCGGTAAAAATCTCAGGCAGATGGAGGGGCCACCATGGGCCCGCTTAAAACCCAAAATCTCGACAGATTTCACCTCGACGCATAGTATGTGGATACACTAACCAACATGTAATCTATAACTTAACCTCTTAGGAAAGTCCAAATAGAATATATCACACATAATCTACCTAACATTTATCATCAATCGATCCTATCAACATCAGAATTGCACATCAGAAACGAAGTAGACTTTATTACATCCTACAGTGTTCCAAACGAACACCATAAAGGGTTTATTACATTACATGTTCATACGTACAATGTCTATTAAGTTAAACATAAAATCTCAACATTTGGATTGATAGCTAAAGGGTCTCCACCCTAAACTACAGCTGATGATCCTCCTATCCTTCGTCCTCCTGGTTTCCTGTTTCGTAAGGGGTGTAAGTTTTACAAACTCAATGAAGAGAAAACAACAGCAAGTTCTGGATAACAAGGCATATTATCAACATAATAGACATGTTATCAAATAACAGTTTATACACTCATAAATTATGGAGAATAATGTCATCACAGTTATCTACCATGAAATGTCCTTTATTTCAAAAAGATACCCCGTCAAACGACGTCTACGGTTCTTCCCTAACCGCGATTAATACATTTCCTACACCGTCGGCAAATTCATGTTCAGTGCTTCACACAACCCGTATTTTAAATACACCTCGTACCAGTGCCCTCCACGAGCTAAGTACTTCATACATTGGTGTGAGGTAATTTGATATGCACAGTACACAAATCAATATGCATATCAATGCATGGATTTAAACATAATTGTCAACCCACATAATATCTCTCACACACATAACCTCACTCAGCTAACATAGATTCCTAAGTCCTCCCGCATAAAATCATAATATCAATATCAGAAATTAGTATGTAATATGCTGAAAACTAAACACAGATTAAAAATCCACCAACGGGTTATATTATAACACAAAATGTTACCGTTATCTCCAATCGAGTACATTTACCCTATGTTCATCATTTATTGCATAGATTAATTATCCTGCAATACATCAGTTATATACAAAATATATTCCTATCGGAATCATTGTTGGATACCTAATCTATCATCAAATCACCCATATCACAATACCAAGTAGTCTCTAGGAATAAGTGAGTTCCGCACTCCATTTTAGGATGGCTAGATTTCGACATTCCGAAACACTCTCAAGTTCACGTTTCATATGTAGAAACTCATAATCACCTCCTTACATGTGAATAGTATCGGTATCGCATTCTAATCCCATTACATCATTTCCGTCAATAAAGATGACCACGGATATCTACTTACTGCCATAGGGCTAATGGTGAAAGAAACATTATATTGAATGCAACATGAGATGCATTTTAGTAAACACATAGTGTGGTTGAATCTCCTCACTTTCGGTCGACGAGTGTTTTTCAATAATCTGTTTAAAACGGAAAATAATGTAAATACAACGTACAATATGTTTGGATAGTTTTTGCCCCCCGAAACTATCCAAAATTACCAAAATGCCCCTGGGCACTATTCACAAGCACTATTCATCCGAAAATACTGTTCATGGGGCACTATCACCGAAAAATACTGTTCACAGATACTATTCATCCGTAAATTACTGTTCACGAAAATACTGTTCATGGACACTGTTCATCCGTGAAAATACTGTTCACGAAAAATATTATTCACGGGTCATTGTTCATCCGTAAAAATACTGTTTACGAACACTATTCATCCGTAAAATACTGTTCACGGAAATTACTGTTTACGGGGCACTGTTCATCCGTATTAACAAATTACCAAAATACCCTTTAGGGCCTGCGCCGCAAATCACTATTCACGGACAGATTTTTCTATTTGTTTCATATTTTCTTCTCCTATTTTTATAGAGCAAATCGTAAGTCAGTTTTTGATGAAATTAAATATCTAGTTTCCTCTTAATGAGGTATACAAACTAAAAATATTAACTCAAAATAACCACTTACAGAAATCTTCTGAAAAAATTAAGACAACCGCTTTTGGGCAAGCAGAGAAGAAATGAAAAAACTGAGAAAAAGTTTCGTAAACTTAAACTCACTGCACCTATTTATAAGGGTTTAAAAACACTGTTTGGATATCTGCTGGATCAACCTTGAGCGTTAAAACTGTCGGCAAAATGTCAGCGGTTAACACTGTCGGCAGAAAGATAAGATGAAAAAATTCTTATCTCATTTAACAGTAAAAATTACTGTTACCTTACTCTTTTTCTATTCGTATATATTAGACCTTAACTCGTGAAAATCCGACACCGCAGGTGTGTTGAGAACACGGGGTTTACCTACGGTGGAACGTTCACTTTTTGTTTTAACACAAAAAATAGGGTATTTTTCACAAAGTCAACATTTTAATAAAATAGACGGCTTATAATCACCGTGATTTTGACACTTCGAAACTAGTGTTTAAAATACCCTTTTCGACATTCTAAATATCTCAAAGAGTTTGATAAAATACAGATCGAATGTGATCTGAGTTTGCTAATTTTTGGAATACGGGGTATCTTAAAAATCGGGGCTTTTAAATAAAAGCATATGTAAAATACACGTTTCGAGGAATACTCGTGAAATTCCTAAAATACCACTGAGTAGCGTACTGAAAAACTTAATATGTATGTGAATTTCAAGGTCCTGAATATATCAGAAGAGTGGTCTTTCACAATCAAGAGGTCTATAAAATATTATTCATGATTTTATATTTAAAACAAAAGACATTTAAGTAATGTCTAAAATGTCCTCCGAATTTCGTCGGGCTAAATCACTAAGTAAATGACCTCTGATCGGGTCACACACTCCCTTTTCGGGAAGGTTTTTCCGTACCCTATCATATTAACCGGTCATAAAGCCGAGTTAATAATTCTAAAAAAATTGTTATTTCTAATTTAAAGGGTCGGGTTATTACAGTGTTAATATCGAAAATTTGATGGCTGATATATATTGGCCGATAAAATATGTATCGGCTAACGTAAGGAAATATCGGTGATATTTTCGATACATCTTGGTCCAAAATATCGGCCTAATTTTTTAAAATAAAAAACAATGCTGGGTCCTACCAAAATATAGGCCGATATTGATCATATTGGCAAAATATCGGCCATGATATCGGCCGATATTTAAAATATTGTATTTTTTCTTAAAAATTTAAAAAATCTATATTTTTTTAATTCAAATATATATTAAAAAAACAGCCGAATTTTGCCCTGACGTTTTTTTAACCCCTGAGGTGGAGAGATAATAAAGATAATTAATTTTCATATATTATTTTTGATATCTGTGTGATACACATCAAATAATAAATAAAATAAGAATGAAAGATACAAAAGTCTCAAATAAAATTCAATAAGTAAATATTGATCCTAGGAGAAAAATATTTATGATAGAAACAGACTCTACATAGGGTTTTAGGTAATGATAAATTTATATAGTATTAGTGACTATAGAGAGTTTTCCAGATCCACGGGAGTGTCTTTATTAGCTAAATACTAAGGGTTTTATTTGTGTATTTCTAACCTTATATGAAAATAAGGTTTTCATTGAAAGCATTTTCTATGAAATATAGAGTTGGAAATTCAAATCACCTTTTCCATGTCATTCAGTTTTTCAATATTTCTATTTAAAAATAAAATTCTATGAATTTTTACTTATTTTTATGTCATTCTTTTTCATTGTCTGCACATGTAATGTGGGAAAAATGGTCCGAAAGATTATACTTGACAATGGATCAAATTCGTGTTAGACTGATCAACTTTTATTTACTCTTTGAACCTATTATCTTATTAGGATTGCAATTTGAGTGAGCCCAGCTAGATTTTAAGTTTTGCTCAAATCTAAACTTGAACTGTAATTTAAAGGTTCAAGCCTAGGTTAAATTGAATTAGTCAAATTTAAGCACGGACCAAATTGTATTTGTAGGACTCTATTTCAATTTCAAGCCTAAAAGGTATATGTTGGCTTATACAGATTAGATCTACAATGGAAATTTTTTGTATTGTTCTATAAAAATATAGTTTAAATTATATAAATTTTATATTTGTACAAAATATTAATTAAAAAATAGATTTTATAAATTGTTGTTTAAATTCAAGCTTTCAGACTAAATTCGAGCTTTCATATAATAGATCTAGCCTAACTCAAATTTTAATTTGAACATAATATTTTAAGTCATAAAATGAGTTAGACCCAAACCCAAGTCAACTTGAATCCAAATATTTTTCAAAATAGCTCCAAATAAATAAAGCAACCAATGCAAACTCAACCCATTTACAAATTTATAGTGGGTTAGAAAACCCTTTTCTCAACCAAGCTTAAAAAAGAATTTTATGGAGGACCTTAGAAAAATAAAAAAAGTTAGAAAATAATTTTATTTTGAATAAATATAGAATAAGTTGGAAAAAAACAAACATACTCTAAACGAAAGACAAGTGCTGGCCTTCTACACATTTTTTAACTTCTAAGGTAAGATCAAGATTTTAATTTTGACCAATATCTACCACATCAATTGATGTTTTTCATACACTTGTCGCCAATATAGTTGATATATCTGAAATATGAAGCAACTATTTATTTTTATAAATAATATTACAATTTCAACTGAAATTTAAATTTTAAGATGCAAATACATTTGAAGAGAAAATGAATCCTACATTCAAAATTAGCAATTCAAAAATAACAAAGTTACTATATAAATAGTTTACACTAGGGGGTCGGGTTGGGTCTCAAGTCAATTCGGATTATGATTTAAACTGCAGGTATAGGGCCATGGGGGCCTAAATTATTTGAAGTTATTTCAGATCCTAAAAAATAAATGAAGGCCTATATTTGCCTTCGACTTTTCAAGGTCTTATTCAACTTAGTTTTAAATCAATTACTGGTATTAGTTTCTATTATTAGGTGATTGTTGTCCATTGTTTATTCCACACAAATTTTTAATAGGATTTATTATCTGAATCAAATTTTCTCATCATAAAAACCATAATAATAGACACTAGTTCTATTACATTTATCACATCAATTAAGTTTTCAAATTATTGTTCTACTTTTAACCAATTCATCATATAAAAGTCCAAACAAATAAGTTGAAAGTAAAAACAACTATAAGGTTTCATATCCTACCACTCAAAGTAATAACATTAATTCCCCAAAATAGGATTATAAGTTTACTAAGACGATGGGAAAAAGATTTATCATATTTTCTCTAATCCACTCCCTCTATGTTTAAAGTGGTTTATCTTCATTCTTGTAATTACATGACCAAACCAACTTAATCGAGTTTCTATTAATTCATTTTTTATTTGGGCAATTTTTAAGTTGTTTCTTATGTGATCATTTCTCTCTTTATCATTTAGGGTTAAACCACTCATCTATTGCAACATGTGCATCTACGTTAACTTAATTTTGTCCATTTGTTTTTCTTTTATAACGTAGTACTTTGCTCTATATAGCATAGTTAATTCTATGACTATTTTATAAAATCATCCCTTTAAGTGATGTCTAACTCTTTTATCAAATAGAACTTCATTAGCATGTCAAGATATTATCTACATTTCTCTAATTCTATTAGTTATATCTATGACAAATCCCCAGCGAGATTCTACTATAGAGTCTAAGTATCTCAACTTGTGTAAAACTACATCATTTTCAATTTTAACTAGGTCGCCCTATATTATTTTTGTTCTACTTAAATTAAACTGCATGTGTTTGTTTCAGTTCTACTATTTTTTAGGTTATCTATCTTTAATTTTTCTTCTCCAATATTTCAACTTAGTATGGTTGTATTTCATTTCACATTTTATATACTACCTCATCTTAAACCAATATTCACCATGAGTTCTCTATGATTAGCAATAAAAAGGTACAAACTTAATGTAGATTTTATATAGAGTCCCACTTTAATTAAAACTTTGTTGTCACTCAACATATTTCTTAATATACTCAAAATCAATTTCTTGGAACTATATCGTGAGTTTTTTTTTAGTTCGATAAATACTATGTACAATTTTTTTTATCATCTTTTTTTCGTGTTGTCTTAATACAAAAATAGTTTTTGTTGTTGCCCTGCATGACAAAAACTCAAATTTCATAGGTACTTGATTATTGTCTTAGAGAAGCCTTAATCCTTTTCCAAATTTTCATATTGTGACTTATTAGCTTAATTGAGTGTTAGTGCAACATTGTATATTTTCTTTGTACTTATGGAAAGAGATGGTAATACTTTTGCACCACTCATTAGACATAACTTTGGAGATTAAAATTTGTTGGTTAATCATGTCAACCAATGCAATTCACTTTCATCTACTATAATTCAAACTTCAACTAGGACACCATCTAGTCCTAGTGCTTCTTTATCATTTTTCAAAGGCTAAGTTTACTTTTGCCTCTAATTCTTTCTCCACCATTCCTTCATTTGGAACTCCTATATTTCCTTCACTTCCATATTCAATATTCAAATGGTCCTTTAAATTAAGTTTAACAAACTATTGAACTACTAAACTATGGAGTTGTAATTGTGCTAACTGTTGAATTGTTGAGTTACAGTTGCTAAGATCGTGTTTGCAGGACTGGCCCTGACTATAAGCGAAGTAGGCCACTGCCTAGGGCCCCTAAGTTCATAAACTCCTTTGTTATATGTTAAATATTTAATAATGTATATAAAAGCACAAATCTATTGTTGTCTAGTTTTGTTAGGATATTTGCTTTGTTTTTAGGCAACTTGGGTTCAAATCCTTAAGTTACTACCATTTGAAAATTAAAGTAATGATAGTAACAATCATAATAATTTTTATAATCCTCATTTTTATTAAGTTTAATGAAAATAAAAAAAATAATAAATAAATAATCTTTTAAAATATATGTATCATCTAAATAGAGCGGAAGAGAAACCTATATTGAGTTGTTAATTTTGAATCAAAAATAATTTAAAACTTATAAAATTTGAAGAGATGAAAAAACATAGCTATATTTTTTTGATCAATGTAGCTTTTATTCGACAAGTATAAATCATATATTTAAGATAAATTTTTTTATTAAAAAAATTGAAAAAATTAAATAATAATAATATCTGGTTTTAAATGAGAATTGGCATTAATGTCGCACTCTAATATGGTAAAAGATGCAGTACCAAAAGAAATAAAAGAAACAATTGAAGTTTTAAATTATATAAAAAGAATAAATTGTTATTTTCCAAATGCATAGATTGCTTATAGAATAATGTTAACTATACCGGTTACAGTTGCCTCTGTCACGCCCCGACCCGACCAGTGGGCCCGGAACGCGACTAATTTTTTTTTTTTTGAAAGATAAGGTAAGTACACTAAACCACAAGCACTTTTACTGGGCCGGATCAACAGTTAGGCCCAGCGGTTACACATCAGCCCTATTAAGTGAACTCAAACATGTACCATATGCCTGCCTCCAAAAACTCAGACATAAACAATCATCAACACATAACATAATCAAAATCAAACATCATTAATTAATTATAACATTGTCTCAATTGGCAATATAGCCGATTACAACGGTCAAATACAAATTAAGTACCACATCCGGTACTTAATACAAAAACAACGGTTCTAAGAACCAACAGCAAGATCAGGGCTTTCCCTTCCGGGGGAATCCCAAGGCACTGCTTCAGCTTAAACGCCCTAAGCCTGAAAGAGAGGGTCCTCCTCCTCGGGTTCATTGCCTGAAAGGTGAGTGGTGTGAGCTAACTAGCCCAGTGAAGGATAATTAACAATGCATATTAAGTAAATAGTAAAACAGGTTAGCAACAGTTCAATATCACATGTTTGATAACAGTAAGCATAATTTCAAATAAGATAATAACACCATCAGACTATCAATCACTGCCATTATCCACCGTCACGCCTGCCGACTATACTGAGACCAGTATTAAGTCCCGACACGGTCAAAATACATCCTTGCAAGTACATCTCCGGCTCTTAAACGTAGCCGATACTGACATCCTCAAGTCAGCAACTGACGACAGCATGGTCCGCCCATGGTCCAGTAGACATAAACCATCTCTCATATGGCCGATATTGGTTCAATAGCCCAGGTACGTGGAAGCAGTCTTACATACACATACGGTCAACACCGTAATATCAAATCATCACAGCACTCTTACCATAGTGCACCATGTATAGGCACATGAGTGGGTTCATCAAAACCGAAACCACTCATTGCTCAGCATAACACCTGTTTACAAAATCTGCAGAGTTAAGTTCCCTCACCGTGATCGTGTGGTTTCGCGGTCTCTGTCAAACAACATACAAGTGCGCAATCAATATACATATCAGATACGTACATATACGTAGAATTTGGAAATCATGCATTTTTCCCACAAAATATCCTGGTTTAATGGAAATGAGTCTCCTACTTGGTTTCTATCCCTTTTTAATTCATCCACAAGATAATAATATAATAAACATAAGGGGCTCAGTCCAAACTCATATTGTCTTCTGGGCATTGACCAGATTGACTTATTGAGTAAGGTCTAGATCCTCGGGTCACTTCTCGGTTGTCTTCTGGATAGGACCAGAGCTGACATTTTGAGTAGGCCTCGAGGTCACTCAGTGCCCGACTATAGTGTCGGCCTGAAAGTGAATCACTCAGTTCCCGACTAATGTCGGACTGAAAGCGTATACAATAGTATTTAGACATAAATATTAAGAGGAAAATGGGTTAGTACAATTTTAATTAACAGAGGGGGTATAAATTACAACAATTAATCAAGCACATCAAATAATCAGTAATCAAGATTAAAACAGTAATCAATAATATTTTATTCATTTAAAACTGTGTTCCTCGGATCATCACTTCGGAACAAGGGTACAGTGGCTTCGGATCATCCGAACCACTCCAAACTGAGTTACTGGCCTCGGATCGTGAGGCCTGACTTCGGATCGTCCGAAGACTGGGTCTCAGACTGTCCGAAGTCCATCCGAACAGGAAGAACAGAAAACAGAGGTCTCGGTGGGTCTGCAATGCTCGGAACGTCCGAAGACTGGGTCTCGGACCTTCCGAGAGGGTCGGTCCTTCCGAGCTGGGCTCGGTTCTTCCGAGATGGGCTTGGTCCTTCCGAGCTCGGCTCGGTGCGTCCGAAAGAGGTTGGGCTCGCCTCGGGCGGTCTGGGCTTCGGGTTGAAGCTCGGAACGTCCGAGGGTCACGGCTCGGACCGTCCGAAGGTTCGGACCGTCCGAAGATCGGCTCTCGGACCTTCCCGAGAGTCGTCTTCTCCACTGTCTGCAACTGCAGACAGTGACGGCGGAAATACACCGAAATGCGATTCCAGAAAGGGAGGGCTTCCCGGATTCGGTTTTCACATCGGTCTGGTTTGATGGACTCCTCTGGGAGTCCTCTTTACACAGGGATTGGTTTGGAGCTCAAAAGCTCAAAGGGCCATCCGATTTTAAGGGTAGATCATCACGGGTACATGAAACCCATGGTTTTCCTTAAAACTTTGAATCGGTTTTTCTCCATCAAAACGGGGTCAATTTTTGATTTTCTGGATTCTAAATTGGTTAGAATTTCAAAAGGAATGTAATGGATACCTTGGTTTCGATTCTTGGGTTGAAATTCGGATTTTTGGAAAATCTTCCACTTAGCTTACTGTTACTGAAAAACAACAGCTGCTCAGCTCAGGCTCGGCCGGAAATTTAAACAGAGAAGTAGAAGAGTAGAGAGAAGAGAAGAAATGCAGGATTCTGCTGGGATTTTGAAACCGACAGGGGAAGGGTTGAATTTATAGGAATTCACGGTGGGAGAGATGCCGGAAAAACGCTGCACAAGCAGCAGTAGCGATGGGACTGAACGATCGGTATCATCATTGGCCGGTAAGGGATGCCGGAAAACCTGATGCCTGATGCGACGGCACACCGGGATCTCATGATGGCCTGAAATCCCGGAAATCCGGCCGAGCGGCCAGAGCACGCCTGCATGGCGTTGGCAGGTTTTCCCTGCGGTTGCAGATCAGCCCCTGCTAATTTCACCAATTGCACAAAGGGCCTTATTTTAAGAAAATTTGATTTTTAAAACTAAAAGTGGTAAATTCAAGATTCAAAAATCCGATCCAACCTTACAGATGGGGTTGGGTTTTGAAAACTTAGGTCACCATAAAAATTTTAGATTTTATTTCTTATTAAAAACCCTTGATTTAAACAAAAATCATATTTTTCTCATAATTACTTAATTAATCAAACGTAAAAATAACTAATTTGTAAATCTTATTTTCAGATGAAATGAAATATCTAGATCATTTTTAAAATGGTCTAACACCCGATACCGTTTTCAAAATTTAACTCCTTCCCGAAAATATTTTAAATAATTAAAACTCTCTTTCGGGCGATATTTAAATATCATTTTCTGAAAAATAAATTCATTTTAAACTTAGAAATGCAAATCATTCAATAAGGAGAGTATTATCAATCAATGACAATCACCAAATCACACCAATTATGAAAATTTACACGACAAACGGTGAAATTACCAAAATACCCCTCCAGCTCGACGGGCTGGATCACTGAGCTCACGGGCTCGGATTGGGTCTCGCTTGGGCTTTCCTCAAAGCCCTGACTGAAAACTCTGAGATCAACCGATTAAACACGGAAATTAAGCTAAATTATGTCTAATCCGGGGCAGGGTATTACAGCCTCTGCATAAAGAAGTTTTTCAAAGTTTAAACTAATAAAATCTTATCTTCGGTCTACAATGTTATAAGAAAGATTGAATGGATTAGCTATCTTATCTATTGAAAATGATATATTAAAAATACTTGAATATAGTAATCTAATTAGTATTTTTGCATCTCAAAATCATAGAAAAATAAATTTTAAATAATACGTTATTATAAATTTGATTATAATATTTTATTTGGATGTTTCACATTTTGTAAAAAAAATATGATTTTATTTTTTTTGAGTGTATAAAATGCCTATCTTAAGAGTTCGCCTACGACCCCTGAAATCTGAGAGTCGGCCCTGCGTGTTTGTAGAATGAACAATTAAGTTGTTGAACTTCCGTCATGCATTTTCAATGAGGAACTTAAAGGTTTCATCTTTGATCTAATTTATTTGATTTTTTAGATAATTTATAAAAAATAATTTCCAATCTCCTACTCACTAAGTGTTATTGACCTCAAAGTGAGACATAACAAGAGTCTAAAAAGTCTCAAAGAAAAATCAATTTATTTTCAATGAACTAAGATAAAAGGTTTTTTTCTAAATTTTATCAAAAGTTTGAGGTCAGTCTAAAATTATTAAAGAGGTAAATACTTTTTTGAAATAAATAAAAAGGTGCTTAGGAAAATCTTATTTTTATTATCAAAGCACTACAATTTAAATTAAATTATAAAAGAGATTTTTTTGGGTAATATAAGAGGATAAGGATATGATAATGATTCTAATATGAAAAGGAAAAAAAATAAAAGGAGTACAAAATAGGGTATTACAAATAAATCCTAGAGTATTCTATAAGCCTTGTGGTTGTTATAGTCATAACTTGGTACTTTGTGATATGATAAATTATTGTTCTCAAGCTAAAACATTTTTTGGAATTTTACAATAAGTCTACAAAGCGGTGAACAATTTTTAAAGATTATGTTAAAGGTATCATACTTAAGCCATTATCACAAACACCTTAGGAAAGTCACAATGAAAGTGTAAAAGCAATTAGATTCCAAGCTCCATAAATTAGAGATGTTTTAATTGATTTTGCGAAGATCCTAAGACAGAGAGTGATGCTGAAAACTTAACAACATTAAAAATTGAAAATTTTGAATTCTTATTTGACATGGTTATTTGGTATAATATATTATTTGCAGTTAATAAAACTTGCAAAATTTTACAAGCAAAAGATATGAATATTGACGTTGCTTTAAATTCTTTAACATGACTCATTTCTTTTTTTGAAACTCAAAAAGAAAGTGGATTTAAATCTGCTATGATTGATGCTAAAGTGATTGTTAGAGAAATGGAAATTGAACCTATATTTTTTGAAAACTGTATTATTCGTAGAAAAAATTATTTTGATGAGAATGGTAGTCACGAGATAACAAAATTATCTAAAGAGTCTTTTAGATTTAATTACTTCTTACATATAATTGATCATACTCTTATCTCACTTGAGATTAGATTTGAACAATTTCAAATATATGAAGATATTTTTGGATTTTTGTTTGATTTAAAATGTTAAATTCTTTAGATGATGATAGTTTGAAGAGTTTTGTAAGCTTGAAGATTTTCTAAAACATGACATAAATAAATTGTTGTTTTTCAAATGCATGGATTGCTTATAGAGTAATGTTGACTATACCGGTTACAGTTGCCTCTACATAAAGAAGTTTTTCAAAGTTAAAACTAATAAAATCTTATTTTCGGTCTACAATGTTATAAGAAAGATTGAATGGATTAACTATCTTATCTATTGAAAATGATATATTAAAAAAGTTTGAATATAATAATTTAATTAGTAATTTTGTATCTCAAATTTTGAGAAGAATAAATTTTAAATAATACTTTGTTATAAATTTGATTATAATATTTTATCTGGATGTTTTACACTTTGTAAAAAAAAAATGTATGATTTTATTTTTTGTGAGTGTATAAAAGGCCCATTTTAAGAGTTCGCCTAGGGCTCCTAAAATCTCAGGGTCGGCACTGAATAAATCCATACATTTATGAGTCCATAAAATGTCCATCCAATGTTCATTAATTACCATATATATATATATCATCAAATTTTAATATTAATATCATAAAAATCATTATATTGACTTATGTATTATATTTACCATTTTGTTTCCTAAACTTATCATCCTAAGTTAGTTAGGCCTGTTCACAGGTCGGGTTTGGGCCAAACTTTATAAAAAAATTATGATCCCGTTTATATCTATAAAAGTTCGATCATGTTTGAAGCTAGTTGGACTTTTATTGTCAAAGCTCAAACTCATTGTTTTATCATTGTTTTAAGCCCGTTTATTTTGTACTTAGCACCATTTTTTATTTTTTATTTTAAAATTTATTTCGTATCTTGAAAATCTAACCAACATATTGAAATTACAATTATATATCTAGTCCTAGTTAAAATTTTAGTCCAAAAATCAATTTATAGTCACTTAATCTTGATGGTGACAGTTGGCAAATGTCCATGGTGATTTTAACTATGAAAATTGAGTGGTAAGAAATTGATTTTTAAGATGAAATTTTAATAATTTTTTATTTTAAGTCTTATTTCACTCTATGCAGTTAGATATTAATTTTATAAAATATAAAAATACAAAAAATGAATGGACCTAAAAGACGATGGCTTTGACAGACTTTAATTAGAAATCTAATCTCGATTGGTCATATAAAAATCTTTCTCTAAGCCCATTTATTTTGTTTATAATGAACGTAATCTTTAATTTAAAAAAAAGAAAAGAAAAAGATACTCTATCATGAAATAAGAGAAAAAATCACCATTAACAAGGTTTAAAACAAGGTTCCTCATATGACAACATAAATGCTTAGGACCAATGTCATAAATATTTTGATATTTTCATTTTTATTCTGAAAATATTGGCAAAATAATTTTTGCGTGTTAAAAATGCGAGTTCATCAAGCCAGCTATTTTTAACGGTAAATTCCTGTTAAAAATACGTTTTTGTCGCGATAAATAATAAATTTCCATTAAAATTACAAGATTTTACCGTTAAATTTCTGTTAAAAATGCTTGGGTCAAATAAATATTTTTTTCCTTATGAAATATTATCTATATTTTCAAATTCCGGCCACATTATTTATTTATTTATTTATTTTTTAAATATTATATTTTCTTTGAGATTTTCTCTTTCAATTCTCGATAGAAACCCAATCTAAGAATTTAAAAATATTCCAGTATTAACAATTGACTTTAATATCCGAGAATAATATTTGTTACATATGCTCAAGATTGGTGTTCTATGGAATATGATACATATAGAAAAGAAATTGTTTGCTATTACAGATTTTTCACCTTACCTCAGTGCAAATATTTCGCTGCCCGAAAAACTCGGATTGTCTAAATTGTGCGAGCGTAGAAATACACACGCTTTTGAGCTATAAGAAGCTTTAATATTTTAGAACATGTCTCCCGTAGAAAAAGTACCGCCTCAGCATCTCCTCTTTTAGTTTCTTTTAGAGCCTCCTGCATTTTCCCTCGGAGTAGAACAGAGAGAGCGAGATGCTGCAGATACGGTTGAACAGGGGCGCGCCAGGAGAAGGAGGGGGAGGAGGTGGAGGGGCGAAAACTCTGCCGGCAGAGACAGTCACGGTGGCATGCCCGGACCACCTGGTCCTCGCCGATTTGCCGGTGGCCAAGGGCATCGGCTCCATCACCGCCTCCTCCCCCTCTAGTGTCAAGTCCGTTGGTCGAAGGCCGCGTCAGCACCTTGGCGAGCGAGTCCACTTCTGCGTCCAGTGTGATTTTCCCATTGCCATCTACGGCCGCCTGGTATTCCTTTCCAATCCATTCTCTGTTGCCATTTCCTTCCCATGTACCGACTGGGAATCAGATCTCGGGATCTTGCCAAATTCATTCGCTTTGGTTAATGATATACTCATTTCCTCAATAGAAAATAATGGTGCGACTTGTAACACCCCTCCCTCCCGAGAGTGAGATCAGACTGAAATAGAGTAAAATTTCCACTGAGGGAGGCGAGTGTCATGATTCGGGACGAGTCTGAGTCCGAATATTTGACCTCGGCTTGCCCAACCTAGCACGTGCATAAATTGTAGTCCATAATAACATTTTCACGTGCTAGAATAAAGAGCGGAAAATGTTTATAGGAGAGTAAAGTAACATAATAATTTGATGACAATGTGATTTATAGGATAGTTGATTTAGAGATGTAATAATTTTACTTCATGGTAAGTTTGGATCTTTATATTTGACTTATGGAGAATTCTTATTTTTGCTTGAGATGCGAGCTCGTTACGATCATAAATGATGTTTTTATTTTCCACTGTTTATTCTAGAATGTGAAAATATTATGGACTACAATCCAAGCATGTGCTAGGTTTGGCCAGTTGAGGGTCGGGTTTTTGAATTCGGACTCGCCTCGTGTCGTGACACTCGCCTCCCTCTGTGGAAATCTTTACTCTATTTCGCTGATCTCACTCTCGGGAGGGAGGGGTGTTACATGACTTCAAAAACTTGGACTTGTTGGAAAACAAATTCACTATTTTGTCATTCTTTTATTTCCCCTTATAATCCGTTGTTTGTTGTTGTCTTTTTACTGGATATGGAATAAAGTTCAGGGACAAGTGAGTTTCTTGTCCACAGTTCCATCCAATTGTTTTTTCTGCTTCCACCCCTAAAACTTAATCTATAACCACGTCTAATTATTGCCTGTTGCCTACTCTTATAAGGGACTATTGACTCTTGAAAGTAACTTTTGAAGCCTTATCCCATCTATCTTGGGTTGTCTTTATGATTTATTCTTCTCCACTTCTCTTCTTTTATGGCCAAACACTTGTCACTTCTAAATACTACCCCCTGTTCTCCTAATTCCTTGAATTAGGTTTGAGATTAGACCTTGACAACTTCTACTAGGTTGAATTAACATTTGAGACCCAACTTTCCTCCTTTACCAAGGCTTGAGATCTGTACATGATGTTAATGCAACCAAGTGGTGGATTTTGTTTCTTTGCTCATTGAAGATTGCAAGAGACCTTGACTCCAATCTAGTCATTTTACCGTTTCGAAAAGAGGACTTCGTCTTGCTCTTTTTTTATGACCCCATATCTGGAACAATTATTTGAAACAATGCTTAATTCTTTGATCTCATACCTCGTGATATAAGTGGGTTGGATTTAGGTCAAACATGACTAAATCTGCATAAGGATCCATCTCCTAGTGTTATTTTCAAATTTGAAGCCATCCATCTCTAAATATTTTCATTCGAATTTATATCCACCCTTGACTCATAATGTGAATTAGATTTTGTTTGTATTTTTATATTATGTCACTTATGCTTCTTGCATTCCCTTTTTATGTACATTATTACACCTATTCCATTCAAATTAGTGATGGCTTCAAATCTTTCCACATCTGAATCCACATTTGCAAGCTTGTCCATTTTGGTTAGATTTTTTGATGTCCATTTAGATCGTACTCATATCTTTACTTCTCTTTTGCCAACAATGCTTGAATTTGGTCCTTAATATTCCTAATTTTAAAGGCAATCATGAAACTTTGGTATATTCTTCTAATAATCCCTCTTGATAAGTTGAATTTTTGGTCATTTTTCTAGTTTTAGCCACACTGATGGGTTTTTTGAACCAATAGTGGTAGTAAGCTGAAGATCAGATGGGTTATCCTCAATAAGAATTACTTGATCAGTAAAACCTGATTTTTCTTGACTTTTGACTATTGAATCACTAAGGACGGTGTTTCATGGTATAAGATACTGGAAATGTTACTTTTTAAGAGGCAATAAATTTGTCCAAATCACATCTTAGAGCATTTTGGTAATCTGATGGATTGATCCTTTACCTAGCTATTGCCTTGAAAAATCTGAGGATGCAGTGGAGGTTCCATCTAATTTGCAATGGGAATATAAAATTATGGTGACAATATCAAGGTGAGTATGGTGGACATTTTAGCTTGTTCTCAGTAAGGGACCCTCAATCACTCCTAAAACTTTTACCCAACTAGAAACCCACTTATAGAATAATGAAAATTTAGAAGAGGATTGGAGAGAGAGTCAATACTCAATAGATCTTAGAGCTTATATAGTTTGAGGTCGACATTTAAGTGATTAAAGGAAAGATGGTTTTTTTGGCTGCTGAAGATACCTGAACTGGATCAAACAAAATTTCTGTTAATTTCAATTTTTTCTTTATGGAATTTGACTTTGGCAGCTCTCTTTAAAATTAGTTTGATTGAATTAACTTCAAAAAAAAAAAAAGGTCCTTGAGCAAACAAGCTACTCTATTTGATTGAGCTATTGCTTTTGTCATAGGCATCTTAAACATCTATCAATAAAACAATAGGTGTCTTAAGGGATATTTTGAAAGCCTCCCCGAACTTGTTGCTTAATCTGAAAAAAGCCTCATTATTTTTCTTTATTTGAAAAAATTCTTAATATTTTTATAAGTTTCTTTGATAAAATCCCTCTTTGTCCTAATTCAAAAAATGATATGCAATTTTAATCCATCATATTCAAAATTAAAATTGGACATAGTATTCAGCCCCATCCAAATATAAGAACCTAAAGTGGATATCTAGATTAACTAAATATCAAAATGTAGTAGCATATAATATTTTTAGTCATCTAATCTAAGGCATGAAAGTAATGAATGTAGTTGAAAAATCAAATGGCTAGAAATATCATATGCCCTTGAATTTTTCTATTTTGAAAAATCTAGAGGTCTACTTCATTTTTGAACAATAATGTAGAGTCTAGTGTCATATCCAACAACAATTTTGGAAATGATAGATTAAAATCCATGAAGCATGTGTTGAATTGGGATCAAGAGATCTCTTTTTTTTTTAGTTTGATGTGCGATATAGTTTTTGGCCTCATCCAAATATAGTAAACCAAAAGGGGCCTCTAAATTAGCTAAAATTACCCTGCATGGGGGTGGTTCAACTGGCAAGCACTTAAGGCTCAGGAACTAGAGGTCTCAAGTTCGAGTCTTGTAGTAACTAGATGCTCTTGACTTGTAGGGGGCTGCATGCATCTGGAGTTTACCCAACACCCTCGTACTCAGGGAAAGGTGGGGTTTTGGGTTTTTTCGTCATAAAAAGAAAAAGAAAAGAAGCTAAAAGCTGAAAATATAAAAGTTTAGCCTTATATGAAATTTGTAGCCATCTAATAAAATGCCATGAATTTAATGATTAAAGTTGAAGAATCGAATGGCGAAAAATATCAAATACCTATTTTCATTATTTCTAGACTTTAGTAAATCTAGAGTTCTACTTTCTTGTATAGTACAATTAGATCTACAAGCATGCCTCACTCCAACTTTGAAAAGATAGATGGAAATCCATATAGCATGTGTTGAATTTGGGTGAATAGGTTTTTTTTTTAAGAACTTATAAAAAGTTTTTTTTTCCCAAAATATAGAAAAACAATGGGGCTTTTGCAAATTAAGCAATAAGATTGGGGTTCATTTCAAAGTATTCCTTAACATAATTCCACATGTTGATGATGAGCCTTCAATGTATTTCCTACGTAGTTTTAGTAATGTTCAAAAGTCATATTCTGTCATAATCCTAGATGCTGTGGTTTCACCTTGAGTTCTTGGCTTAGCTACTTAGAGAAGGAGAAGAAACCATCTAGGATATACTAATAATGATGGGAAATGGAGCTTTGAAACACAATCACTATCATCATCACGATCATCGTCATGGCCACTAATACCATCTATTTGAGGTCGTGATGTAAGATGGATCAAATCCGACAATTCTATGTTCTAAGATAGTGGAATACCATAAATAACTATATGCAATGCATGATTATGAGCATGAACACATGCCAAAACAGAAAAGAATACATCAAGAAGCATTAATTAATAATAATTAAAACAAATGACACACTCACATGCATTTAAATGCCCATGAGAAGACACGATGTGAATCCGAGGCCTTTTCTTGCAACTCTAGATTATCCTTCAAAACAATTTAATATAGGCCAAACCTAATCCTAGATTCCCAACTTAAGTTTTGAACTTTGAACACCCTTGACATGGGAAAACTAGTAAAATTAAGGGTTTCAATTACCAAAAAAGGGTTAAACAAGGATTTTTTAAAAGAGTATTGGGTAGCATTTATAAGGAGGGATATAGGGTCAAAGGGACAAAATGTGATGGAAATGGCTATCCTTATGATCGTATGGACTTGGCATGGATGTTTGTACAAACGAGTGGGCCTCGGTTGGGTTTTGGTGGCCGATGGTGTGGTTTGGTTTTGTTTCAGTTGGGGGCTAGGATTTGGATAAAAAAGGGTGTAAAATGGGGAAAAGATTGGTAGAAATAGACAGTACATGAGAGAAGGTTGTAGGGAAGGGGAGAGAAGATAAGAGAGAGAAGAAGAAAACTACCTTGCCTCACACATGGGATGGATGGCCTCACAAAAAAGCTTGTAAATAAGATTTCTCCAAGTTATCAATCATTCATTTTACGGGCCTAATGAGGAATCAACAAGAAATGATTTTGGGGGGAATTGACGGTGAGTAGGGCGTCATGGTTTGTTGGGGGTAACTTTAATGTGGTGCGAAGAATGTTTGAAAGAAAAGATTGTAGATAAATATCAGCAAGCATGTAGAGGTTTAGTGACTGGATTGACCAAATGGATCTAGTTGATTTGCCGTTAGGAGGGGCTTCATATACTTGGTCTAGTATGTAGGAAATCCGAATCTTGCAAGATTAGATAGATTTTTTGTTGATGATGGTTGGTTGGAGTGTTTCAACCAGACAGTTCAACGGATTGCTCCGAATCTCGTTTCGGACCACCTACCTATCATTTTAAATTCAGGTCTTGCCTCTTGGGGCCTTCACCATTTTCCTTTTAGATTGCTTTGCTCAAGGAAGAGGTGTTTATAGAGTTAATCGAGAAGTGGTGGATGGAAGTGAACCCAACAGGATGGAAAGGTTTCTGCCTTCTTCAGAAATTAAAATTCTTAAAAAGGAATCTTAGGCAGTGTGACAAAGCCTAAAGAGCAGATGGAGCTCAGGAGGAAAATTTGCTTCTTGAAGAATTTCAACAAATTATTAGCCTAGAAGAAAATGGTTCCCTTTCGATGGAAAAAAATTGACCGTAGAAAGGAGATGAAGCAAATCTTTAAAAATAGAGCGTTATAGGAAGAGATTTGATGGAAGAAACAAATCAAGGGTGAAATGGCTCAGAGAAGGTGATAAAAACACAAAATTCTTTCAACAGATGGCTGGTACTAGGAGAAAAAACCGAATTCATTTGCTACAAATCGATAGGGAAACAACTCAACTGGTAGACACTTTGGCTTAGGAACAAGAGGTCTCAGATTTGAGCCCTGCAGTAACCCAATGACCGTGGCTTGCGGGAGAGGCTGCGTGCATCTTGAGTTTTACCCAACGCCCTCTCAGCTAGAAGTGGGGGCTTGGGGTTCTTCATCGTAAAAAAAGGTCTTGAAATGATTGAATTCTTCAAAAGTTCTTATTTGGACCATGAGGGAGATAGGCATGTTCCTGCTTGCTTAACTTTAAGTCCTTAGAAGAGAATCAAGCCATGACTCTAGAGGAATCATTTAGTGTGGAAGGTTGAAATCTTCAATTTGGCAATTGGGTGAAGATAGAGTCCCAGGTCCTGATGGCTTTCCGATTCTATTATTCGAATGTTCTGGAATACAGTTAAATAGGATGTGATAGATTTCATTCAAGAATTCTTTGAGAGGAGTATCATCTTCAAAGACTTGGGAGCTTCCTTTATTACACTAGTTCCCAAAAAGATGTGCAGTCGAGATGAATGGTTTTGTCTTGTTTGTCTCTTGGGGAGTCTGTATAAAATTTTAGTAAGGTATTAGCTAACCATTTGAAGAGGGTGTTTCCATAGCTTATTTCGGTAAACCAAAGTGCCTTTTTAGAAGGTAGACTAATTGTCAACTCTGTTGTTACTGCCCGTGAAAGTCTTCACTCAAAATACTCGTCGAGGGAGGCTGGTGTAGTTTGCAAGCTGGATTTCCAAAAAACCTATGATAGAGTGGATTGGAATTTCCTTGACTTTGTCATGCAACGAATGGGTTTTGGGGATAGGTGTAGAAGATGTGTTCATGCATTCATTTCCTTTGCTCATCTGCCCATTTTGGTGAATGGGAGCCTGAAAGGATTCTTTAGGATGGGTAGAAGTATCAAACGAGGGGATCCATTGTCACCGTATCTATATGTTATGCTTGCTGAAGCTCTTCATATTATTCTCCATGATGCTACCACACAAGGTCTAATTCATGAGTTTCATGTGGAGCATATTGACGTAGAGATCTCTCATCTCCAATATGCGGATGACACAAGTTTGTTCGTCAATGCTGAGTGGCTATTCTCCTATGGTTTTAGATTTGCTATGGTCTGAAGATTAATTTCCTTAAGAGTGAGTTAATGGGGTTAATATTGATTCTAACAGATGGTTGGAGCTGACTTTGGTGCTGGAATGTAAGGTGTCAAACTTTCCTACTTCTTATCTTGGCCTCCCTCTGTGTGTGGGTAAACGAAGAAAAAGAGTTGGAATAAGATCATTGAAAAAATGGAGAAAAAGTTGTCTGTGTGGAAGGGTAAGCATCAACTTCCTTAGTGTCTTCCGATACCTAGAAGCAGTTATTAGGAAATTGGAAAGCATTCAGAAAAAGTTCCTATGGAAAGACGCTTCAGAGAAAAAGGAAATTCCACTTCGTCTCTTGGCTCCAGGTAACTAAACTAGTTGAGGAGGGTGGTTTGGGGATCTGACCGCTTCATTGCTTTAATTGGGCTCTCTTGGGGAAGTGGTTTTGGAGATTGGGGGATTCCTTTGAAGGTTTGTGGAAATCTATCAATATTCGAGAGTACGACTTGGTAAGGAAGGGGTGGAGGGGTTCATTGTTTTAAAGATGAGCCTCGGGTATCTGGAGAGGGGTTTGTTCTATATCTTCGAGGTTCGAAGAGAATATCAGATATAGAATATATACGGGGTCAGATAGATGGGTGAATCTTCTTTTGATGTCAGGTTTCCCGTCTCTTTTTCTTTACTTCTAATAGAGATGCTGTAGTTGCAGATTGTTTGACATGCTTCAGAATAATGTCGTGTGGTGCCCTCAACATCGCAAGGGTTTAGAAGACTGGTGGATGGAAGATTAGATGTCTCTTATGAATCTGCTAAACAGAGTTTTCATTGTTGGAAGTGGTAATGACAGAAGGATCTGGGATCCATTATCCAAGGAATCTTCAACATTAAATCCTTTTGCAGGCTGCTGATGAACTCGGGAGATGTCCCCCGTGTTCACCCGAGCATTTTGAAGGGGGAGGTCCCCCCAAAGGTGAAAGTCTTTGGTTGGCTAGCTGGAATTGACAAGATTCTAACTATTGATCATTTGAGACATCGAAGGGTGAGCACAGTTAATACTTCCCTCCTATGTCTTGCTAATGTAGAGTCGGTGAATCACCTTTTACTACACTGCAAGTTTGCGTACTCTATTTGGTGCCATTTTTTTAGGCTATTGGTTATTGCTTCCAGTATACCGTCGGATTGGTATTTATTATGTAACGAAGTGGTTGTTGTTGAGGGTAGTTCCTTAGACAGAAAACTTTGGAAAGCTACGGCTTTGAGTATCGTTTGGTCAAGCTGGTTTAGCGAACAAAGGATATTTCAATGGAAGACGTCTTCGAAAACCAAAGTGATTGAGCTTATTAAATTTAGAGCTGCATGGTGGATGATGGGTTTGAGGCCTATGCAGGGAATTCAGATCTCAGATATTTGCAGGGATTGGGCATTGACGGATCTAAGAAGGGTGAGTTCTCTTTTGATCATGTAGGCTCTTGGTGTCCTCCGGAGGGAGATCTCTTGAAGTTAAATTTTAATGGCAGCTGTATACTGGATTGTGGCTTGGTAGGTTTTGGTGGGGGACCATTCTAGGGAGATTCAGGTTTCTTTTGCAGGTCCTATCCCTAATGGCCGCTGAATTGCATGCTTTGTGGAGGGGTTCTGGAGATGGAGGCTTTGGGTGCTTCGGGGGTAATTTTGGAAGGGGACTCTAAGGTGATTGTGGGTTGGGTATCGGGAGCATTATGCCCTTGGAGATATCCAGATAAAGTGGAAACAATTTGTCACTCCATCTCACTAAATAAATGGCTTACTAATTTCTTGGATTCCAAGAGCCTCAAATATTGCAGTAGACGAATTGGCTTGTATCTAGATCGATGTACCTTTATGTTTTTTGGGTAATGTGGGTTGCGGGTTTATGCAGTGTCTGATTTTGTGGTTTCCTTTTTGTGAATAAAATGGTTACATTTCAAAAAAAAGTTATCAATCATTCATTCATCATTCCAAGTGTCTCTTACAAAGCTATTTATGAAAAAGGTCCTCTCGGAAAACCCTAGACACATGTGACTTAAGGCACATATGTGGACGACTAAAGCCCTAAGTAAATAAAAATATGTTTATAACAATTTTAAACACAGATCAGTGCTCAATTTGGTCTGTCCATGGCCTGATCTACCTTTATCCATGGTTTAAAATATCACGAAGGTGCAAAAGATCATCTAGCCATGTTGAGGTAAAAATTTGATCTAGGAGCATCCTTCTTTGATGACTTTTCGTGTTCCTTTTATTCCACTCATAAAAAATCCTACGCTCCATTACCTTACACTCCCTCATAACCTTTTTGAATCCTTTCAACCAAGCGTTTAAAGGTTTACCTTTCCTTCTCATTCCTTCTAGTTGCATGCTTCAATTTTTCTAATTAGAGCTGTTTCTAGTCTCCTATGTACGTGCTCAAAACAATCTTAAGCGACTTCCCTCATTTTTGCATCTGTTGGGTCTACTCTAAAGGTTTCTTCGCTAGTGTGTTCATTCTTAGTTCTATCTTTTAACATTACTCATCCATCTTAGAATTCACATTTCTATTACTATTACCTTGTGCACTTGTATTTCCAAATGTGGTGGCTTATACGATATTTATTCTTTTTTTTTTTTCAATTTGTTTGAAGCCCTTTTTTATAACTACTACATATTTATTTGAATCCCTGGTGGTCATACATTGGCTGATGAAAATGGAAAGCATTTCAAATTGTTTCAATGTCTCACTGAACTTTTCTAAGTTGTAAATTTTAAATGTTTTTGCAGAGCCCTTGTGAGCATGCTTTTTGTTTGGCTTGTGCAAGGAGTGACGCAAGTTGCTATCTGTAAGCTTTTATCATTTTCTGCTTTCCACTATGTTGTAATCCTTTGCAAATGAGAAAATGCTGATTTCATGCCCCAGAATTAACATCATGAGCATGCTTTTTGGCTACTAAAGTAACCTTTTACTGTCTAATTGGTCTAACGGTATTGCTGTCACACACAAAGTCACATGACACTATTCAAAAAAAAAAAAGTCACGACATGACATTTAATTTCTATTTGTAACTATTGTATCAGTGTTAAGTTATTATTTGATTGATAGTATTTGCTGTTATATATGTATGTCCTTTTAAATGGACGACTGCTTGTGTTTGAATGCCAGTCTTTAACCTATAAATCAGAATCAATAAATGAAATTTTCTTGTGTTTTCAAACTGTGGTCGTCTGTTTCTACTTTGATACTTTGGTTCTTTTACATGAAATGTCTTCAACATGTGCAAGAGAACATTTTTGCTTCTTTCTTTGTATTACAACTATTAATATGATCCCTTTAAACATCTAGACATGAAACAACAATTAGCCTTTGCCTTCAGTTATTTTGGAACAATTCGCCTTGTTGCCATTGCATGAGCAGGTAACATGTGCAAAGAGTTGTTGTAGTTCTCAGTATTTTCTCACATAATATCAATGTATAATACAAATCTGTAAATAATGCAAATTTTAATTGAAGAATCTCTTTATATTTGTGCAAGATTTCATCTATCTGGTAGTTTGTATCAATCTATGCTAATTTAAGTAGTTTTTGGTAATATTATACATACTCTAAAATAAAAATAAACGTTACATTTTCCTTTTAATATAAGATTTTTAAATGGGAAATACATAATGGAATAAACTTTTAATATAAGATTTTTGTAAATGGTAACTATGATTTCATTAGAAAGAAATAAAATAGGACACAATGCATGAAATATCTCTCTGAGATATTTTAAATGTGATAGAGAGAGGGAGGGAGAAACGTGATATGATTTGTAAATTGAGTTACAACCCAAAGAGAAATTGACAAGACTCTAACACTAGCAGCAAATATGCACAAATCAAAATAACCAATCTTATGAAAATCGAATCGTATCGTTATAAAATCTTGAACTGCAAATCGTGTATGGTAAACTGTAGAATCGTAGATTCATAAGTGTTTTCCCCTCTAAAATTTTTAATATATAAAATTATGTAAAATATATTTAAAAGGTAATAGTATGAGCAATTCTCCAGCTTTCTTTTAATTTTAAGTGAATATAATATAATTAGTTCATTGGAGCTCAAGTTTCAATACTCTAACTCTAAAAAGTATAAGGTGAAAAGTCAATAATGAACAAAAAATCCCCCAAAAAGTCTAAATGTCTTAAATGCCCAATAACTTAAAAGCCTTAAAAGCCATCAAAATGGAAAGTTTCATGCTTTTACATCTCTAATAACCCCATAATTCTGTTACTTTCAGGAATCATACGTTTGTTAATATGTACGAATCGTCCCTCTTATCATATCATATGAATCGTAAGATACAAATCATGTATCATAAGATTTTAACTACAATGTGAAAAACTATCATGACGGGGAATTCTTTTTAAGAGATCCTCAGCCAATTTCCACTAGTTGAGAAACCTGAGAACGCATCCTTGGCCATTGCCTCACGCACCACCTTATTTTGCATCATGGGCTCGATGGAGTTGTGTTTAGAAGATGCTTTATTTTAAAAAACATGCTTGTTTTGCTTGTCTAAACAAACTATGATCCGTGATATTCGGATAAAATGCGGAAAATTGGAGAGATTGGGGGAGAGAATAAGAGATAATTGATAGAGAGACAAGTGTAACAGAGATTTGGAAGAACTTTCTTCCTATTTTTCTTTCTTTTCTTCTTCTCCTTCAAAATTTCTCAGTGTACAGACTCTCCTGGTGTGTTCCAACTGCCTGGAACCACCCTGTTACATGAAATAAAAGAGAAAATCATTGAAAACTGCTGTGCAGTTTCCTTACCAGTCGGCTGGTACATCGTCTGGAAGCAACTGCTCTTGCAGTTATACAGTACCAGTCGACTGGTACACCGATTGGTACTATTCACATACTTGTACTAGATGATGTACCGGTCGACTGGTACTATCAGAGAGCTGTCTGTTTTTACAGACAGACACTAGATGATTTACCAATCGATTGGTAGATCGTCAGACTCTATCAGAGACTGATTTGCACTGCAGTACAATCACTAGATCATCTGCCTGTCGACTGACAGTGCAGAACTCCATTTTCTTCAGAATCTCTACCCATTCTACGTTGTGTTTCAGTTGGGCGATCCTCCTGGTTAATGGCTCCCCCTGTTTTGGGGGTTTTAGCTCTTGCTAAAACTCAAAATTGCAGATGAGTGAACTCCTTAGTCCCCTTGTCTTGACTGTACCACTGTGACTGGCTTGGTAGTTGCCCCTTCTTGCCGATGCGAAAAGAGTCGTACTTCCCCCGCCAAGTCTCCATCATCTTCTTCTCTAAAATACAATCCTCAGACAATGGATCTTCTTGCTCCACCCACAAATCATCAGTGGATGGTAGTCGAGTGTCCTTGTCTGAGTCTTCATCAAGCAGCGATGATTCAAACAACTTCAAATTCTCGGCATTGATAATAGAGTACATCTGCATGTAGGGTGGTAGATCAAGTTGGAATGCATTATCTCCAATCTTCTTAAAGATCTTGAACGGCCCATAACAAATTGGTTTGATCTTCTTTCCGTCTCCCTCAGCCACTCCTTGCTTGGTTTCAACCAAACACGATCCCTTTCTTGAAAAGTGCATTCCACCTTGTGTCGATCATGTCGAGCCTTATACTTCTGCTGTGACTTCTGCAACTGTGCTTCCACCTCTTTGTGCACCTTGGCTATCCTTTCTAGGAACCGTTGAGCCTTGGCCTTGTTCTCCTCTTCTTTTCCCTCCAATTGACCACTCTCAATAGTAAAAGCGAAGTCAAATGGGCTTTGAGGCAAGTTGTAACACCCCGCCCTTTTCACTCTAATTTTCAAAGTTTATTTTTTTATTTTTTAAATATAATGATCAAGTGATCGGGGCGGAGTGTTACGACGCGAGTTAAGTTCGGACTTCTAAAGTCCGACCCTTAACTGGCCAAGCCCATGTGCGTATGGATTAAGTCCATAAGAATGATCCACACATGGTACAAATACAACTTGCGGAATTACTTAATCTTAATCTAACTGAGGTTATAATAGAACCTATGACTATTCTAATTTTCCATTCTTAGATAGCAAAGTATATAATTTATTCTCCAAAATTACTAAATAATATTAATCTACCATTCAATCCAACCATCCAAAATAAACCAATCCATAGCATCTACTTAACTACTTATTACATGCCAACAAATCTAGTTACCAAATTACATTGTCCAACTAATTCAAATAACAAATCCATAAGTAGTCCATTCAAGTCCATTCAAAGTGCCCAAGCTCCTATGCTTGGTTTTCTTCTCGATCCATGTTCTTCCCTTTCCCTGCGTCATCCACTAAGGATATAGATAGGGCGTTAGATCAACGCGCCTAGTAGTGTTTCCGAATAGGGCTACCACATGGTTAGTCAAAAACATGCAAATAGTATAATAATAATAATACATGTGTGACAAAATTCCATAAAAACATGCTATGTATGAAATGAACATGTAATGAGTCCCACCCATCACCATTCAACATAGCCATCACTTGACGGGATTCTCATCATCAAGGTAACCCACAGTGGCCTTTCGGACGCCCCGACGGAGTGTGGCCTTCGGATTCCTCCTGATGGGATTCTCATCATCAGGGTACCCCCCAGTGGTCTTTCGGACGCCCCGACGGAGTGTGGCCTCCGGTTACAACACCATCATCCCATGCCATGCATGAGATGTCTATGCAAACGTGTCATTTAGAAACATAACTTTACAATCATATAAGTTATCGAAATCAGCATAAAACAGCATATGAAATTGTGGTTACAATAAAGGTAGGAAACCTACACTAGATTACTTTGTTTGACCCTTCCTTTGAACCGTCTCCCGTTTACAACTTGTACACCGTTCAAGCAAGTCTCGATACCTTATTTACATAGCAGCAAACCAAACATTCATTATGTAATTCTAACTTGGTCTAAGTCCCAAAAATGCACTATGTGGGGTTCGGCCATCCCCATGGCCGAACCTCACGTATTTACCAGTTGGTCTCTCTTAATTTGGATTAACACCATCCAAATACTTTATTGACAACCTCAATCCACAAAATATCATTTGGTGGGGTTCGGCCATACTACATGGCCGAACCACACCATATTGGTTTGGGTCCATACATCCAACCCCATCATCATACCATCTTTGATCATTTCATTAATAATTACCTTTATGCCATTGCTACCAATAAATAATTTTACTAACATTAAAACCAGCGATCCTTTCCATGAAATGGATTCATAAAGCCCATGCTCATGGTCCATGGGGTTCGGCCATACATATGGCCAAACCCTATGGCTTTCCCATTTAAACCTCCAAGTCCTAACTTAGCCATAGTACCCCATAGTTCGGCCATGAAATGGCCTAACCATGACTTGTCCAAATGCTCACTTGGTACCCTTTTTAAACACCTCATATTGTTCCATAAACTTCAAACTTGAAACCTTTTGATTCAACCAAAACAGTCCATAAAAATGACAATTGGTGGGGTTCGGCCACACAACATGGCCGAACCTCACCCTAGAGATTTTAACCCCATGTTCCATCATCTTTCATGTTTAATCACCTTAATACTAAGTCCATAATTGACATATGTAATTCCGAAAATCATAAGCATAAACATTCATTATCATAATCCAAATATCCCACAAAACAGTCCATGGGGTTCGGCATACACATGGCCGAACCCTATGGTTCTCTTAATGAAAACCCACCAATATTTATCTATGATATTAATCAGCAAATTAACATAACATAAAACATGGTCAGTCATGTCTATCTACTCCAAAACAGTAAGCTTAATTCCATATAAAAATCTTTTAAAAGCCCTACTTCTAAATGTGGATTTTTGTCTTTCAAACACCATAGAATTCACCAAATTTTCCCATGGGTTCGGCCATCCAAAGAGCCGAACCCTATGGTCCATATTTTACCATTTTTAAACATCATAATCCTATATTTAAACCATTGATGGATCTGGCCATACGATGGCCAGATCTCATTTTCTTAACCAATCTATTAAACAAGGGTTCAAAATGCACTTACGAATACCGCGTCTCCTTCGGTTCTTTTGACTCCTTTCTTGACCCTTTATTTCCTTGACCTCTCCTTCTCTCTTATTGTTCTTTGGGCTGAGACTGATCTTGTTACAAGCTCCTTGAGATAATTCAGCCAGATGACAAGGATTTGAGAGAGAGAGAGAGAAAGAATTTTGGCTTTGGATGGGAAACCTTGATGCCAACTCCTTTGCCCAATGTATGCTTTTGTCTTGGTGAAATAAATCAATCAAGGACTGATTTCATATCAATAACCAACTGCTGTTCTTGTTCTTAGAAAGATAGAGGACGTCCAAGAGAGAGATAGTGATAGAAAAAATGAAACTTCTTTGGCAAAATTCCATTCAGCCCATGTGATCTCTTTGGTATCATAAATTGTAACTCTTATTGCATTTATCTTCAACTCTTATTTCATTTGGGGGTTTCATCCTTGAGATGAAACCCTCCAACGTTTTAACCCTTGACCTTCCATCTAAGGTGGTTAATCCTCATGGTTCCAACGTGTATAACAATTTTGAATATGAAACCTTTGTGTAACCTTCATTTCTTAATACCTCCCTTGGGGGTTTCATCTTTGAGATGAACCTCCAAGGGTACCCAACGGCTTCTTGCTGTATGCATTAGTGTAACCTCCTCCTCTCATTAAACTCATTTTTTCATCTTAAGATGAAACTCTTCCCCTTCTCCAACGTGTTTAGACTAAAATTTGAATTTAAAAAGCCATAAACTATTGTAACTCCTCCAATCAGCAACCCATTTATTCTCCAACCTTGGAGTTACATGCATGATTTATCAACCCATCTATTGGCTGTCCTTTGAAGACCCAAACCATGTACTCCAAACCATTTCCAACGTGCATACAATTTGCATTTGAAATAATCCTCTCACCTTTGTAACTCCCAAAAACGCCACCTCCATTAATTTCTTATCTTGGAGTTACATGCATGAAGTACCTCTCCCATGCAATTCCAACGTTTTTCATTGTTTAAAAACTTGTAATCAGCACACACCACTCTCATACACTCACTTAAAATATTTATTCATCCAACTCATTTATTTAACTCACCCAACCTAACTCATTCATTTAATTTAACTTAACTAATAAATTCAACTCAACTAAACCCATCATTCATTTCGACTCAAACCAAACTCAAGCAATTAATAAACTTAAATTAACTAAGCTTGAACTCAATCCATGATTAATCATGCCATTCACGACCCATTGGGTCCCATTTAGCCATTTTGACCCATTTAACGAAATTTGACCCAATTATGATTCTTGACCCGTTTAAGTTCATCTTATCCATTTATTTGTTTTGTAATCAAAACTACTAACCATTGGGTCTTGATTGAACCATTGACCCATTTAAATTCAAATCAAATATATCACAATGGCAATTCCGTAAATATGAATAAATTCATATAAATTAATAACTTTGAAATTCTAGGGTGTTACACAAGTAGCCCAAACAAACTTCAAAAGGTGACTTCTGAGTCGAGCTGTGAATTGCACGATTGAAGGCAAACTGCAGATATGGTAAGCTAGTGTCCCAAGTCTTTGGATGCTTGGTTTTATAGCCTCGTAGGAGGTGCACCGTTGTCCTGTTCACAACCTTTGTTTGCCCATTTGTCTGTGGATGAAAGACTGTGTTCCGTTTCAGTCTAGTGTCCATCATCCTCCACAAAGAATTCTAGAATGGCTGAGAAATCGACTATCCCTATCCGAAATAATCGATGTCGGCAACCCACAGTGTTTCCACCAAGATTGTAAAAAACGAATCATATCGTGAATCGGTTTAGGGGTCTGAACCGTGAATCGCGAATCGTAAATCGTAGAATCGTAAGATTCATAATGTTTTTTCTAAAATTATTATTTATATTATGATTACATATAACATGACATAGAATAATAAGATGATGTTTCAATTCCTCAAAATATATAAACAAATATAAGAATATATGATAAAATGCACCAATGCAAAATTATATCAAAATGCATTAGAAGTCAAATTTTCACATTCCAAATTATCATAATTTAGAAATTTTTATTATTCAAAATCCCAAACATCTAAGTATTTGATTCACCATCCACAAAAAAGATACAAAATTATATTAATATGAGATTGAAAAAAAAAATTATATATATATATATATATTTCAAATAGTTTTCTTTTAAAAAAATAAAATAGATTTTTTAGAGGTTTTTTTTTTTTTTTTAAATAGATACTAAAATTTGAGGAAAAAAATAAAAAAGAGATTTTTTAATAAAAACAGAAAAAAGATATTAGAAATTAAAAATCTAAAAATAGTATTCCCAAAAAAATGAACAAATAAATCAAAGATTTAAATAAATTTTATTAGCATTTATCAAAGAATTTAAGAAAAATAAAAAAATTAGAGTTTCTTAATTTTAAAATAGATACAAAAATTTGAAAAATAAAAGATACTTTTTAACTAAAATAAAAAGTGTTTGTAAAATTTAAAAGTATAAAAACAGTGGAAAAAATCGCGAAACTAAAGGGCCCTTAAAAAGTTATGTCGTGTAGACAGTCCTCACACGTAGATAGTCCTCACGTGTGAGGACTGTCTAAAAGTAAAACCTAAGAAGCGATGGAAATTTAGAATTAAAAACAGAGCTTTAGGTGCGGAAACCAGGAGAAGAAGAAGGAGAAAAAAAACAAAGAAGAAACTGAAGAAAAAAAAAAGAAGAAAAAGAAAAGAGGTATGCTTTTCAAAACTATTCACGTCTTCCTCTCGTCGTTTCCTTCTTCTTCTATTTCTTCTTCCCCTAAATCGTATGATTCGATAATATAGGCCAAAGAGGTTTTTATCAAGAATAACAGGTAACTTCCTTAAATCACATAGATTTCAAAATCCCATGCGCTAGTCATACGGTTTCGAAATTTTTTATTTATTTTTTTAAATAAAAAACTTCAAGTCTTTTCCTCTTCCACTTTTTCGCAGTTCGAATCGCACGATACTGCGATTCGTGCTATTCGAATCGCACGATTCACGATTCTGGCAAAAAATGCAATTTTTTTAATTAATTTCGATATTATACTGATTCGTACCGTAAGAACCTCCGATTCGATACGAATCGTGCGATTCGAATCGTGAATTGCACAATTTCGACAACCTTGGTTTCCACACATGCTCAAAGAACAATCTTGCCGCTATCTCCCTGTCACTGTCTTTTTGCATGGAATGAGTACCACCATTTTACTAAAACGGCCACTACAATGAACAAATAGTCATGACCATTCTTTGACTTCGGTAGTCCCCCCAAGAAATCCATCGAAATACTCCTAGGGCCTGGTGGGTACTGGTAATGGAGTGTACAGTCCCAGCTTCCTGTGCGAGGGTTTCGAAGTGTTGCATAACACACAACCCCAGATGTAACGGTTGACATCTTGTCGCATTTTTGGCCAAAAGACATATCGGCGCAAATTCAAAAGGGTCTTCTCAACTCCGAATTGCCCTGCCACTCTGGATGTATGAGCTTCCCGTATGCACTGTAATCGCCCCACGCCCTTCGGAATGAACAATTGTAAACCCTTGTACATCAACCCATCTTTCAGTTTGTATTCAGTAGACTGTCCTTGTTGCAATTTCTCGAACACTGTCTTGAAATGTTAAACGGAGCCGTAACTCTGTGCATACTCAGAAAGGGTCATGGGTTGGACCTTCACTGGCACCATTAGAGTTGAATCACTCTGCTGAGGTGGTCTAGACAACTTGTCTGCCAACTTGTTGGTAACTCCTCTCTTGTATTTGATAACAATGTTAAACTGTTGTAAATACGACATCCATTTCATATGTCGAGCTTGTTGCAGTTTGGACTGTGTCCGTAAAAACTGAAGTGGCTTGTGGTTAGTGTGTACTATCATATCCTTCCCCAGTAGATATACTCTCCAATGCTTTACTGCCTGGTGTAAAGCATACATCTCCTTGTCATACGTGGGTTAGTTCAACACTGTCCACTTGAACATTTCTGAATGATAAGCAACTGGCTTACCATCTTGTAACAAAATGGTTCCCATAGCGTATGTCGATGCATCTGCCTCAACCACAAATGGTCTGTGCAGGTTTGGTAATGCCAACACTGGGGCCTAAGATATCTTCCTCTTCAGTAACTTGAAGGTGTCTTCTTGATTCTTCGTCCATTCAAATTTTTTATTGGCCTTTGTCAAGGCGTGCAAAGGTGCCGCAGTCTGAGAAAAATGGCGAATAAATTTTCACAAGTATTGACAAGCTCCCATGAAGCTCCTTATTTCAGTTACTGTTTGAGGTGCCATCCATTTGGTAATGACCTCGTTCTTCGAAGGATCTACCTTCAACTCACCTTCTCCAACCACAAATCCCAAGTACACCAATGACTGTTTCCCTAACTCACACTTCTTCCCATTCAGCTGGAGCTGATTTTCCCTCAACACCCCCAACACTTTCTTCAGATGATAGATGTGGTCTTCTGATGCGGAGCATCAGATCCATATACAAATGTGGAGTTGTTAATTTCTTTTTATTATGTATTTGTATTTCTATTTTCGAATTGGTTTTAATTAGAAATTAGGATTTCCTATTTTGAGTGAGTTATTTTCTTTTCAATGTATTTAGAGGTTTCCAATTTTATGTGTTGCTATTTTCTTGCTTTGAGATTATTATAAATACTCTAATGTAATCCCATTTTTGGGAATAAGGAATTGAATGGAAAAAAAAATTGGTTGAATGCTACCTTGTGTACGCGTGACGGTGTGATTTCGATGGCGAGATGCCCTGGTGCGATTCCAGTGTTGGTGTGAGGCTACCAATATTCTCCAGGTTACATCTTTCTTCTCTCTCTTTTCCTTTTCTTTTCTTGTCCACTGCCGCAGCCCTCCAAACTTCCTTGTGATTGTTGTTGTCTCCAAACCTCTGTACCCTTGTTGCCTCTCCCTGCAATCCATATTTCCTGTGTCGCCTTCCCCAAATCTCCCCATCCAGCCTTGCTAATGTAGCGCAGCGGGGAATAAATCGAAAATAAGTCTGATGAATATTGGGTTACACACGCGCTGGTTTGCTCACATGTGTGGGAATGACTTAAAGGGGCTCCTTTTGGCACATGTGGGTTAGGGCGATAGGCACGAAATTAGGGCTGCTTGTGTGGCAAAATACGAATGGGTAGGAAAAGGGAAAAACGAAAGGAGGCAGAAGAGGCACAACAGCGGCGGAAGCACAGAGGAGCAAGGGAGAGATTGAATGGAAGAAGGAGAAGAGGAAGCTGGACTATGCACTGTACCTGGGTAAGGAACAAGAGATGGTGCGATCCAAGCTGATTAAATATCGAAGTCGAGGCTGTGGGGATGGTTTGGGATGAAGCCCAAACAGCGAAGGGGTTCTCCTCTGGGATTATGCCCAGAAATCTGGATGACCAAGACTGGAATGGAACCAGCGAAATAGGCCTGTAGCAAAGGCAGAGAAGCAAAGAGGAGTAGGAGACTTTCGTCCGGCTAGAAATTCTTTATTAATAAGGTGTTCTTCTTTCTCCACTTCTTGTATCTTATTTATAAACAAAATACCAACTATTACATAACCTAAAACCGAGTTTGGAACTTTCCGAACTTTACATACGACTTCTAATGCTAATCAAACACTTAAACCAAATAGGAAAACAACACTTAACCCAAATAGGATTGGGTTCACATCACCGACACACACAAAGAATCCCAAAAGTAGGATCGAACAATAAAATACGAAAATAAAAACAACTAAATAAACTAAAGGATGGGCCCAACTCGTGATCAAGCTCGTGGGTTATGCTTCTTGTTGATCCGTCACGAATACGTCTTCAAAAATTTGTCTGTAACCTGTTCTACATGACTTGCCGTCCTTCCAAAGCCCCTTCCCTGGACTTCCTTTACCACCCAGAACCTCTCCCACAGCTTCACTTCTCCTGTTTCAAGCACCACCCTTTTCGCCCTACCCCAGACAACCCCCGCCCTTCTGCAAGATCCCCTTTCTGTAATCTCATCCCTCCTTTTTTTCCTCCATCGCAAGTCTTCCGCCTCTTTTCCTATTTTCCTTCTTTCGCATGGTTGCCCTAAACCAATGATTTCCATTCGTACCCTTTCTCTACCCTTTTATTTTAAGTTACACATTCCATGTGCCTAAGTTCAACTTATTACCCTTCATTTCCGTGTGACTATTCCTTCATTGTTTCACCCAATAATCGTCGGGATTGATTAAATTCCTAGTATTTGCATGATTCTTGTGGTAATTTATATTATTTAATTGCAAATATTAATTGATTGCTTAATTTCAGTCATATTAGTCTTAGGGTTTATTATTTCATCCCTTTTTAATTTTTAAGGAACCAAATTAGGCATTTAGGGTTACCGTATTAGTTGTTCTTCATCATCTTCCCATGTCTTACTGTATATAAGAATATCATCTAAATATACGATGACAAAATCTTCAAAAAAAGGGCGTGCCTCATTCATTAGTCGCATGAAAGTTGCGGGTGCGTTGCACAATCCAAATGGTATAACCAACGATTCAAATAGCCCTTGCTTGGTCTTCAATGCAGTCTTCCAGGTGTCTTCTTCCCGAACCCGGACTTGATGATAGCCCGATTTCAGGTCCAATTTGGTGAAGTAGTGAGCTCCTTGTAGCTGATCCAGTAGATCGTCTGTCCTCGGTAATGGATACTGATTCTTGATGGTTATCTTGTTTAGTGTCCTGTAGCCTATGCACATCCTCCATCCGCCGTCCTTCTTCGGCACTAGTAGTACTGGTGATCCACAAGGTGAGCAGCTGGGTTTGATGACTCCATGCTCCAGCAACTCTTGAATTTGTTTATGGATTTCTTCATTCTCCACGATAGAGGTGCGGTACAAGCCTAAATTAGGCAATGGTGTATCCCCTACCAGCTGGATATCATGCTCCACAGGCTTTCGTGGTGGTAAGCCTTGGATCTCCTGAAAAACATCCTTGAATGCCACCTGTACCTCTTCAATCTCAGTTTGTTGCTTGGGGGTCAAAGACACTGTAGATAGTGCCACTCGTTCTGGGTGTTGTTCCTTGTGCCTTATCATCAGTAGCACAAACGTTCCACATGCATTAACTATCCTCTTGGCCTGAGTTGCAGTGACCAAAGTGACGGTTGACCGTGGCTTACATGCATTGATGTTATACTCTTTACCGTCCTTCACGAATCTGTATTTGCGCTGCCATCTATAATGGATTGCATCTCGATCCCACAAGTTGGGACTGCCCAGTATCGCCTGACACACATCCAGAGGCACAACTTCGCACGTGACCTCATCAATATACCTATCAGTGATGGCAAACTTGAAGGTACACTGCTTGGTGATTCTCGTTTCTACATCCTTCTGAATCCAACCCAATGGGTACGGTCTAGGATGAGGTGTCGTCTCAATACCCATCTTCTGTACCAAGCATTCTGAGATCAATTTTTTTGACTTCCAGGGTCTACTATTGCCTCAGTGATGCTTTGTTTCACTTGAATATTCAAGTGGAAGAGCTCTTCTCAATTCGGAGTTTGAAGTGGTGTCTGCAGTCTTAGCCATAAGGGTGAGTTTACTGTCAGCTTGTTATACTTCTGGTATCTTCTCAACCTCACAGGTATTCAGTACTGCCTTCTTCCTCTTCGGCTGCAGCTCAGGATGAAGCTTCCAACACTTATTCTTCACATGTCCACTGATCCTACAGTGGTCATGGTAGTTCTTCCTAGGACTGCTGTCCTTCCTCCTGTTGGGCTCCCCCTTTTTGCTGAACTTGTCTATCATACCCCCAACCTTCTGTCGGTCATCTCTACTGTCGGATTTCCTATTCTTAGCCTCAATGGCTATCGCCACTGTAGCCTCGTCAATGGTAGTGACTCTGAAGAGTTTCAATTCCTTTCGAATATACTCTGCCAATGCACCGACGTACTTCATGAAAATATTGAAATCCTCTATAGATTTTCCCAATGCAATAGCTTGATTGTGAAATTCAGTGGTGTATTCCTGCACCGGTTGGCCATACCTCTGACGTAGATACCGCGACTTAATCCAACAATCCTCTTCATAACCAATGGGGTAGAATTGTTTCCTAACTAACCCTTTGAACTTCTTCCAGGTCAGCTTAGATACATCGTGGCCCTTCAAATAAGCGTTCCACCATTTCAATGCATGACTGGACAATTCCAGTCTTGCAAATTTGATCTTTTGGGCACTGGTGTACCCATAAATGGTGAAGTAATTCTCTAACTAGTCAATCCAGTTATCTAGTTTTTCTGCGTTGATTGTACCGTCATAAACAGGGATTTCTAATTTTAAATCCACTTGGAAGGGTTCCTTACCGGATTGGCCGTCTTCAAAGAGTAATCGTTTGCTTTGATCGACCTCTTCCTCTTTCTCTTCCTCCTCGTCGGTGTCGTCTGTATGCTTCCGTTCGTTCCTCTGCTTGGACGGACTTGCTTACACCTTTTTAGGGGTTGATTTTGAGGCAGCTCCTTCCACTAGTTTAGTAACTAGTTCCGTCAACACAGTAACCTGCTCCTCCAATTTGGAGAAGCGCTCCTTCCATTCGTCGTTTCCAGCCATACCCATACTTCTCAAGTTCCTCCTTTCTAATTGAAGGTGATGCGAGAGCAACGCCTGCAACTAGGTAGGAATAAGAAAGATAAAAGAGATAGAACAAAAGGCTATGCCTTAATAAATTTTATTAATCCATCGTGTATTTCATCTCTATTACATCCATAGGTATTTATAGGAAAACACGAACTCGAAAATAGCATAAGAATCTAAAACGGGAAAGCCACCGACCTGGCCTCCTTACTAAAGTAGGACTCCAACAAAAACAACAACTGGGTTTCCTAATTAATCTAAGACACTAAAAACGAAATTAACAAAAGTAAAATCTACTAAAAATAAATAAAATAAAAATAGTAGTGGATACGTGAGGTGGATCTTTCGTGTCCAACGTCAGTCCCCCGGTCTTGAAAATAACTCGTCCTCTAGTTGAAATCAGCAAAAGCACAAGGCACCAAATAGAGATGAAGACCAAGTCCAAAAATGCAAATGATGAAGCTTGGAACTACACAATCTTCAATGCAAGGAGGATGAGAGCTGTCGTTTTGCAGGACGAAGAAGTCAACAAACGCATATGTGCTCAATCGAGGGCGAAACAACTCTGTCAAGAAGGGATCTTCAAACTGCACTAGGGAGATGGCATGATCCTGATGGTCTGTCGGACATGGATCCAAAGGGAGGACATGAGGCGGGCATGATAAGGTATGAATAACGATAGGAATTCTCGGTATCCGTAAGGGGACCAGGTTTGGGTAATGGAGATGGTTGGGTAATTTGTGGTGGTGGTGGGGGAGGTGTTGGTATTGGTGGTGTTGGAGGGGAATCGACATGCGTCGGTTGCATCGACGGTGGCGCCGGCAACATAATTGGCTTATTCTCCAAGATAGGCAATGTCTGCGGCGCCATGACCTCTGGAGAAGCAGTTAGGAACTTTGAATCTGACTTTGGAGCAGTATGCATGAACTCTGGGGATGACTTTGGAGTTGAATCTGGTTCAAAATCAGTAGTTGTAGGAACATTAATTACCTCAGGTCGTTCTAACTCACGTTCTGTTCTTATGGCCATTCGTATCGCATCTCTCAAAGTGAAGATGTCGCGGTAGATGATGCAGTCATATATCGCAGGATGGAATCTTTCGAGGAATCTGGAGATCTGTTGAGACTCAGTCTCAGCGTGTCTTGCGGAGAGATAGTAGAACTCAACTGCATAATCTCGAACAGTCCGATCTCTTTGCCAAAATTGGTATTGCTCGAACATAAATTGCTTATAGTTGACAGAAAGGAAATGATTACGTAACAACTTTTTCATCAATGTCCATGATCTAATAGGAGACTGTTTGTAATACCTGAGGTTGATTTGTAACTCTATCCACCATGTAGACGCTTCACCTTCGAGACAATATGCCATGAAGTCTACCTTTCTCGTTTCCTCAATCTTCGTGTAAAAGAAGAAGCGTTCAACTTTTACGAGCCAATCGAGGAAGTATTTATTGTGCCATTGACCATAAAAAGGTGGGACATAGTCTTTGTCACTGTCGCTTGCGTGGGCACAATAGGAAGTCATAATGATACCACTTGATGTAGCAAAAGCATTGCGGGCTAAAAGTGCCTCGTCAAACTTGGTTAACACGGGTCAAACTGGTCAAAGATGGGTGGGTCCCACGGTTTTGGCTAGGACTTTGGTCAAAGGTGGAATGTGATAGAGTATGTCAATCTCTAAGAAGATGAGGATAATTGTGGAAAGAGATGAAAGTAATGGTAGTGGGTAAAAAAGTATAAAGTAAGGGGTAAATATGTAAAGAGAAATTGTTGCTTTTCATGGCATTAAATGCATGGATGAAAGGCCAATTAAAGATATTGAGAACCGATGGTTTATTGGGTGAGTGTGGGATGCATTGAATGAGACTTATGAAAGGAGGTGGAAAGTTGGGAAAAGGGATTTGAATGTAACGAGGCAACAATTGGAATGAGGGAAATAGGAAGAGGGCAAAAGACTGGATGGCTGTTGCAGTGGGAGGTAATAAGGTTAGGGCTGAACTGGGGATAAGAATACGAATGGATATTTGGGGTTGTAGAAGAGCATCGGAAAGAGATGAAGAGGCGAAAGGTCACAGTTTGGGACAGCGGAAAGGTGAGAGAGGGGTGGCAGCGATAGGAGCAAAGGAAGAGGTGTAGAGGGTGCGAATCGCAGGAGAAGAAGATGAGAAGGGGGTGGCGAGTAACCTGGGTTTGAGGAAGACGGTGACAAACCAATCTGGGATAACACCTAGATTTGGCGATTGCAAAAAGATGGTGGGGATCGAGATGAGGCTCTGAACCAATTGATGAGGGAGCAATGCCTACAACTAGGCAGGAATAAGAAAGATAAAAGAGACCTTTCAAAAAATAAGAAAGATAAAAGAGATAGAACAAAAGGCTATGCCTTAAATAATTTTTATCCATCGTGTGTTTCATCTCTATTACATCCATAGGTATTTTTAGGAAAACACTAACTTGAAAATAGCATAAGAATTTAAAACGGGAAAGCCACCGACTTGGCCTCCTAACTAAACTAGGATTCCAACGAAAACAAAAATTGGGTTTCCTAATTAATCTAAGACACTAAAAACGAAATTAACAAAAGTAAAATCTACTAAAAATAAATAAAATAAAAATAGTAGTGGATCTTCCGCGTCCTACATCAAAAGGGGCTCCGAGAGTTCTTCGCCGGTCTTTTGGTATTGATCTCGTGTCAAAACGATAAACTGTAGGGTCCCAAGAAGGGTCAAAACAAGGCTCTGGTACCAACTTGATCCGTAATATTTGGATAAAATGCGGAAAATTGGAGAGATTGGGAGAAAGTAAGAGATAATTGATAGAGAGAGACAAGTGAAACAGAGATTTGGAAGAACTTTCTTCCTATTTTTCCTTCTTTTTTTCTTCTCCTTCAAAATTTCTTGGTGTACATACTCTCCTGGTGTGTTCCAACTGCCTGGAACCACCTTGTTACACAAAAAAAAAAAAGAAAACCATCGAAAACGGCTGTGCAGGTACCAGTCGACTGGTACATCGTCTGGAAGCAACTACTTTTGCAGTTACACAGTACCAGTCGACTGGCACTATTCATAAACTTGTACTAGATGATGTACCAGTCGACTGGTATATCAACTGATACTATCAGAGAGTTGTCTGTTTTTACAGATAGACACTAGACGATCTACCATTCGATTGGTAGATCTGACTCTATCAGAGACCGCTCTGCACTGCAGTACAATCACTAGATCATCTGCCAGTCGACTGGTACATCGACTGACAGTGCAGATCCCCATTTTCTTTAGAATTTTTACACAGTCTATGCTATGTTTCAGCTGGGAGATCCTCCTGGATCAAACAAACTATATTGCCAAGAATACAAGTTTCCATAGAAGTTGGCCTTTTGCAGTGGGGCCAACCCCAATCATCTAGGGGAGCTTGAGAAGAAGGGGGAAGTACCCATGAAAAGGGAAAAATGGAAACGAGAAAGGATGAAATGGGAGAGGCAAAGGGGAATGCAGGAAGAGGTGGTCTATGGTCTATAGACCCTTTGCCATTACAACGAAGGAGGTAGATGCTTTTAGAAACAATAAGTTTTTGAACTTCGCCTTGTCTAAATAAGAATCTTATTAGTTAGGCGTGTGTGGATAGAGGTTTGCACATGCCCCAATGATTAGTCAGGTGCTCTAAGAGGCCTGGACACTATGGTCTTCAAAAAAAAAAAAATAAGAATCCTATTTAGAGTGATTGTCCAACAAAGGCCTTTCACCTTAGAATAAAAGTCCAAATGGCTTTGAAAGGGCATTGGGAGGTTGAAGAAGGTTGTGAAAGGGAGTAGAAAGAGTTACTTGAAAAGATCTTATCAAATGCTTTGTTTTAAAGGTAACATGAATTCTCGCATTAAAAGAGAGTACGAAGGAGGGTGACTGAGGAGGACACACCAAGATCGAAAAACCAAGAAAGCCTCACCCAAAAAAATCATTCAACACCTCCACCCACCGACACAAACATACAATCAAATGAGAACACACTAAGAAAAAAACTTAGATCTAGAAACATCATGCTTTACTGAGAAGTTGGCAATTCCATTAGCCGATTGACAAACACGAACAAGAGAAATATCCAAAGATCTACATGGGAACCTGATCTCTCTGCAATGTAAAATCAACTTCCAAGGAGGCTTCTTCTGCATTTGTGTCCACGTTGCAGTAAATGAATCATTTTCCACAATAATCATGCCCTATTAGTGACTACAAAAAATCTTCAAAGCTTCTGTAATAGCCATAAGCTTAGTTTCATTTGAGTCTTTGACACCAGCTGGGCCTGAGAAAAAGACAATCACTCTACCATCTGAGTTTTGTTGAATGCCTTCAATCTTGGCTGGCCTAGTTTTCCTTTTGCTGCTGCATCCATGTCGAATTTCAACACCCCCAAACTAGGGCGCTTCCATCTATCCTAGATCCTATTGTTCTTCCTTCGACCCCCCAACACTTCTTTTAAATCCTCGAATAGAACTTATGAATGAGTACTGCAAAGCATTGATCTGTCCCTCAACTAGGAAATAGCCCTAGCCTTGGATAATTGGAATATTATGTCTTTTGCTGAACACTCTTTGCCTTCAAAATTTTGTTCTGCTCTTTTCACATTCTTTAACAAATGGGCGATAGAATAATCCTCCATGGAGACCAGCCTTTGCCTTTGAAAGAACTTCCGCCAACTAACAACATGATCCCCTAGACTTGGGTTAAAAGTCCAAGACATGTTCCATAGAGCTAGGAATGAATTCCAAATGAGAGAGGTGAAGGGGAAGTTTAGGAGAAAAATGATTGGTAGACTCCTGCAGTTCTGCTCGAAGCCGCATAAAACACATGAAATGTTTGCCTCCCTAGGAGTGATCCTTCTCCATAGCAGGTTGTTCCTAGTGAGAGCCTCGCCGCAAAGAGTAGCCTAGCAAAAGACCTCCACCTTCAGAGGGGTGAGGCCTTACTTGGCTAATAAGCAACAATGAGAAAATAATGAAGGAGCGGCCAGTCTACCAGCTAGGAAGGAAACTTTGAATTCCCCAGAAGGATCGCCCAACCAAACTCTCATATCCAAAAAGATCTTATCAACCAAAAAGATCTTAAGATTTAAAAGTCAGTCGTGTGAAATAAATTTAGAAAATTTATTTAACTATTAAAATTTAATTTTGTAAGAGATTTTTTACCATGTGATACTAGACTATCAAATGGAGTGTTGAACTTGAAATATCTTAAAATTATGAACTTTATTGTTTCAATTTCAAGCATATATTCTATGACCTTTTTGTTGGGGGACAGAAAATGTCCAAGTTCAATGTATATTGTAAGACCAACTAGATTAGGTGTCTAATAGTCTGTAATTAGATTTGAGATTATTATTTTCCTTTTTGGTCTACATGATTAGCTCCCTTACTTCCTATATATACATGTACAAACACCACAGTTAAGTAGGGTGAATTTAATACAAACAAGAGAAGAATTCTTCTCCACAGTTAAGTAATATTGTCTGTTGGAATATGTTTAAAGTTTTAATATTAGTAGAATTATTGTGTAATTAGGATTATTAGCCTCTAGCCGACCCTAGGGCTATCACAATCAAACTCAAACTCTAAACTAATTATAAATGAAATACACCTCTTAGTTAGAGGTAAGTCCAAACTAATAAACCTAATTACACAATAATTCTACTAATATTAAAACTCTAAATATATTCCAACACCAATATCCATAATCCAATGAAAGGATATCACATTGGAATTGTCACAAGTGGTTTGATTGAGCACAAGACAAGGGAGATAGACATGGATCGAAGTCCCATGCCGGAATATGTGGTAAATTTGAAATGTTTTTTTTTGTTTTTCAGCCAAACTAAATTTGATATGTCAAATGATGTTCATATAATGTGAAATTGGATCGGTTGAATGGTTAATTACTCTTCCAATGGATGGATCCAAATATGAGCAATTCTGGCATGTAGCAACTGGTGAAAGGTTATGATCTATTTTATGATATGGTGTTCTAGATTAATGAGTTCGAGTTTTTGTGATTAGTTTCATGTTGGTTGAGTCCAAATTATATAATTTTTTTGGATATCAAGTCTTAATTATATCATAAAAAAGAACTTCATAAATCATAATTACTAATCAAAATTCTAAGGTTAGACAAGTTACATTTTGTTTATTTTTTCCCTTTCTAACAAATTGCGAAAATGAGAGACAACTCTCCACCACAAACCCGAAGTGGGTTTTTCTAATGTGTGTGGAAGATGGTACAACCCTTCGGAGGCCTCCTTAGGGAACATGTGTTCTTATAGTTGGCAAGTTTGGATTTAGCCTAAGTTGAGCCAGAACTACGTCACATAATGGACAAGGTACATGGTCCACTCAATTTGTCAAGGGGTCTTGAAGCCTACAGTGCCATGGTGTGCGAAGTGTGAGCTTAATTTGGCTACACATAGTTGTTTAGATACTTTGGAAGTATGTGTATATTCATTAATTTGTGAATTTACCCCGCACACATGAACAAAGTACAATGTTGATTCATCAAAAGAGTCAAAATGTGTGGGCAACAGGGCTTCCAATTAGATATTATGAAATTTGTATTATATACACACAAGTATATTATATATTAATAATTAGAGTTCCTATTTAGGTATTATTAGTTAATAGTGACGAATATATTATTGTTATTACAAAAATAGATAAAAACTAAAAATATAGGATCATCATAAACTTTTCTGTAAAAAAATGCTTACATAATTTGAGCCTGCTTTAAAGCTAGTGGAGGCATAAAGTAGATTTGGAATGTGTAATGCACCTATGTCAGATACTTCTAAATAATTGCATCCGTTCTTCATCGGCTCTTTCAGTGCTTTTTAACATTGTTTTTGAAGATGACTAAAATATTATAACACTTCTCTTCTTAAAATCTAATTAAAATATTGTTATATTTGTCACTTAATTGTAGAGTAAAACTAGTAGATTATTTTCTACTAGTGTTATTTTTGCACATTATGTTCATTTAAAATAAATTTTACATTTTAATTTATTTAAATATGGTGCCGTATTCTTGTGTCCTATTTTTTTGGTTAGCCGAGTCCTACACCTTGCCACCCATGTTGGACTCACACCCATGCCAATGTAACTTAGCATGTCACCTATTTTGACTACCTTTTTTCTAATATCTGATAGATTCTTTTCTAATCCTTGTGGAGAGTGGGGAGCAGGCCCTTTCTTAAAATAAGGACCAAGTACTAAGATAATACCGTTGGGCATATCCTGGTGCACTTATAGAGAGAAACAAGGGAACCTTTCAGAATATAGCAGCATCCAGCACATCCACATTTGCCTTAAATATTTCTTCTATATAATGCAATGGGGTCCCGTGACAAAGGAGGTGAAGGATTTCTTGTAATCTGACTCAATGGTTGGAACTCAGTAATGAGATTGAATTTCTCTTTTTGGGGCTTGTGCGTGCTATATCTTTTTTAATGTTACCAAAGTGTTGCAGGGATTTTTCAGTCTCCATGGATAATCATTAGCATATTCTTCTATACTTTCAATAAAATACTTACATTAGCTGTTTAAAATAACGTTATCATGTTATTACAAAAGAATGTCATCGTGTTTTCATGTTTTGTCCATTGAATTTGAAATGTGGAAGCAGTTTTCTCTTTGTGAAATTATGTAGATCGGGGACGCATTCATGTTTTGATGACAAAATTACCAAAAACTAAGAAGGGTTCCTGTCAATCTGCATTTTTTATTTTTTTGTTATTTCCAAGTTGTTACAAGAGGTGTAGAACTTCTAAATAATTCCATTACTTTATCATTTAATTGTTTGGTAACTTCTTGAATCTTGTTCTGCATCTTATGCAATGGCTGGTTACATTCCTTGTCTTTTATTGCTTGACTCAGTACTTCTCTACCACTGGATCAAAAAGTTAATGGTCACTTAATTTTTTGGCATCATATGTGAGGGTTGAATTCTTTGCACACAATACATTGGGTGTCTACAGTCTCATGCTATCTGTAGAGAGTGTGAGGACCCTAATGCATTTCAGTTTCACTTTTCAATTTCCATTTTCAAATGTGTTGGTTCTAATTGTGCAATGAACCATTTAAGACAAACTTTTCCCATGAAGGAAATATGAATGCCTCTAGATGGTAGGACATAATATTAGCCTTTAGTTTTTGGTTGCTATACCATCTATTAGTATTTTCTGATGCCATTGTCTTTTGCCAGCTATTGCAAGCTAACTAAGGTTGTAAATGTGGCTCATGTCACATGCATGCGTGCGTGCTTTAACACGCTCGCATACACACACACACACGTGCATTTACACATCATAAAGGGATCTTTTCTAATGTTTTATATATACAGCTGTGAAGAACGTATTCAGAAGATTCAGACAATAAAAATTTTGGAGGAAATTTTCATTTTGTGCGGCTCCACACTGCTTCAAGTCCTTCCTCAAGAGAGCTGAATTTGAGGCCCATATCCATGATACACATGCAGACCTTCTTCAACCTAATGTAGAGAAGGAAGATGGAAACGAAATGGACAATATCACTAGACCTTCTTCTGCAGATTCACATGTGAAGCAACCTGTGCTTCCAGATCCATCAACTGCCCGCACACAGCCAAGGCCTAGTTTTTCACCCAATTCGAATTCTCAACCCCAGGATCGTGAAGATAGAGCTCGTCGCCAACAACCCAAAGAACCATCGACTCCCAAGCAGCCTCAGCTACAGCCTAAGCAACCACCATTCTACAACCGGAACCCGCAACAACCCTCTGAGTCACAGCCAGACAACCCCTCGCAAGGTTTTGACAGGCATTTCAACCGATTCCAACACCATACTAATTTTGACAGCCAAGGTGGCCTACATTATCGGCGAGATTCTGAGCAGTTTCCAGATAAGCAGCAAGGTGTTATACCAGAACCTCCATTCCCGGAATACCCACCAATGCACCCACATCAGCCTCCTAATTTTGCAGCAAATGCAAACCAAGGGCCAAGCCCCCCACCTCAGTTCAATTATCCTGCTTTTCTACCAGAGGATCTCAGCCATTTTATAATGCTCAATATGAGATGCCACGGTCGGAAATGGCATCAGAAGGTGGGTCAGAGCAGGGCTCCTTACTGGGGTTTCCACCTGCTCAACCGGGTGCAGTGGGCTTCCCCGACAGTTATCCTCCTCGCCCTTGGGGCATGGGACCTCCAGGCATGTCTTTTGAACCATTGGCCACGGGTCCTGGCATGCCAGAAGGCTATGCAAATTTGCCAGATTCTCAAGGTAGAGGCCCATTTTTCCAAGGAGATTATGGTAGGTTTCCGGCAGCTATGCCAGTGAATTATCCTCCTATGGGTAAGGATGGGATGGAGCTGCAAAGTGGTGGTGGAGATTACAAAGACGGAAAGGGTGTGTTAGCCCCAGCACCTCTTCCTCCGCCACCTCCACTTCCTATGCCATTGTCACAACTCAAAAGAGGGAAATTCTCCAGCTCCGGTGACATGAGTCGAGAAGGTCAGGGATACAATTGGCAAGATGAGAAGCGTGGGTTTGGAAATAGTCAAGATTAGATGATGATGTCGGCCTTTATTTCAAATGTTTAGAACTTCCTATGCAATTGATTTTTGCTACTGAGATAGTATTTTAGCATTCTTATCGTTCCTGCATGTGGCATGAGTAGGCAAAAGGTCTTAAATTATCTTCTCTAACCATTTTTCTTTCCACTCCCATTGGGAATTTAATCTATTCCCTCTTCACCTTCAGCATGCACAACGTATAATGTGAATGTACTTGAAACGAAGTGCTCCAATGTACGTTATTTTTATATCTATATCACTTATTGGTGAGACGAAAAATAAATCGAGTACTAGGAATTATGGTAGAAAACTTGTCAAGGTTAGAATTAGGGCATCAAACTTTGGAAACAAACAGTTTAAGAATAAAGGCAGGTCATATGTTGTGATGAAGTAGTCCTGTGTTGATTAAATTGGTGATTCTATAAAAATTTTAGTAGAATATCAATATTTTGTGGTCTATAGTGTTGGGTAATGAAGAAAAGATTGGTACAGAAAGTAGGTGATATGTAAAATCACAGTAGAAGAGAACTAGAAACAACCTTTAGATGAGAAATGAGGGAGAGTTAAATAAAATGGTTTAGACAAAATTAGAAGATCGAAAGCAATACTTTGTGTTAAGAGAAGATTAGAAGAATAGTGTTCTACATCTTTGTCTATAGATGTTGAAGAGTAAAACTAGGAAGAGCCAGCCAATCTCTCATGGTTGATTTTTGGTTACTTGAGTTCAGTTGTTTTTTCCATTATATTGAATCCGACTGCGTCACTCGATCTAATGTCTCTCAAAGGTGCACATGTTATTAATTCTTATCTATAGGGATATTCATTCTGACACTAAGTATAATATAAATTTAGATAATTTCGTGCAATTGGAGAACCAAGTAGAGGATTTTATTTGGATAATATAGCAAGATAGATGCAGAGAAAGCTTTTTAAGAAAATAGTGTGAAAAATGATAAGATTAAGATGGAATATATGAAGTTTATGTTCAGTGGATCTAAGAGTATGGATATTGATTAAAATTGAAAATATTAAGCTTTTTATTTTAAGGAATTTTGATACTTTGATACAACTACAAAATGCAGATTTGATTTCGATATATTTGATGGGATGGTGCATTATAAGTATAGTGTAGGCAAGTTAGTAGAGTCTCATAAATAGGCTCTAGAAAATATCATATGGATGTAAAACGCCACATGAAGAGAAATGACCAATGAATAAAGGGCAACAAAAATGTATGTTATTATGTGTGGCAGAAGCCTAAAAGTCATTTCAATAGAAGAAAAGATAAGGTTATTGCCCAAGATAGGTTTGAGAAGACCAGAAGAAACTTTGAAAGAGTTGGAAGTTTAGCGGTAGGTGTTAGGAGGGAGGTAAGTACAAAAGTTGATAGAACGTGGAGTGAAAGAGAACATGGTTGTGGGGTCATGGGATAGTTTTACTGGTAGACACTTTGGCTAAAAATTCAGAGGTCACATGTTTGAGTCTCGTAGTAACCCAATGTACGTAGTTTGTAGAGGTCTACGTGCATTCATTCGGAGTTTTATCCAATGCTCTCGTATTCGAAGAGAGGTGGGGGACGTCTTGGGTTTTTCCTAGTCATTAAAAAAAAGATTATGTGATTGTTAGTAGGATTAAGTAGAGAAGTTGATCTTGGAAATACGATCCCATAATGATGGGACAAGGTGAGATGAGCGTAAGAAGTTTCGAGTTTTTTTTTTTTTTAAATAGAGTTTGATTTGAATCAAGGAGTGATTTCAGAAGACAAACAATGATATTTTACGGAATTGAATAGAGTGGAATGTTGGGTAAGTGAAGAAAATGAAATACTATGATCAATCACGCATTGCCATATGGCATTACTATGTCTACTTTGGGGTGGTGCTCATCGATTTTGAGTGTTAATGGGTTGATTGGAAATTTCTCTTTTTACTATGTGGCCCATAAAAATATCTTATATATTAGATCAATAAAGTCATGTTTTTAAAACTTTTTCAAAATTTGATCATTCATATTATTAAAAAACATGACTTGATTGATACTCAAATGAAGGTCTTTCTAGTGGACTCACCAATATCTCAAATGGTGAACTTCACATCTCAGTGCGCACAATAATAATATTCCTAGACAATGGGCAATCCTATCCTCCAAATGAAACTGTAAAGGGAGAATGAGTAGAATAACCAAACTTCCACAACACACTTCACATATGATACTTTTGGATGATACTTTTAGGTGTCTATAAGTTGCATCTATAATCCGGGACATGTACAAGTCTTTCTATCTACATACACTGGATAACTCATGACATAATTGTGGTGACAGTTTTGAAAAATCGAAAGTTGAACTTTTAACCGGTCCGAACCCGATTTAAATAAATGGACTTGAACAAGCATTTTTGTCCGGTAGACCAAGCACAAGTTTTTTTAAAAGCTCGTCTATATAAGGATGGGCTCAAGCTTTTACTTAAATGAATCATAGCATGTTAGGCTTTTAGATCCATTTTTTTATATGTTTAAAATAATGAATAATTAGTTATTGAAAAGAAAATAAATAATTTGGAAATTGAATGGTAGGACAAGTTTTGAGTTTAGCTTATTAAAAATGTGCTTGGTATGTATAGCAGAGAATGCTTCAAAGGTATCTACCAAACAATTTTCATGTAGTACCTATGAAACTTACTAAATCTACTAATTTATTATATTTTATGTTTTACCATTTTCATGTAACTAATTTATTTATAAATTTCCATGTGGCCAATGGTACAATGTTTGAAAAAAAAAGGCTTAAGTACTTAGAACAGAATGGGGTTACAGTGATGGCTAAAAGCTCACCTCAAGAAGTGGGAGTTCTAAGTTCAATTCTCACTCTACTCCAAAAAGCTACTCTCAGTGTGTAGATAGAGAGGCTTATACATACCCCGAAAATTAACCGAATGCTTTAAGAGGCTTAGACACCTTAATTATAAAAAAACATCTAAGTATTTAGATCATATTGTTAAGTTTATTTTAGACTCTATCTTGGATGTTAGTGGTTGAGATTCTGATGTTAAGTGGCGTGGGTATTTTGACTCAATCTGGGCTTGTGTGATTGGGTAATTGTATATGTAATGAATTTAATTTATATCACTTTGATATTGTATTACACTCAAAATGTGTCCATGTTTAATTACCAAAACAAAAAAGTAATCTAAATTTGATCTAAATAACCTAAAAATTGGATAATTTAATGAACAATAGAAGAGTAACATCCCTCCTATTCAAATCCATTTCACCTAGCAGCAAGTTCACCAATTCGTATCAAATAGCAGATCAATTTTAATGTTCCCTTGCAGAATCACCTTGGCTACTTTGAATTTCCACAATCTCCAGAAACTAAACATTTCAATCTAAGCGTTTGACAGACAAGAGAATAAGAGTGGGCATATCATAAATAGGAGATTCCAAGCTTGAAAGTAATCCTATATAAGTGGATCTCCATCTCCTAAGTCTATATATTCAATTAAGAATCCCTTTTAATCTTCATAGGCCTTTTCAGATCAAGCAATGACAAATCTCTTCCTCCAATGCAAGCCAAAAAACAAGATTTTTGTCCAAGTAGATTTTCCCATAATCGACTAAATTTAGAATCTCCAAAATAAAAATGTACCAATTGCCAGACAGATTAAGTTCTCTAGAGAACCTTGGCTTTCACAGTCTCCAATCCAAAAATAGCCACGTTCAACAAATGCAGGAGTACCATCTCATGAAAAAAAAATTATAATTGTATTAAACCATGAAATAAATACAGGCATCTTCAAGCAGCCGATTGTTACATAATGATAAGATAGTGCTTGAGAAGGAAATGTGTTAGAATTTCGTATGGTGGGGCTGCAGGATCTCTCCAGTCGACTGAGTGTGCCGCTGCGGAATCGATCCATTCACCTCAAATTTCAAGGTTAAAACAGGCTATATCAGCGCATATACAAGGACAGAGGAGAATTTTGCACTAGCACTCCAAAACTCCAAGAAGCAACCAAAAACCAATTCATTCTACAGTGGGATGCACAAGGCAAAAGAATGCCATTCCCTGTATGTGGTAATAGTTTTTCATATCATTTCTTGAAGAGCTAAATTCAGCTCCTGAGCAAACTTCGCAACTGATCCTCCTCTTCTGCATGGGAACAAGTAAAAACTGATTGAGCAGGTATTAAAGAGGCAAAAGCAATGCCGCATAAATTACCATTTAATACCATGAGAGAGAGAGAGAGAGAAAGAGAGAGTCTCTACCACTGAATCCTTCTCTTTTTGCAAGAGATCACAACTTTTTGAATAGATGGTAAGGAGCAGAACACGGTGCAGCATAAAATCTATCATTTAAAATCACACATGCACATGTACATGGACAGGAAAAAAAAAGATCAGCTATTGAATTGCGATTACCTGGTGAGAGAAGGAAGGTATCGCTTGACCTTTTCCAACTCAATAAAGCATAGATTACAGCGCTCCATCCTGAAATTGAGTGATGAGTAGATGTAGCAAGAACAAAGCTTTCAACAAGAGATTACGAAAAGCAATGCTAAAAATAGCTCTTAGTACCATCTAATACATTTTTATAAATGAGGAATGACATGTAGAGCTAGACAATACACACCTTTGTTCTGCCTCAATATCTACCCCAACAGGTGAAGAGGCTGACAATGTTGAATGAATCACAGTACCAAAAATTCTTACTAGCTTCAGCAGCATTTCTAGTGAGATGCCTAGATGCCTGCATTTTGACACAATCGATTATTGTTGTTAAAATCTTATGATAAATGATTCTTATCTTACAATTCATATGAAATGAAATGATGAGAGGAACGATTCGTATCGGCATATAAATCTTACAATTCCTGTTGATGATAAGAGTTACATAGCCATTTAGAATTTGAAAGTATGAAACTTTTGAATTTGATGGTTTCTTAGGCTTCAATTGATGGGTGTCAACTGTCTAATTTTTTGGTGGCTTCTTAGTTTGTTGTTGGATTTTTCAATAACATCGGTTGTATATATTGGTATCCTACTTTTGGAAGTTGGAAGTTTGAAAATTGAGCTCCAATGAATAGGTATATATCATTTTACTTCATTTTGCAATCTATTTGCTTAATATTGGAAGAAAATTGAAGAATTGCTCATACTATTACTTTTTAGACATCTTTTATTCTATTTTATACATTATATATTTTTCGGAGAAAACACTTTGGAATCTTATGCTTTTGTGATTTAAGATTCATGATTTGTGATTTAATATATAAAATGATTTTATGATACGATTTGATTATCACAACATCATAATCAATTAAAGCACAAACATCTTGAACACCATGTGCTTAGTCATGAACAACAATAACAATGGGCTGCAAATGACAATGATGACAATGCCACTGACAACAATAACAGCACGAAAATAATGTTGCAGACAGCTCCAGGAAGTTAAAATTTTGGAACAAAGTCATCATTGGCCATGGGCTGGTGAAGCCATAGTTTTTTTTTTTTCAGTTGAAGCCATAGTTTCTTATAATGGAAAAAGCAATTCAACTAGAGCAGAAATCTTCCTCATAGTTTCAGGACTAAACTCTAACATCAATTTGAGATCTTTCTTTTCTCCCAAAACAGCAAGGACTCCAATCATGTTCATGCAGCCACATACAACCTCCAGTTTTACTATATCATTGAATCTCAGAATGTCTACATTGAGAAATAATAAAAGGTGTAATGCGGGTACATGGTGGGATGACTTACAGGTGGAAATCATAATATTGTTATTGGTGTTAGTAATAGTAGAGGGACGTGTTAGCCAACCCTAGATAGATGTAAAAAATGCTTTGATGATAATTATGAATTGGAACCATTTTACACGTTGGTTTGTAAAACAAAGGCAAACTAAAACTGAAAAGATGAAATTGTTCAAGATCTTAAAGCATTAGTAGAAGAATCCAAGAAAAATAAGTGACAATCTTGGGTGGACTTCACATCTAAGAAAGACCTACTCAATGACAAGCTCTAGAGGTATTCACCTATCCATCTTACTCTCCAACAGGCCTGTGAGGAGTGGTAGGAGACTAGTGCAGATCTCCAGGGTGACAATGTCAATCTTTTCCAACACAACACTGATGACATCAGCAACAACCTGCAGCATTCCAAGTAATATACATTATTAAATACAAAATAGTTACTTCGTGTCTTTGACTTCTAAAGTGATTTTCTTTTCTTTTTAGTGTTAACTTCTACAGTAATATACATACAGCATAATCTGACATCTTCCCTAATGCAGTAATGCCCCCCTTCACATCATTCCTTTCCCAAAATCTGTGGATGACCTGAAAAGTATTCATACAATTTAATTATCATTTCAATATTGATTTAGTGACATGCAGATCACTTAATTGAGTCTATGATTGACCAAAACAAAGAATGCTTTGTATTAAAAGATGTCACAAATTCCAATTTTGGTATACAGAATTCTCAATTATAAAATCCATGACTTAGAAAGTGATTGCAGAAACAAGCCCGAGAACCAGTTACTAATGTGCAAAATAACTCCTTGTTGACAACTCAATTCTGAAAATCCTGTCCCCAGTGAGCATGATAATTTCAGAGGAAGATTCAAGACAAAAAGTTATCACATGCCTTGAGTCCCGACTTGTTGCTTTTCACCAGCTGAAAAGAGTCAGCAAATTACCTGTAATTTTCTTAATCGAGATTGCATAGAGACCAAAAAATCTTCATGATGTTCCAAAATGTCGGCGATGGCATCCTCATCACTTGCAGAGAAAGTTTCTTTTTCAGCAGAAGTACGACACCTCTGTTCATGGATAAATGACAGAAGATTGGAATTGTAATAATTTAAAGGCATGACACAAACTATAAGAACAAGAAATATAATTTAGAAAACCAAGGATAGCATATATAAAATGACAATTCTTCATTCAGGCCAAATATTCAAAATTGGACAACAGCGTATCATACCGTACTAAATGACACCACATTAGCAGCAGGCGCCTCAGAAGAAACGCTTGATGGTGATTCCTCATGGCTTGGAGATCTTTCTCTTTGCTCCCAGTTTGCAACAAGTGATTGTGTCCTTCCTAATTTGTTTTTCAAAGAAAATGCAGTCCAAGCTTAATTAAGATTCTCAGAAACATTAAGGGAGGGATGAGAACTATGATAACCATGAGAGGATATACCTCCTTTAGAAACTTCTAGAGGATATGTCTCTCTGGTGAGCCTATGCAACCTACTGTCATCTGAAAGAAAAGCATAAAGCATTTAGTTTCAATTCCCGATGACAATGATGATTTAGTCAAGATACTATTTTGTCAGAAAATAGACAATCTTGTATATGATTAAACTACAATTGTAATCAACGATGAACCAAGATTTGTAGCATCCAAAGCTATGAAATCATGACAGCAGATGGACCATTTAACCCACTTATCCAATAAAAACATTCAAGAATTGAAATTTGATACTCTGTTGCAACACACCCATGTCAGGCACACACACTGTCAGACTCATTATGGGTTCTCCATGGACTCTTTCTACTAATTATTTTCCAAGATGAGAAAAAAAATTCCCATACTTCAGTACTCTTGAAACCTAAATAAAATATCAATAAGTTTGTCACTTGATTATTTAGAATAAAGCATTACATTATATTCTATGATGTCATTTCCACACCTCATGTTCATTAAAAATAAATTTATCTAAATATGTTGCCAAGTCTTTTTCTGTTTGCCGAGTCCAACACACCCATGTCAAACTCTGATACTCACACCTGTACCCATGCACCTTAGGTCATAGTAGTTACAATTTAATCTATTTATTCAGCACCTAAGTAAACAAGGAGTTTTCTTAATGGTAATCTTGAGAAACATATTGGCAGCTGCCAGGAATGAACAGGCAAATTGTTCACAGGGAGATCTTGTTTCAACCATGTTGGAGAACATTTAAAAATCACATCTTTCAAAAAATAAAAAAAAGTAAAATTAGAAATCACACTACAGATTCCAAAAAGACATCAAAATGTTGATCATAATACAGATTTTTGAGTTATCTGCAGGTTGTGAACCTAATTTTCAAAGGATGTTGTGAACCAAATTTTCAAAGGGATTTGAAGCCTCATTTTTTAAAACTTACAACCAAAGTGATATTTGATAAACACTTCAAGGTGATCAAAGCTAGACTCGATGGCAGCAGAAATTGAAGAGCAGAAATACCTGAATTGTCTTCATTCATTAAAGTGTTCTCCTTCAAGAAAAATCATTTATTCTTCACAGTAAGCACACATACATACTAGAAACTAAAGCACAGAGGTCTAAGAAGCAACACTACAGGTATCACAACAAGATAATCATAAAATTTGCAAAATCTAAAACCTAGTAAGCATTTTAAGCTAAGTTATCAATTACGTTCCATTCTGGACAGAATGTTTGACAAAGAAAATCGAATAGAACAGCTTAAATTTTGGTGTCCGATTCCGTTACGGCCTGTACCAAACATTCCAGTTTATTCCAGCCAAAATGGGCCTGATCCAGAAGAAACAAGCCAGAATGGCTCGTTTCGGCCCAACCTTTCCGCTCTACTAATTTCGTTTGAAAAAAAAAAATTAAAAATCCATTTAAAGTATAACCGTACATATTAAAATCAGACTCGAAGAACTACAAGTGGATCAAATTTCAGCCCAAATTCAATTTCTAGCTACTTGAGTTAGTCACCAAACATCCTTAATTCAAAGAACACCTGGCCACATTGACCACAAAGATCAAATGACTAGAAAATGAATTTTAGACTGACATTTGGTCCACCATAGTTTTTCAATTCATACAGTTGATATTTTATGGACGTGAAGAAAATTCAAGAACAAAAAATTGAAAGGGGCCTGGTGCACCCATGTATGTGTTTTGACTTTTGATTTTGAATAAAATGAGAATTCGAGTTTATTTATTGGGTATTTCTTGATTTTTTTTGTCTAATTGGATCTTTATTTGATTCCTAATAGAATAAAATTCAAACTCCCTTAAGTTGGGGTAATGATGGAGGCACCCCCTCCTTTGTATCAATAGAGGCACCCCCATCAAAATGACATAAAACCCACCCCCATTAACAACATTTTCATTTTCCCATTTCTCCCTCCAAAATCATTACATATTTCTTTCTTTCCCTTTCTAAAATGAAGTTAGGTTACTAAAATAAATTAAAAACTCACATAAGGACATTGATGATATGAAGAGAATGACTTAGATTTGTTGCTTACAGCCATATGATCTAAAACTCTAATCAAATGATAAAATTAAAAATTTTAGTTGTTTAATTTCTTATCTTAGATAAGATGTCTATATATAATACATACAGATTATTTTTAATAAACCAATGCTTTGCATTTGTGCATTACATCAAGTGGGCAGTAGACAACATCGACTTGTAATATTTCTTTCTTTTTTCAAAAGAAAACAAAAACTTCATAGAGCTCAATCTCCCTATGCACCCCTTACAATATGTACGTTGTGCACACCCTATGTAGGGTCCACTAAGGTGAGCCATAGGTCCAATGCAAAAGTTTTATGCTTGAACATAAAGTCTAAAAACCACTTTGATTAAATCAATTGAGTCATGATTTTAAAAACCACAAAAGAGGGATTAGAAAATAATTTAAAATAAAAAATTTGAAACGCTTAAAAAACATCCCATGGAAAGCACAATAATTTTTTTAAGCCACATTTTTAAAGCTTCTCAAATTTTATTTGTTTTAAATTAATTTTCTAATTCTAAACTTTTGTGGTCTTTAAAATCATGGCTTAATTATTTCAACCAAAGTAATTTTTTAGACTTTATGTTAAAGCATATAACATTCTATTAGACCTATAATTATCGGTAAAGAACCAACCATTTTTACTTGATTTTTAGATTATTCCTATATGACTTGAACTTCACCAGACTTGGGCTCTACCAAGTTAGGCATTGAGTCTGTATTCAAAACCACAAGAAAAGACTGTTGAGGGAGTTGCCTGGTGGGAAAATGGGAAATTAAAAAAGGTCGTAGAGTGGGGATTTTGTCATTTTGACAATGGGTGCCTCTAATTATAAACAAGTGAGGGTGCCTCTATCATCAACCATAAGTTATTATTTCATAATTACGCTATTATAACTTGAGTTTACAAACATGAATAGGTACTTAATGATAATTTATGTTTTTATTTCTATAGATTAGTGTGAAATGATGAAAATAATTAATTGCAAAAATTTATAAGTTTATGTATTTTCTTCATATTTTTTTATTTTTTATGTTGTCTTTTCCAAAATGGAACACCAAAACAATCAGAATGATGGAACATTCCACTAGCAGACAAAACTGAAACAAATCTAACTATGATTTTAAGCAATAACATATGAAGTTCAAAGATTTAAGCAATTATTTTTTACTTGTACATAATGAGAATTCCACTATGTACAAGTAAAATGCAATTCCCTTGGTCTTCCTCTCCTTTTCCTTTTTGACTACACCAGCGTCGTGACAGAAAACTATCTTCCTTCTTTTCTTAATAATGAAATCATATTGTAGAAAAAAAAATAAGGAATCTAACTTGTGAACAAATCAATATCAAGCCCATGCCAGTCAGGTATGCATTATGCACCCAAATCAGTAAAACAGGTACTGAAAAGCAATGCATGTGATCGAGTAAGAATATAACTGTAGTATCTGCGATGAAACATACAGCTTTCACGTGTAGATGGCTCCACTGATAAATTGATTCCAAGCTTTGCAGAACCAATTCCTCTAGTTTCAACAATTTTCCTTTCAGCTGCAATGGTAAGCTGATTCATAAGATTGGCGCCAGGAGGGAAATTCTGGTCTACAACCTCAGTGGAGTTAGTGATCTTACTGCCAACAGATCCAGACTGAAGAGAAACATTTGCCCTCTCCAAATCATCTTTGTTGTTTGAATGCTTTCTAAATTCAGGTATCTTCGGCTGGATGGGATATGGAACTGCTCTTCCAGCAGTGTTTGTTTCTTTTCTAGAATCAGATGCCTGCTCCACTCTTGTACTAGTTCTGGGGACGATGACAGGTACCACATCAGACTTGTTAAAGATCTGAATGTTTGCAGTTGATTGTACCTTTGGTACAATTCTCTTCAGTGTTGTCGTACTAGACACTCCTGCTGGAGCTGCTGAAGTTGTTTTTGGTCCAACACTTAATGAAACTCTTGGAGGGGTATTGGGGGCACTTCCTACGGCTTCATGTTAAAAAAAAAAAGGGGGAAAAATACCAAATAGTAAGGAAAAAAAATTCAAACAAGGTTGCACAAGGTCCAAGGAAAAACAGATGTGAAGGAACACAATCCAGGAAAAACACAGAGAACAAAACTTACAAGCCATAGGTTTTGTCTCCTTAACTATAGGGTCCGAGTTTTGTGAAACTGATAGCCTTCCCATACTAGCCTTTACACTGTTGTCAGTTTGTACTGATGTAGATCCACTCGAAGTAGATTTTGAGTCGGAATGACCATTTGATCTGACAACAATAGAAGCTGCATATGGCTCTATGCGCTGCAATACAAGAGACCAAACATTACACCAAATTCTCCGATATGCATTTTGACCACAGTTAGATGAAAAGCACATATGCTGGCAAAATTCAAAAAATAGAGAGCAGTCTGGGAGGTACCGATATGTCCACAACCCACACTCCAACACAACTTTGATTATACGAACAACCAAGAAGTTTTCCTTCATGGATAGTCATATCTGACAATCTAGACCATCCTACATCCACAGTATCATGACATCTTATTGGCTCCCAAGAGAAAACCTGGTTAAAACTCAGTTAGAAATTACAGAATATATGACTATTAACCTTAAATTCAAAATATATCCCAGAGAGAAATGTGAGACTTACCTTCAGACTTTCATGCAATCCACAAAGCAGGGTTCTTCCATCAGGGTTGAAAGTCATAGAACGCACTCCAGTGGTCTGAATAGAGAGGTCAGCCAAAAAAAATTACAGTTTCATAATTACAAATGTTCACCACAGGATTAGCACATAGAACTAGGCCTATTCATGGGCCAGGCTTTGCCAAAAAAAGCCTGATCCTGTCCAATGAAAATATTTAAAGCCCAAGCATGCCCGTTTAAAGCATGTTTATTTTGTAACACAATTATTTTATTTTTTTAAGAAAAAACTCAATAATTTAGAACATCTAGGCTAGTAAACTTAAATGAAGTAGGGTGGGGTATGTATTATTTACTTATTATATATATAAGAAAATAAACTGGCTTAAAAGCCTGAGGCCTCATGGGCTTTAAGTAAAAGCCGAGTCCATCCAATTATATAAATGGGCTTTAAAAAGCTCAAACCCAGCCCTTCGGACAAAAAAGTTTGTTCCAGCCCGTTTGTTTAAGTTGGGTTCAGGCCGGCCATGGGCTGGCTTCGTACTAATGAACACCCCTACATAAAATCCAAAACCATGTTCAGTAGATCAAACAAATACAATGATGCTATAGGATCCCTATTGATATGTTGATCAAGATCACCACATCGATGCAGTATATAAATAGTATTTTTTTTTTAAGTATCCTCATCAAGGTTGTCGAAATCGCACGATTCGCCGAGTTGAATCGTGCAATTCGAATCGAATCGAAGGGTCATACAACTCGAGTCGCATCAAATATCAAAATTTCTTAAACACATACGGTTTTTTATTGACTTGTGAATCGGGCGAATGGTAGTCTCGGACAATTCACAGAAATTCACAGAAACCTCTGCGTAGGACCCTCTGTTTTTCGTTTTTTCGGTACTTTTTCTTATTCTACTGCTTTTATTTTCGTTTTTTCTATTCTTTTTCTTATTCTTATTCTACCACTGTTCTATTTTTGTTTTTGTTTTTTTCTATTTCATGTAATGCTATGTATGTAATATATTTCATGTTATGCTATGTTTTTGTTATACATGATACTGTTATTGTACACCCAAGTTGTTGAGAATGGAAGCGCACAAAACAATGAATGGAAAAATAAAACCACAGATCAATCACACACAAGGCATAAGGATTTTATCTAGTTCCCTCCCAAAAAAATTTGCTCGGGGGAGCTGCCCCCCTTTGATCCCCCCGCAAATTCAGCGGGGAGCTCGACCCCCGAACGAGGCCAGTGGGAATGGAATCGTCAGTAAATATCTGACAATCAAGCTCCACAAACCTAACACAAGTACCTAACATTATTGTACAACATACTGTTATTGGACACCATATAGTATAGTGTATACTGTTATACAATATTTACATAGTATTTATATTTATAAATAATATTAATATATTTTATTCTTTTTTTGGATGATTGTTTGCATATTTACATATATATTATGAGGAATTGAACAAAATTTAATGAATCTTACGATTCTACGATTCACACCGCTAGACCGATTCATGATACGATTTATTTTTGACAACTTTGATCCTCACATTGTACTTTTCCTGCCCAACATTTAGGTCCATAAATAACAATGGAGTTCCAACAGCCATGGAAAGCCACTAGATGATAGCACAACAATCCACTAGCTTTTCTCCACTCTGCCAACCCATGTTGATACACATGCAATCTCCAACTCTAAACCTCCATTTTCACTGTATTGACAAGTAGATTCTGAATTTATCACATCCATAGCCCTCTGTTACTTTCAATTCTAATTTACTCATCATTTTTGGTACTAGATTCATTATACTTGCATTGAATCTGTTCTTAATTTTACCTTGAATGTTCTAACATTTTTTCCTAAACAATTCTATGTTATAATTTGGTTGATTTCTTGTTTGACTAATCACCACATTGTTCTCTTTGAAAAAGAAATGGCAATTGTATCGATATAGAAAAGATAAGAAAGTGTATAATGTATTATAATATGTAAGTAAAAAAATATCCCCTTTACATTATTGCTAGAGTGAGGCCAAAAAATTAGCATTTAAGGCATTGTTTCCTTATTAATAACTTACCTCCATCCACTCCAGATAATGCTAGTGAACGTCTATATTAGTGCTTCTATGATTTGTTGAAAGAAACTATAATCAACTTTCCCAATCTTCCAATGTTTTAGGCAATTGAAGAAACTTCTACAGCTCCACTACCATTCAGTGTCCAACCAGTAACATTGCTTCAATCCCCTTCAATATGGCATGTGTGTCAATCCTCAGTGCTTCCTTTACAGCCATAAGTTTTTATGCATTCAGTTCTACCACTACTCTATACAAATTGAATTTCAGGATGCCTGTTGGAGCTGGTAGGGACTCTACTTCACTACCTTAGAAAGCGAGCATCATTATTGATGTTGCCATTTTTTTGTAAAGATCCCCAAAAGATAACTCCTTGATTTCTTTTCTCATAAAAAACGAGAGTGCTTCCCCTTGGATCTATAGTTAACTTCTTTGATATTTCTCTATCAGTGATGAACTTCTTGTTTCCAATAGAGAAAGAAGGTTGTTGAGCTACTTGCCACATCATTTGTCCCCTCCTTTTAAATGGAATTGCAACCCAGTGTGCAAACACCTCCATCAAGTAATTGAAACCCATTTAGTTAGAAACCCCAGATTCTTGCAATAACTGTAGCCATGTCCACTGATCATAATCACAATGGAGGAACACATGATCATAAGATTCATGTTCTTTGTTGATAATAAACAAGAAATCAAAGATGATCCATTAATGATGCCCTGTCTCTTTGGATTTACACTTGTCAAAATCTCTCGTAATGCAGCTAGCCGATCCTCAGAGGTTAGTGGCCATTATACCACACATTGAAGAACACTGAAGAAATTGATTATGATGTGAGAAATGAGTTCTTTAAAGAAAGACAAACTACAAAATCCCAAAAGGATCCATTAATGATGCCCTGTCTCTTTGGATTTACACTTGTCAAAATCTCTCGTAATGCAGCTAGCCGATCCTCAGAGGTTAGTGGCCATTATACCACACATTGAAGAACACTGAAGAAATTGATTATGATGTGAGAAATGAGTTCTTTAAAGAAAGACAAACTACAAAATCCCAAAAGGATTTCAGTTTTGAGCAGCTGTACCAAAAAGACATGGCTTCAGAATTTTTTTTCTGAAAATTAGACTTCCCACTGCTTTTCTTTTAGATAGACAACAAAACTCCTAAACAGACTCTTAACTTCTTTGGACACCACAACTTTTTATGAACTTGGAAACACCAACTCTACAGGGAAACCAACATCCATACATGTATTGGGGAGTATCAATCTAGACCTGCAAGGACGATTGATTCATGTGCTCTTGCAGGTACAGGGGTCCAAGCTGTGTGTTGTACATACTACACGTAAACTTTATAGACAGGTTTGTTATCAATGAGAAGTTGTTGAAATTTGATTTTTAAATTTATTTTCTAATCCCACAAATCTGGGATACTGTTATGTATTCAATTATTTAATGTCAACATCTACGGCCTAAATAATCCCCTCAAGCTAGGTTTCACTAGTACAGCCTAATATCTTATGGATTTGTGAAGTGACTTATGGATCATTCTGTGTTTTATCAGCGCATCGACAATAGACAGGTGTTTCTAACTCTTTATGTTGATGATATTATCATCATGGAGAATGATGTTACTGCAATTCAAGATCTCAAACTCATCTAGAGTCAACCTTTGAGATCAAAGATTTGGGTCCACTTAAATACTTCCTTGGCATCAAAGTAGCTCGCTCTAAGAAGGGTATTTATCTTTCTCAACAAAATATATTCTCAACCTTCTTCAGGATGCAAGGGATCTTGATTGTAAACTGATCAACTCACCCTTCAATCAAATTCCACCATGATGATGGAGAACCATAGCAAGATCCCAAGTTTTATCGACAACTGGTTGGGAAATTGATTTGTCTCACAATTACTCACCCTGATCTCTTTTATTCCCATTAGCGTTGTGACTTGTGAGTCAATTTATGCACTCTCCTTGTACCTCACCTCTTGATGTTGTCTTTTGGGTTATCCTTGGGTGTGGTCTTTTGTTTGCTAAACACGAACATCTTGATCAACACGGATATTCTAATGTTGACTGGGCGGAATCACTCAATGATCATCATTCAAAATATGGTTACTGCATATTTCTTGAAGGGAACTAGGTTTCTTGACACAGTCAAAAACAGACAATGGTTTCTTGATCTAGTGTTGAAGTTGAATATCAAGTTATGGCCAATACATTTGCTTAATTGTTATGGCTAACAAATTTGCTGTCCAAATTGGAATTTCATCTCTTGACCAATGTCTCTTGCGACAATCAAGCTACCTATCAATCTTGTGTTTCATTAAAGAATACACATATTGAAGTAGATTGTCATTTCATTCATGACTTGGTCAAAGACAAAGTCAATTTTACTCCCCATCTTCAATCCAAAGATAAAGGAACTATTATGCTTACAAAGGCTGATGCGGAACCAGCCTGCAGCTTGGCAAGAAGAGAAGAAAATATGCTTGTATCTACGACAGGAGTAGAAGAAAGGAAGAGGATAGGAAAAGGCTATGCCTTCAATAATTTTATTCATTCATTATCATTGTGTGTTGTCTCTCAACCCATTACATAGCTTATATAGAAAAACTAAGAACTGTAAATAGAATATGCGAATTAGGGAAGGCCACGTGAGTGATTTCAAAATCTTCTACAACTTCTAAACTTGTCTAAGACTCCTAAACAAACTAGGAAAGCCATCGACCTGGCTTTCCCGCTAAACAAGAATTCTAAAAAAAAAAATGTGACAATAAGAAACTAGGAAATACTAAAATAAATTAGTCTCTGATGCGTGTCCTATATCATTCCCCCGGTCTTGAAAAGAACTCGTCCTCGAGTTGAAATCAGCAAAAGCACACGGCACCAAGCAATGGCGGAGACCAAGGCCGTAGAGGCGAATGACGAAGCTTATAACTGCACAATCTTCAATGAACAGACGATGAGACATGCCTTCCGTAGAACGAAGAAGTTAAGGACCGCAAACAAGCTCAAGCATGGACGAACCAAGCTGATCGTGAAAGGGTCATCATATTGCAAGGGAGTGATCACACAATCCTAATGGTTTGTCGGACGAGGCTCCAAAGGGAGGATAGGAGGCGGGCAAGATAATGTACAAATAACCATAGATGAATTATTGGTATCCGTAAGGGGGTCAGGTTTGGGTACGGGAGAGGGTTGGGTAATTGGCGATGGTGGGGGAGGAGGTCGTGGTATTGGTGGTGGTGGTGGATCGACACTCGTCGGTTGCATCGACTGTAGTGCCTGCAACACAACTGACTCTTTCTCAAACATGGACAATGGTTGTGGGCTCACGACTTCTGGAGTAGCAGGCATGAACTCTGAGTTTGACTCTGAGGCAGCATGCACGAACTCCGATGGTGATTCTGGAGGAGTTGGCACACATCTCGAGGAAACTAGTACACATTCCGACGTCAACTTGTGCAACAAAGCTTGAAAAGTAGATCGCAATTCAGATAGAAATTCTTTGAACTCAGATGGGCTGATAAATTGATCACCATTGTTGTTGGATGCCATCGGGTCTACATGATGCCGGTAATGAAATCGGGGTGTCACAGAGTCCAAGATGCAGCCACGGACTAGGAAGGGTTTAGGCGACTAGAAGGGGTATTAAGTTGGGTCAAAAGGGACAAAGTGGGCCTTGGTTTGGAATGGGACGAACTTAAGTTTGGGTCAAATAGTAAAACAATGCTCACACGTGGGAAGGGGAATAAGTTGTTGAACACGTGTGGGAGTTGAGATTTAAAGGATGGGTATGGCACGTGTGATGCAATGAGTTTTAGGGTTAGCTTAAGTTAAAGGCACGGTAAAAGAAAGAGGGGAATAGAAAGTAAGGGCGAAAAAACAGAGAGGGATGGCGGAGGAAGCTGTTTGGGTATTGCGGCGAAAGCGAAGGAAGGGAAAGGTGGATGTCTGGGCTCAAGTGGGAGGTGAAAGAGAAGGAAAAAGGAGGTGGAAGCAGGGATGGGAAAAAAGAAGGAATCGTTGGAAGGTGGTGGAAAATGGAAGAAGAAGAAGTCTAGATGCATTGCAGTACCTGGTAGATGGAAGGAGACAGTGAGATCACTGCGGAAGTAGCAAATGGAGAAGGGAGCAATGACGCGCAGAGGTGGCAGAACTGCTAGATGGGGCGAAAACAAAGCTGGCTCGAAGAGGTTGGTATATCTAGGTTTTTTATTTTTTGTGGGTGGTTGTTTTCTTCTTCTTTTTTTTGGCAAAGGGAGGGGAAAAAGTTGGGAGGGAAAACCACGACAGTCCCTAATAATGCAGGGACCTGTTTCCAAACAGGGTCGGTCTCTATATAACAGAGATACAAAGAACCTTGCTCTGAACCAATTAATGCGGAACCAACCTGCAACTTGGAAGAAAGGGAAGAAAATATGCTTGTATATACGACATGAGAAGAAGAAAGGAAGAAGATAGAAAAAGGCTATGCCTTCAATAATTTTTATTCATTCATTATCATCGTGTGTCGTCTCTCAACCCATTACATAGCTTATATAGAAAAACTACGAACTGTAAATAGAATATGCGAATTAGGGAAGGCCACATGAGTTGGGTAATTCCAACCTTGCTTGGAAAATAATGTTTTCATTGCAAATCACTTTCAAGAAAATATAGGATTGGAATTACCTTTCCATGTCATGCAATTTTCCTATGCGCATGATAGGGGATGGAATCCTTTCAATTTTTACTTATTTTCCATCTCAAAAAAATTTCCATTGTTTGCTTGCGTAACATAGGAAAACTGGTAGAAAGGTTATAGTTGGCAATGGGTCCGATTCAGTTTGGGTCTAATCATCCTTTATCCATCCTTGAACATATTCTCCTATTAGGGCTACAACTCAGGTGGGTCGGATTGGGTTTTTGGGTTTGCCAAAACTTGGGCCAAAAATTGCAATTAAAGGGCCCAAGCCTAAGTTGGGACCGAGTTAACCCAAATTAGTCAAAACCAAGACTGGACCGAACTGTATTTGTAGGACCCGAGTGTGATTTCAAGCCTTAATGATATACGCTAGTTTATCTGGGCTCAGACTCGTTTGGGCCCAAAATGAATTCTTTTTGTATTGTTCTATTAAAATATAAATTATATATTACATTTATACAAAATATTAACTAAATAAAATTAGATATTATAAGTTATTTATCAAATTTGGCCTTTTCGGCCAAACTTGGGTTCTCATGTACTAGGCCAAGCTCGACCCAAATTTTAATTTGGACATTACATTTTAGGCCATAAAATGGGCCCAACTTGGGCCTAAGTCAACCTAAACCCTAACTTCTTTTAAGCAACTCCAAAGAAATAAACCAATCAAACCCATGTACCAATTTATAAAGGGTCAAAAACCCTTTTAGCTTAAAAGTTGAAAAGTGATGGGATCAAAGACACTTCTCAATGAAAATAAAGAATTGGACAAGCTTAAGAAAATAGGGTTGGCATCAGAAAATGACTGCATTTTCAATGAAAATAGGGTAAGTTGGAAAAAGGCAAATATACCCTTAGGCTCTAGGACCCCTTGGCAACCTGACAACATTTGCACCTTGACCACCATGAATGAACTGTGTCAACATTTCACATAAGGCCAATACAGACCACACTTTTTTTAAAAAGATAATAGGCCAAAGTTGCAAACATCTTGATGGTGTACTACTCTTTTCGCTTTCTTTTGGCACACAATAAAATTTTAGTTCACTAGAAATTAGTTGATAATCAAGGAATCACCCGAATCCAAATAACCTTTGTGACAATAAATGGAGAATCAGTTGTTTCAAGATAAACCCTCATATATTTCAGCCTCTGATGAATGAACTAAATCAATAAATTAAATTTCACAAGATTTAAATAAAAGAACAGTTAATGATAAGACCTTTCAAAAGTTGATGATCAAGGAAATGAATTAAACAAATAAAATTAGCAACAAATAGAGCATTAACTGCTTGGACATAAACCATCATTTAGACCTCCAATGAATTAAAAACATATCAATAACTTGAAAATATTGATGTGAAACTAAAACATAGAATTATTTAAGCAAAAACATACAGAAAAGCTAAGCATCATGGCAAGAAAGCACTAATTTAAAAGCCAATAATAACTGTATGCAAGATATTTGTAAGATACCTCAGGTCCAGCTGACCCAATCAGCTCAAAAGTTTCAAGATCCCAGAATTTAACAGTTCTGTCAGCTGAACCTGCAAAGTACATGAAATAAGCCAAAAATATATAACTAGCTCACAAGTGTAAAGCACAGAATAAATGTCCATTTCCTTAATAAGAGGGAACTCCAACTACATCTCAAAAATCAGAGAGCCCCGTGATGACAACATTTTAATTGCTTCATATCTTCTCTTTTTCTTCTTCCAGTGCATTGCAATACCATAACAGTTTCTGTTTTTATGTAAAAAATCCAATTTCAAAAAATTAAAATGGAATAAGTGATTAAACATAGTTATGGTTTTTTGGTGGTGTTGCCATAAAATTGCAGCCAGATGATAAATAAATAAAGAACACCTAACAAACCAAAAAAAAAGAAAACAGTAGCACCAAACTTAAATAGATGCATAGTTTAAATATGTCAAACCCCCACCCCCACCCCAAAAAGCAAAAAAAGAAAAGTAATAAATAAATAAAACCCAAGAAAAAGAATGAATGAAGGACAAAAAAAAACACCAATTCTGACAACAAACTTCACATCTGAACGTTTGCACCACATTCTTACATCATGTATGTGTTCCCTTTTGAGCAACGATAAGTACATGTTAAGAACTAAATTTCTACCATAATCCAAGCGAAAAATGCCCAACGAAAGAAGGGGAAAAAAGAATCTAACATAGAGCGGGTTAACAGCTACAATTTAAAGCCCTTTAAAAACATTGTCAATTCATTCACCAAATTTATTACCAGTGTGTGTTGTTATAAATTAGTGCAATCTTCTTTACAATAAATGGGGTAAGAAATATTCTATTTTAGAGTGATAAGAACCCAAAGCACAGTTGGAAAGTGCTCCGTGAAACAGTCATGAAGATAGGGGCTTTGAGCCTATCTATTATAATATTATACATTATATTATATATGTGTCTTTGGATGTAAATAAATGAATTCTATCAGAGTCTGAGGATATGGTAGTAAGGAAGACGGTGTCTATCAAGTTAACCAGCTGAAGCCATATTAGAGTTGTCCAAACCAATGGCCTAGAAACCATGTCAAGAAGTCCAATCATGGATTCCAATAATAGTAAATGACTTATAAGTTCCGTCAGATAAACGCAAAAACGAAAATAGTCTTGTCATAGACAGGACTAAGTAATTCACTTTCAAATGGAGTTCTATGTTTTCCACCCATCATCACATGTTGGTCAATCATTGAAGGAGGTTACTGAATACATCTCTTCTATTAGAATGAAGGAGAATAGTTGATCCAATATAAGGGTTTTTGGTAGGGCTGCAACTCGGGTCAGGTTCTTTAAAACCCAACCCGACCCGAGTTGAAATTTATGGAACCCGACTTGACCCTACTCGAATTCTGACCCGAATCAATCCGAATTCTGACCTAACCCTCATTCTGAACCCATTTTAACCTAATTTTAGCCGGTTAACTAGTAAAATCCTCAACCCGACCCGATCCGAATTCCATGTGGGTTTTTATCTTCTCAACCAGACCCGACCCGCTAGCCCAAAATTCTCAACCCGACCCACATGATTTCTTGGGTCGCGTCAAAACCCGACTCGAGTTGCACCCTAGTTTTTGCAGATGCACATGCTCGTTACAATTGTGTTGCACATGTGCAAGACACTTCTGAATGCCACTATTTGCAGTATTTGGTGAAAAAAGAACAATTGAGCTTTTAGATCGTAGGATTCTCTCTTTCAGTAGAAACTAGAGCACAAGCTAAGCGTATTGCTCCTTAAAGAGATTCAAGGCATCTCCACATGTACTTTGTTTCATGCTTGCAACGAGGGTGTCAAGATAGGCAAGTGTTTTCTCTGTCTCAACCATTGAAGGAGGTCACTAAATACATCTTTGATTTGCATGAAGGAGAATGGTTGGTCAAACAAAATAGTTACTAGACTAGTGTGAAAGCTATGTTGCATGCATCCATTAAAATGTGTGTTGCATGCATGAAGAGACTTCTCAGCACCTAGGAGTGGAACTTGGGTTGGATTTTTAACTGACCTGCATGGCCTAACCTGAAAAAACAATAGGGTTTGGTTAGGCACTTTTTAAGGTTGTGTTGGGTTGAGGGAGGAAAAACCCAACTTAAATTCGGGTTGGACTGGGTTTATTGTAACCCGCATTGAGCTAGAAAAAAAAAACTACATAGGAGAAGTAGAGACATCCCTGATTGAGCTAGAAGATCTACTTCTATGTTCATCAAATGGTAGATTTCACTTACTAGCAATCCTTCGAGCGGTGACAATGTCTCTAGTCTCCAAGATGAATTTCACTTGGTCCATGTGAAGGCATTGAAGGAGCACTAGGAGATTGCACTTCAAGAGTCACCTTCCAAAGAATCAAGCAAACAACAGCCTCTTAGGGGCGCTCAGCCTTCTAGCTAATTAGCACTCATTCCAATGGATGATTTAGAAAGAGAAGCAACCATTGAAGAAGAGCAATCTCTGACAAGGCTACTAATACCTCCATGTCCTCTTCATGATAGAAACCACCACCAAAATTCAACATCAGCAGTCTTAACATAACTTTCATGTACAACACTTTTAAATGATTCACTCCACACACTATGTCTATCACTGAGAATTGTTGATCCACAGTTTATCTGTATCTCGGTATTGTCAATTCCATAACTGAGTTAGACCTTGAATCTGGAAGACAGGAGTTGGTGAATCAAGTCAATCAAAGACCAGAAGCAAGTTGCGGTCATTTCTCCATGTGTTTGACAACCGAACAGGTAAAATGGACATAGTGACCCTAGGTTGACCCAAACAACATTAGGCAAATTGACCAAATTGTAGGATTCATACGGAGCCTTAAAAACCTAGGTATAAGTGTGATGACCTGCGGGTTCAAGTCCTCGAGTTCGAGGACTCGAAAGTGAGTCTCGACCCCTCGAGAGTTTATCAGAGACTGATTGTTTTTACAGTAAAATCTCCTCCCGAGTTCGAGTCCTCAAGGCTTGGGTCTCGAGTCCTCGAGGACTAGCCTTTTGCTTAGCTGGACTAGTGATGCGGTGCATCCTCCATGCACGAGATTCTACAAGTTGCTATTCCCGTTATTTACTATTTTCGTATTTGTAGCAAGTTGCTATTCCCGTTATTTACTATTTTCGTATTTGTATTTTGTTTTAGTAAGTGGAAGGTTTATATAAGTTGTAGCCCTATGAGGCAAAAACATACGATTGATGAATAAAGATTGAGATTTTCGCAAAATACCTTTCCAAGGTGCAATTTTCAAATTACGGGAGTGATTCCTTAAGCGAGAGGCTTAGTGTGAGGCCCTATTTCTGATTCAGGTATTTCTCTTTTTCCTTCTATCTCTCTTCTCCTCTTTTCTTTATGCCTTCTTCACCTTTGATCCCCTTCCCTTCTTCCATATGCGATTCCCTTCCCTTCTTCTCTAGCTTCCGGAAACCGTCCCTGTATCGCAGCCCTTTCTCTGTGCTTCCCCCTCTTTCGCTTCCTTTTCTTTCCCTCTTTGTTTTACCCTAACACCCTATACGCATTGTGAAAATAGCCAATTCCATTGTAAATTCACACGTGCCTTTCTAGTCAGCCATTCCATCCCCTTTATATTTATTTTATCTTAATGGCTTTGATTACATTATATTTCAAGAATTTACATGAGTATCTGAGATAAATTTTATATTAATTAATTACATATTTAATTTAGATTTTAATTTCAGCCCATGTTAGTTTTAGGATGCATTATTTTCATCCCTTTTAATTTTTAGGGACCACATTAGGTATTTAGGGTCACCCTATTAGTTGTCCTGCATCAACTAGTCATTGTAGGCTTCAAGTCCTCCAAGACTAGTCATTATGAATAGTAAAATTATAAATAGCGGTTCTTTTTTCACTGGGAATTAAGCTAATTAATCTGGGATTTAAGCCTAAGCACAGAGCTTCAGAGAATGTTCTTAATGCGGAGCAGCAGATCCACATACGAATGTGGAGTTGTTTATTTATTTATTTATTTCTATTTTCGATTTGGTTGTAATTAGAAATTAGGACTTCCCATTTTGACAGAGTTTATTTTCGTTTCAATGTATTTAGGAGTTTCTATTTAGGGTATTTCTAGTTTTTGGACTCTATATATATGTAATCTTTTTTCCAATAAAGATAGATAAGATTGAAAGAATAAAAGTTAGAAGTTTTCGCAAACCTCTGGTGTGATTGATTGTTGGAGTAATTCCAAAGGGCGAGAGGCATTGGGGCCACCTTCTTCTTCAAGTACTTCTTCTTCTTCCCTTCTCTCCGTCTTCCCTCTTCCCTTTTGTTTTCTTTGGCTTTCTGAAACCCCAAATACCTTTCCCTTTTTGTCCAGAACCTCTCTTAGATCCCTTTACCTAGTCGCATATACATCCCAATTCAAATCCTGTGTCGTCAGTCCCTTCTAAACCCTCTGGCCTTGTCGCCAAACCCCTTCCTAATTCCATCACCACCAAATCCCATCTTCCGTGAACCCATTCACCCCTCTTAAGCCCCATCGTCCCCTCTTAACCCCTCCTGCCATTGTCGCCGACACCTGCAACACCTAAATCTTCCATCTCTTGCAGTCACAACCAATCCGGGCCCCATCTATGTTGTCATCAACCTCTCTACTACCCAGATCTCCAAAAGGAGTTGATTCCCCCCAATGTCGACACATTGGAGGAGATTTACAAAAGAGTTCAAGAATTCGAGCATTACCTGAAACCGAACCCTCTTAAGCAGTTTGAGTCTACTCCACAGGATATGATGAGTCAACCCAAGCCAATCACCAGTGCTCCTTCCCAGAACAAGGATGTAAGTGGAAAAGGAGCCTCTGGTGCGAGCTCTTCCAAGAGTGTCCAAAAACACTATAACTGTCATGGTCATGGGCATTTCGCTCACGAGTGTCCTAGAGCCCTTATGTTGGAACAACAGTCCAATGAGAAGACTGACTAGGACGTTAAACATGAAGTGATATATGAAGGAGTAGATCCCAATAGTGAGGAGGGCATCGATAATTTCAACGCAAATCCCATTGCATTGGTTAGGAGTGTTTCCATATCATCCCCATCCATAGACACTAGTCCAGTGCCAGAGTCGCCCAAGTTGCCTGAGTCTGCATTTGCATTTGCACCACATAACATGTATTGCATGCTGAAATTAAAAGTGAAATTAATACATGCAATGAACAATGAGTTTGCTGCAGATTCTTATTGTAAGTTCCAGGATGTCAATGTGGGTGATTCTATGAACGATCCACATGAGACCTGAACGGTTCCCACAAGGAATCATTGGCAAGCTGCACATTTGTGGCACAGAACCTTTCAAAGTCTTGAGGCAAGTTGGACCCAGTGTGCATTTCCCATCATACCCTACACCTTTCCCTGATCCAACAGTCTTACCACTCCGTCCCACCTCATATGAGCCTCATCCTGACCCACATACTGGCCCACCTAGCCCACTTCACAATCCTTGGCCTGAACCTATAAAGCATTCCCTGTCACCCAAGAGAGCGAAAGTAGAGTTTATACTGGATGAAAAAGTGGTTCCCACACGCCAGCCGAAGACAGAATTCACGTGGTTGACAACAGATGAGCTTCAGCGACAGGATCCGACTCTTCTGGTGAGATACCACAGCTTTGTATCGCCAGAGGCGTATTCTTCTCATTTAGAGCATGTTGACCACAGTGACATTTCAGATGTCCAAGCATCCCAGCAACGACGGAAGAAAGCCACTCCAGCAACATTGTGGCTTGATGATGACTCCATTGGATCTCCATTGGATGACATCCAATGGAGTCATCATCAAGCCACATACGAATGTGGAGTTGTTTTTTTATTTATTTATTTCTATTTTCGATTTGGTTGTAATTAGAAATTAGGACTTCCTATTTTGAGTAAACTTATTTTCGTTTCAATGTATTTAGGAGTTGCTATTTAGGGTATTTCTAGTTTTTGGACTCTATATATATGTAATCTCTTTTCCAATAAAGATAGATACGATTAAAAGAATAAAAGTCTGAAGTTTTCGCAAACCTCTGGTGCGATTGATTGTTGGAGTGGTTCCAAAGGGCGAGAGGCCTTGGCATGAAGCCACCTTCTTCTTCAGGTACTTCTTCTTCTTCCCTTCTCTTCATCTTCCCTCTTCCCTTTTGTTTTCTTTGGCTTTTTGAAACCCCAAATACCTTTCCCTTTTGTCCAGAACCTCTCTCAGATCCCTTTACCCCATCGCCTACACATCCCAAGCCAAATCATGTGTCGCCAGTCCCTTCTAAACCCTCTTGCCTTGTCGCCAAACCCCTTCCTACTTCCGTCACCACCAAATCCCATCTTTCGTGAACCTATTTATCCCTCTTAACCCCTCATGTCATCGTTGCCGAGACCTGCAACACCTAAATCTTCCATCTCTTGCAAACGCAACCCAATCCGGGCCCCATCTCTATTGTCGCCAACCTCTCTACTACCCTCCTTTGTGTTCGCCATCTTCAAATCCCCTTTTCCTATCGTTGTTGTCTCCTTCTTAGGCCTCATTTTGTTGCTGTGAGCCCCTTTTCCTATTCCCCTTCTTTCGCATGGTTCCCCTAAAGCCCTTCATATTCCATTCGTTCTTACCCATTAGTATCCTATTACCCACGTGGCTAACATCCAGTTTCATAAGTCATCCATTACCCATTTTAAGTGTTTGGATTATTATTGAATTAGTTATATTGAATTTCTGAATTTCTTTGTTATTTGCAGCTTATCATATTATTTGATTGTTAATTTGTTAATTTTAATTTTAATTTCAGCCTTTTGGTTCATGCATATTTAATTGGGTCCCCTTCAAAGTTGCATTTAGGCATTTAGGGTCTCTTTAGAGACGTGTCCTGCATCAGTTCTTCTCCTTGTAAAACTTCTTTGAATCTTTGATCATTGTCCCTAATCACGCCATTAACTGTTCAAGGAATAATCAAAGCTTCTTTAGTTTTTCACTAAAGTGATTAAGGAGATTACCTTCTAGGGAAAATAGCAAAATCCTAATCCAACCCTAGACTGGAGCTGTTCAAGAATCAAAGACCGGAGCAAGGAGGCATCCTTCAAGAACACAATCAAGACCATCTCAGAGCAGCAAGGCAAGTGTTCTTTCAGTAGTACTATTGAATGTTGTAAAGTGGAGTAGACCTTTGTGATTGGACCTCTCAAAAATAGGTGTGTACTGTTTGGAGTGTTGTCCCCGTCTCAGTGAGGTGTGTACTGTTTGGAGTGTTGTCCCCGTCTTAGTGAGGTGTGTACTGTTTGGAGTGTTGTCCCCGTCTTAGTGAGTATCGGATAGCCCAAGGTTGGGTGAGTCCAAGAGTGGATGTAGGTTCAGGTGAACCGAACCACTATAAAATTGTTGTGCACTTGTGGTTTGATTGTCTGCATTGTTTATTGTTTATCTGCACATTTATTTATTCAGTGCACATCACTTTGTCAGTTTTTGAAAATTAATAAAAATTGATAAAGGTCCTATTCACCCCCCCTCCCCCCTCTAGGACTGTGCGTAGTTCTAGCCTGGACTTACAAAAATAACTCCTAGCCAAGTAAAACTGAATATTGGATAGTTGAATCCCTTAACCCAATAACCTCACAATGAGACTCAATGAAGAACTGATAATTAGAGAACCAAGGAGCCAGAGGCTAGAGGTTGAATGTCTAACCTGTTGCCAGTAGGAACTCATGAGGATGGAAATCTATGCACTGGATCTGGCCCTCGTGACACTTGAAATCATGTAAGAGCTTTCCAGCAGTAAGATCCCACAGCTGTCAAGACAGTGATTACAGCACAAAATGCTATAATAGAAGTTCTCAACTTTCAAAATAAAAGAACAATAATATGGGTACAATATCAAAGTGGAAGTACACAAGTGAGTTTGTGTTTAGGAAACACAAAACTCAAACTTAATGCCTTACAAATTTTTTTCATAATGTCTAACAATGCAAGAGGGAAAAAAGAAGAAGAAATAAACCTTTCAAGAAAGGAAACAAACCAAGGGCAATATAATCACCTTCACAATGTTGTCCTCCCCACCAGAAACAACCCATCGACCATCTGGTGTGAATCTAATTGCATTAACCCCACGGGTGTGGCCCTTGTATGTGTGAATACATCCTTTCCTTCTGATATCCCATATCTTAAGGTTTGTATCCAAGGAGCCAGATGCAAAAAACTCCCCAAATGGATGGAAGTCAACAGATATGCAATTTGACCGGTGTCCGTGAGTGTTCGAATAACTGCAGAGAAAGAATCAGACCAATCAAAGAAGAGAAGAAGATGACAAAACAACATCATAGAAGATCTTGGTATGCAAAGGTTGTTTTCATCTTTAGAAGTTCATATTGAATCAACAAGATGTAAGTTTGTACTCTTTGCCTCTTCCAAATCCCACAGCTTTATACTACCACTGGCAGCTCCTGCAGCCACCAAGACTTCAGAAGAATCAAAATTTACTGACTCAATAGCACTTGAATGACCAGATAGACTCTGCAGATTAGAACATGAGAGCAAGCAATTTAGACAGTTATCTTTTGCCCCCCCCCCCCCCCCCCCACACACACACAGGAGGGGGAGAGAGAGAGATAGAGAGAGAGAGTATATAACAGGTTTTTTTTAAAGGAATGGAGTATAGGATATTTATTATCAAAGTCACTACACCATACAAATAACGATATTCCTGAATTGCTAAATCTGAACCATACATGTGGTACCTCTTCACTGTAGACTTGGCACACATTTCAGGTGAGGAGCTCAAACTAAAAGGTATGTATAAATCAGAAATCATAACTGATGTGAGATTGTTCTTCAAAATTTCTTTCTCAACTCAATATATATGCTCACAATAACCTAATGTTGCACGGACTCCTTGAAATAAGAAACACACACATGTTTGAAACACCTGTGTTTGATTCTCATTTGATTCTTCTACAATTCTTTGAATACCAAGTTAACTTTAATTTTCTAGATGATGGTGTGTTGGTCCTTTATTCTTTGAAATGAACCCAAAATCTGAGATGGTAATTACTTGATTTGGTCAGATTAAAATTTGAAAATTTTGCTAAGATTGCTTCTTATGTATTATATAAAAGTAAGAAGTCATTAGTTTATTCAAGTATTGTGTTGATCAACAAATCTTTCCTTTTTCTTAATTTTTGGATTGACAGAATTGGACACCTCGCACAGGTGTCCAATTCGGTGACATCTATCCATTTTCATGCAACATAAAGAATAACTGGAAAGGGCAGAAAAAAGTGTCCAACCTAATGTCAGTTCAGAATTCTCAACACTAGTGGCATGGATTATCATTATTTCACTGACACAATGACTTCGTGTGATAGGAAATACAACTAAACACACCTCAAATAAATAAAACCCTACAGCTAGAATGGGGTGGCAAGCTTAGCCTGATGGAATTAAGACTCACCAGTATAGCATTCGGTTTGCCAATGGCCCAAAGGTTCACCATGTGGTCCTCTCCACCAGTGACAAGAACCCTTGATGATTTCCTCCCAATTTTGAGGCAGTTCACACTAGAAGTGTGAGCCACAAACTCCTCTGCATCAGCAAGGTCAAGATAGACAAATCTTTCCAGTCCTTATCCAACTTAACACACCAAAATCTCAATGTGGGTTTTCAAACAGATTGACATTTTTCTTCCACGCTTAAACACAGAAAATTTTCTAGGATTTTCAAATGGATGCACTTCAAAGAGAAGATTGAAAGAAACAGGAAAGCGAATTTTCCTGAAAACACATTGGTTTTACTGTTGGTTATTTGGATGCACTTGCAAAGAAGCTCCAGTTTTGCAAATTTTCCCATCCTGGAAGAGTCACATTCTCAGGATCTACCTCTCGTACCCCTAGAAGTTTCACATTCCTGGACTTTACCAACCAAAGATGCCCAGTTTACAGAAATCTGGACAAAAGATGCATTCTTGAAATGTCGGTTCACCTTATTTCAGGCCCTCTTCCAAACACAAGTTCCGAATGGATTTCCACGTAAGTTCGAAATGCTATATTAATCAAATCCAGCATCCAAACAAGCATCGAACATAGACATATCTCATCCATTGTCCAAAACCCAATGCATTGGGCGAACAATGCAATGGATTGCAGAGCCGGGATCGGTAAAAATTTAAGAAAACGAAAGCAAAAAAAAAGGATACGTAGCTTATAAGCGCGTTTGGTCGTCATGGATGCAGAGGGAAGTGAAAAAAACCCTAACTCCGTAGCTGAAAACG